>BLSH010032902.1:182996-228894 GCA_018402905.1 Glandirana rugosa
GCCTCCGCGGGGCGCGCGAGTGACACAAGCCCCTCCCGGTCCCTCGCCCACGCCGCCGAAGCTAACGGCGGCCGATGGGCGTTACCGGGGGGGCCTCGCTTCCTCGCCTCCAGGCACATACATTTGTGCCTGGAGGCGAGACACACTCCCCCTTCCCGACACTAGTGTCGGAAGGACATGCACCTCCGACACTGGTGAAGGGAAGGGGTCGATCCTTTACATACACGGACCTCCGCTCCTTCGCTCCGGGGGGGCCATTGCGGGTAGCCGGCGGCAATCGAAGCCGCCGCACCCGCTCCCTGGCCCTCCCCGAACACAGTGAGCGCGCGGGGCGCCTCCGGCGGTGCGCGCGCGCTCACTAAACTCGTTCCCGCAGCCGCCGTCGTATGATGGCGTTTTGCGGGAACGAGCCACTTTGCCGCCGTCAGATGCCGATCGGCGGTCGACAAGTGGTTAAACAGGTGTCCAGCTGACAGTTGATTATAAAAGGGCGTTAATTAACAAACAAAAAAAACCCTTCCCACTTCATGCTTTGAGCAATGGCACCACATGGAAAAAAAAAGTCACAAGGCCAGAAAGGTGAAGGCCATAAGAATATCAACAAAGCTATACTTATCAGTCAGAATACTGTAGCGAAAGTGATACAAAAATTTAACAAAGATGGAACTGCAACCATCTCACAGAGATGTCCAGACCGTCCACGGAAGGTAACACCTCGACAGAAGCGTCTTCTGATGAGAAGGGTTGAAGAAAATCGCCATGCAAGTTCACTGCAGTTAGCTAGTAAGTAGAAACCAAACTGGGGTGATTGTTTCCCATGACACAATACCTCGTACACTGCAGAGGAATGGGATGCATGGGTGTCATCCACGAAGGAAGCCTCTCCTAAAGCCCATGCACAAAAAGCCTGCCTAGAATTTGCCAGGGCCCATGCTGAAAAAGAAGAGTAGTGGGACTCTGTACTCTGGAGTGATGAGACTAAGACAAATGTTTTTGGAACTGATGGCTTCAAAACTGTATGGCATCACATTTCATTGATGGTAGCATGAATTCACAGATGTACTGCTCTATATTGAAAAAGAATATGCAACCATCACTCCGTGCCCGGGGTCGTCGTGCACTTTTCCAACATGACAATGATCCAAAACACACATCTAAGGCCACTGTTGCATTTCTGAAGAAGAACAGGGTGAAAGTGATTCAGTGGCCAAGAACGTCTCCTGACTTGAACCCCTACCAAACACCTATGGGGAATTCTGAAGAGACAAGTTGAGTATCACCCTCCATCCAGCATCCAGGCTCTAAAAGAGGTCGTTCTTGAAGAATGGAAAAAGATAGATGGAGCAATGTTGCTAATTTGTTCAATCCATGCCTACAAGACTTGGTGCTGTCCTTACAAATCATGGAGGTCATACAAAATACTAGATGTAGTAGTTTTTGTTGTGGGGTGTATTCATTTTTTCATCAAATTAATTTGAGTAAAACTGAAGATTTTGTAATCTAAGTTATATTATTAATCTTACTTTCATGTAATGGAGCTAAACAAATGTTCTATAAAACTCAGTTTTGTCAAAATTTTGGAAATTGTTCTTGTGTTCATTGAGATATTGATTAAGATATTACTTTTCAAAAGGGGTGTACTCATTATGCTGAGCACTGTGTATGTTTTGAAGGGCACCAAGATTTTTTGTGCAGTTTCTAATGCAGCCGGGGGATTGGTCAGGAAAGATCTGGCAAAGAACCAAGATGTTTCTAGGTACAATTCACATTGGTGTTAGTAACAAGATATTGTGGATGGAAATGTGTATGGATGTTTTCATTATTGGGGATCAATGCTTAATGCACCCGTGTTATTGGGAGACCAGTCAAGAAGCCCAGTGTACCAAGATGGATTTTGGTAAGGTAGTCAACTATTTTTTTATTGCTTGCAAAAAAATTATAGAGGAATTCCGGTATAAATATTTTATACATACAGTAGTTACACTAGTCTGGCTTGGACCAATGTAACTATGCATATACTATACCTAGCTGATGCCCCTGAAAGCTGTAAATCACTGGAGTGGACATAGTTACTCCAGTGATCTCCACTTGTTCTTGGGTCTCATGCCGAGCGGCTGAGAATACAAAGCATTCTCTGAGTGGACAGGTTGGAGAGACGGGGTAGTAATGCCACGCTGTCCACCTCATCTAGCCAGAGAATGCTTTACATTCTTTCACAAAATGCAAAGTGTTCTCTGAATGGCACCGGTGCCAAGAGACTGACCTCCTTTTGTTCAGAATGCAGCAGGCCAGCTACTTTTCACAGGACCTGGAAGCAAGTAGCAGAGCAGCGGTGTCTACTTGAGTGATTCCAGCTTCCAGGGGCATCAGCCAGGTATGGTATATGCATGGTTACATTGGTTCAAGCGGGACCAGTGTAACTATGTATAAAATATCCATACCTGGAATTCTTCTCTAAGCTCATCAGGGCTCCACATACATGACAAAAGCACTGCCAAAAGCAGCTGGGTGAGAAGAGTGATCAATGATTGATTGCATTTCAATGTGCAACTGGGAATGGTTGGGTAGGTAGGAGGGTGGATGATGCAGGGTGTATGCTAATGAGGTCAGCTGGTCAACTCCTTCCTGTGTCATGACCTGTAGTCTATTCAGAAAGTAAGACAGAAGCAATAGATACTTTTGAAACATGTATAGAGGACAGTAAGGTACATAGGGGAGCTGGAATTTAGAAAAAAAAAAAAAAAGTGAACTTAGCCTTTAAGGTTCCAGTCAACCAGAAGTGATGTCATGATATTGCTTCCAGGTTTCTAGAGCCGAGACCCGATCAAAGCCAGCTGCACGGATCACCCTGGTACAACCCCTTCAAGCCAAGGCCACATATTTACATACGGTCAGTGTGAAGCGGTTAAGGTGGTTGTAAAGGCAGAAGGTTTTTTATCTTACCTGAGGTCCATCTAGATCCAGCGACATTGCACGAGAGACTGGGCTATCTGGGACTCCCCTCCTCATTGGCTGAGACAGCAGCGCGGCTGTTGGGTGCTGTCAAAGTCAGTGAGCCAATGAGAGAAAGGGGATGGGGCCGGTCCACAACTCTGTGTCTGAATGGACACAGGGAGCTGTGCCTCAGCTTGGGTGCCTCCATAGCAAGCTGCTTGCTGTTGGGGCACTCAACAGGAGGGAGGGGCCAGAAGCAATAAAGAGGGACCCAAGAAGAGGAGGGTTCTGGCTGCTCTGTGCAAACCCACTGCACAGAGCAGGTAAGTATAACATATTTGTTATTTTTAGAGCCGGTTCACACTGGAGCGACGTGACTTGCAGGGCAAAGCAAGTCGCCCCATTCGAGGCTACCTCAGCGCGGATTGCAAGGAGACTTCTTTACATAGAAGTCAATGCAAGTCGCGCTGAGGTCGCCCCGAAAATAGTGCAGGAACCTTTTTCTAAGTCGGAGCGACCTGAGTCGCTCCTATTAGAACGGTTCCATTGCACTGCATGGGGACGACTTGTCAGGCGACTTGAGTCGCCTGACAAGTCGCCTCAGTGTGAACTGGCTCTAAACGAAAAAAAAAAATTAGACTTTAGTATCACTTTAACTTTTTATAACCTGGAGCAGGTGAGACATCCATAGAGATTTACTAAACCCAGGACCCTGCATTCACTATATCTGGCCTCTCACAGCACACAGAACATGGACATGCAATTATTTTAGTAAATCTAAACTGCTAAATACCTTTTCTCATCAGCAGTATATAGGAGTCTTGTGATTTCTATCAGTGTCCGGCCGAGCACTGGTTAAAGCTTGTAGGAGGAGTTTTCATTCTATTATGACTGTCGTATGAGGCTGCAGGACCTCTGATCGTCTGTCTGGACAGTGCTGATTGGTCCTGTACTGATCACATGCACCCTCCCAAGAAAAAGAAAAAACTCTCTAGCAATACACACCAAATTGAGCATGTGCAGAGTGACTCCAAAGGCTCTCTCTTATCAGGAGATGGACTGGGGACAGTTGAAGAAGGGGATGATCAGAGAAGACAGGATCAAACAGCCTTTTTACATAATGTGGGGGATTAACCCCTTAGGTTCCATAGTGAGTATAACAAGCATGCTTTACTGCATATACAGACTGATTTTACTGTTGTGGGTTTAGTAACACTTTAACAGATGCTTTTTGAATGACACATTCATATCAGAAGTTGCCAGTTTAAGCTGACTTTTTTATCTTACATTGATTAGAAATCTAATGAATGCAATCCGAAATATTTTCATATTACATTTTTTATATTTTATAAAGGGTGCGGTATCATTATTCTGCTTGTTTTGTAAAATAAAAATGTAGTGGAAAAAAATACTATTTATACATTGTACCGATGCTACCCATGCACGTTAACAACAAACGGTGGAGAATAGTTTGTATCTACTTTAAAAGGCTAAGGGCCAGTTCACACATAGCTGATCCGACTTCAGGGGACGACTTTGCTAGGCGATTTGAACGCAACTTCAAGGTGACTTCAGCGCGACTTTGGGCGACTTACAATGCGAATTAAAGCGAGCTCCATGTAAGGCGACTTTGCCTGTGGCCAATCAGAGAATATAGCTCTTCTGACATCATTCCTTTTACCTGGGTACATGCTTTTCTTTTCCCTGTAAAGTCGCTTCAATATAGATGGGGATCCGACTTGGAGGCGACTTCCATTGAATTCTATGGCCACAAGTCCATAATAGTACAGGAACCTTTTCTGAAGTCGTCTTGAAGTCGGAGCAACTTCAGTAGTGTACATTAAGATGGCTCCCATTCACTTCAATGGGATTTCTGATACTAAGGGACTTGGGGCGACACAAGTCGGATCGGAAGTTTTCTATGTTTGAACGGGTCCTAAGTCTATCTTTTGGAAAGAACAAATGCACCCACCTTTGTAGAAAAATGTGCATTTATAACAACTCCAATTCCAAAACAGTTAGGACGCTGTGTAAAACCTACATAAAAATAGAATGCAGCGATTTGCAAGTCTCATAAATCCATATTTTATTCACATTAGAATACATATCAGATGTTTAAAGTGAGAAAATGAAATTGATGGCAGCAACACATCTCAAAAAAGTTGGGACGGGGCCATATCAACCTGGTGTAGCATCCCCTCTTCTTTTACGAATACTTTTTTTAATGTCTGTGAACTGAAGAGACCAGCTGCTGGAGTTTGGGAGAAGAATGTTGTGCCATTCTTGCCTGATATAGGATTCTAACTGCTCAACTGTCCTGGGTCGTCTTTGTCATATTTTACGTTTCAAGATGCACCAAATATTTTCAGTTAGTGAAAGGTGCAAACTGGCCAGTTAATCACCAAGAACTCTTCTACTATGAAGCCGTAATGTTGTCATGGATGCCGTATGCAGTTTAGCATTGTCCTACTGAAATATGCAAGGCCTTCCTTAAAAAAGACATCATCTTGATGGGAGCATATGCTGCTCTAAAACCTGGATATATCTTTCGTTATTGACGGTGCCTTTCCATTAGAGATGCAGGCTTTTGAACTGAACACTGATAACAAGCTGGAAGGTCACTCTCCTCTTTAGTCCGGAGGAGGGCGACATGGCACTCATGGTTGTCAAAAGGAATGTCAAATTTCGATTCCTCTGACAACCAGTGTTAAAGGATATGTAAAGGTTTATTTTTTTAAAAAAAACCCAAACATGTCATACTTACCTCTTCTGTGAAGTTGGTTTTGCACAGAGTGGCCCCAATCCTCTTCTTCTGGGGTTCCTCAGCGGCGCTCCTGGCTCCTCCTCTTCTTGAGTGCACCTTTGGACAGCCGCTCTCCCTCGGCGCACTCGTGCGGGCGCCCTCCTGTGTCCTGCTGCTGCGTCCATTGACACAGACAGCAGGACTCGGCTCCGCCCCCTCCCCCGGCTCCCCCGTCACTGGATTTGATTGACAGCCAATGGATCCTGCTGCTATCAATGTATCCAATGAGAACCCAAGACACCGGCTGGAGTTGGTGTGCTCGTCCCCATTGCTTGAAAGATCAGGCTCAGGTAAGTAAAAGGGGAGCTCTGGGGGGGGGCTCCTGCAGTACAGTAGGTTTTTCACCTTAATGCATAGAATGCATTAAAGCGGAGTTCCACCCAAAAGTGTAACTTCCGCTTTAAGGAAAGGTGGCCCCCTAACATGCCATTATTGTCATTTTTTTTGGGGGGGGGGGTGGGTCCAAGGTCCACTTCCTCTCCTGGTGCTGTGGAGCCAGAAGTAAGTTCACCTTCCCCCCCTCCCACCTGACGATCTTCTGGGACAAGTCAGAGGTCCCAGAAGATACGACGGCCATTCAAAGCGCGCAGCGCAACATGCGCAGTGCACGAACGGCTTTGCAGCCAAACCCGGGCGCCCACACTTGTGATGTCGGCTCTGCATGGAGGAAGGAGAGAAGAGCGACGCTGCGGGCGGCTGCATCGCTGGAGCTTGGGACAGGTGAGTGTCCGATTATTAAAAGTCAGCAGCTACACTTTTTGTAGCTGCTGACTTTTAATAGGTTGGAACTCCGCTTTAAGGTAAAAAACCTTGAGGGTTTACAACCCCTTTAATTTCACCAACAAAAACGTTTTCTTCATCTGCATTTTTGCATGACAAAAATCAAGTCCATTTTCATTAACTAATGAAAACGGGATGAAAATGGGAGTCAGGGACGTTTACCCTCGTGAACTAACATCCGTTTTTTACAGGGCTCCGCCTACTTCCGCAATCCGCTCTCAGCAAGCAAGCGCATTCCACTGTGTGCACCATGAGACCAGAGAGAGCAGCAATGTGCAATGCAGGCCAGCCAGGCCTCCCGAGTCTTGACAACTCCCCCCCCCCCCCCCACGAGATGACCGCCAGGTGCCCAGTGCAGAGAGTAGAGCAGACTGTGAGTGTGTAGTATATTACAATTACAGCAGGCCTGAGGCCTCCCCTCAGACCACCATCCGTCCAGAGCAATGGCAGTGGCATCCAGGGCATTTGGGAATAAAAGGCCATCCCTCCATCACCATGCAGCATTACTGGCTTCGATATTTCACTCCAGCAGTAGTATATAATGAGTTTGGACACTGTAGAGAAATCCTTAAAGTGATTGCAACTTTTTTTTTTTTTAATAACACACGTTATACTTACCTGCTCTGAGCAAGGGTTTTGGGTCACAATTCTCCTTTTCTGGGGTCCCCCGGCAGCGCTTCTGGCTCCTCCTCTTCAGCAAGTACCCCCATGGAGAGCCGCATTCCATGGTGGCACTCGTGCGGGCGCGCTCCCGAAGTCCTGCTGCTGCATCCATTGACACAGACAGCAGGACTTGGCCCTGCCCCAGATCACGTGTCACTGGATTTGAATGACAGCAGTGGGAGCCAATGGCTCCTGCTGCTATCAGTCTATCCAATAAGGAGCCGAGACAGCGGCTGGATCTGCTGGGCTCGTCACTGGAACGTTCAATTTCAGGTAAGTAAAAGAGGGGCCCTGGGGGGGGGGCAGCATAGAATGCATTAAGGTGAAAAAACTTGAGACTTTACAACTCTACTTTAAATAACGCATTACAATTTAACTATACCCATTTGATTTTAGATGACTAAAATTAGTTTTAGTCGACTAAAATGATTTTAGTCGACAAAAATGTACTGGAGATTTTAGTCGTCTAAAATGTACTGGAGATTTAGTCAACTAAATATGACTAAAACACTTGCAGAGGACTAAAATGGAACTAAAACTAAAATGCCATTTTAGTCCTAAAACGAATTCAAAATGTGCTGCCAAAATTAACACTGCTGACAACAGAACAGTTTTTCACTTTGTAACAGACCATTTTAAATGAGCTTTAGCCCAGAGAACACAGCGGTGGTGTTTCTGGATCATGTTCAGATATGGCATCTTCTCTACGATTCATTTTCCTTTTTGGGTGGCACGGCGAACTGTGTTCACAGACAGTGATTTTGGAAGTATTCCTGAGCCTATGCAGTGATGTCCATCACAGAAGCATGCCTGTTTTTAATGCAGTGTTGTCAGAGGTTCAAAAGATCATGGGCATCCAATATTACGTTTTTGGCCTTGTCACTTGTGCATAGAGATTTCTCCAAATTCTCAGAACCTTTTGATGATATTATGTACTGTAGATGATGATATCTGTAAAGTCTTTGCAACGCTTACGTTGAGGAATATTTTTCTGAAATTGTTCAACAATTTTAAGACGCAGCTTTTTACAAATTGGCGAATTCCTGCCCATCTTTACTTGTAAGTGCCGGTTCACACATAGGCGATCCGACTTCAGGGCCGACTTTGTCAGGCAACTTCAAACTCGACTATGCCAGACGACTTTGCCTGTGGCCAATCAGAGAAGGGAGGGAGGGGGTTGCCTGGGAATTCTCTGGGTAAATTCTTTTCTTTTTCCTGTATAGGAAAGGATAAAGGATCCGACTTGGAGGCGACTTCCATTGAATTCTATGCTCATTAGTTTGATAGAAGTCGCCTGGAAGTAGTACAGGAACCTTTTTTGAAGTCGGAGCTACTTCAGTAGTGTACATTAAAGCAGAACTCCGGGGAAAAACAATTTTTCAAGGTCTTTGTTGCTGATTTCCAACCTGCACCAACTATGCCATCCATCTTCTGCTGAACTATGTAGTTCCTCTGTAGTAGCCTGCTGAACTTGCTGAAAACCCGTTATTCCCCTCTAGCATCCTGTTTGTAAGATCACTAGCCGTTCTCCATCCTGTACTGGCAGACAGCGATCTGAAACGCCTTCCTGTAGTTTTCTAACAGCCCATCAGGCATTTCTATTTCTGCCTGCTGGGCTGTAGTGGGCGGAGGGTGTCTCATAGCCCCCGGTCTGTGCCACCCATAGAGGTGGTTTCCTCCTCCCTCCTCCTCCTCCTACTCTCTGCCTGCCAGCAACACCCCCCCATCTCTCAATCTTTCAACAATGATAGCAGAAATCTCCTGCTAGGATATGCCTGGTATTTCAGGAATGCCTGGCATGCTTGCTATGCAAACTCTGCTCTGTATTCTTCTCCTGTCACAGCCATATTGTGATATACACCGCAGAGCGCACAGTTCTGATACGGCTGTGACAGAAGAAAGTCACAGAGCAGAGATTACATAGCAAGCATGCCAGATATTCCAGAAATGTCAGGCATGTTGTAACAGGAGATCTCTGCTATTCCTGGAATGTCTGGCATGCTTGCTATGTAATCTCCACTCTGACTTTCTCCTGTCACAGCCGTATCGGAACTGTGTGCTCTGCGCTGTGTATCACAGAGTGGTGTTCACATAGCAAGCATGCCAGGCATTCCAGATATATACCAAGCATGTCCTAGCAGGAGATCTCTGCTATCATTGATAAGAGATGGCGGGCAGGTGTCACCGCACTGATGGGCACTGATAATCAGCACTGGTGGTGGGCACGGTGTCACCACACTGATGGGCACTAATAAGCAGCACTGGTGGGCATGGTGTCACTGCACTGATGGGCACTAAGTGGCACTGGTGCACATGGTGTCACCGCACTGATGGGTACTGATAAGTAGCACTGCTGGTAGGCACGGTGTCACCGCACTGATAAGCAGCACTGGTGGGCACGGTGTCACTGCACTGATAAGCGACACTGGTGGGCATGGTGTCACCACACTGATGGGCACGGTGTTACTGCACTGATAAGCGGCATGGTGTCACCGCACTGAAGGGCACTGATAAGTGGCACTGGTGGGCATGGTGTCACTGCACTGATGGGCACTGATAAGCAGCACTGCTGGGGGGCACGGTGTCACCACACAGATGGGCACTGATAAGCGGCACTGGTGGGCATGGTGTCACTGCACTGATAAGCGGCACTGGTGGGCACGGTGTCACCGCACTGATGGGCACTGGTGGTGGGCACGATGTCACCGCATTGATAAGTGGCACTGGTGGGCACGGTGTCACCACACTGAAGGGCACTGATAAGTGGCACTGGTGGGCATGGTGTCACTGCACTAATGGGCACTGATAAGCACACTGGTGGGCACTGTGTTACCACACTGATGGGCACTGATAAGCGGCACTGGTGGGCATGGTGTCGCCACACTGATAAGCAACACTGGTGGGCACGGTGTCACCGCACCGATGGGCACTGATAAGCGGCGCTGGTGGGCACAGTGTCACTGCACTGATAATCAGCACTGGTGTGACCGCACTGATAAGCGTCACTGATGAGGCTGCACTGTTTCCTGACACCGTACACTTCCATATATCTGCAGGAGGGGTTTCCACCATCCCTGCAAAGTTTCATTTTTATGTCTTGTTTTCAGTGTGATGTGTATTATATGTGATGTTACATATCACAGAGACCGGTATTGTGGTAATATTGAAGTTTATTGAGATTTCCATACATTAGAGGGTTCCACCATTATTGTGTTATTGATTAGTAAGTTAGCGCTGCACTTTTTAATTTTTTTCTCATGCTGACATTTACTTGTGTCACATGCAGATGTAAAACATCATGGCTCTTTCTTTCTGTATTGCGTCTAGGGATGTTCTCATATACACCATACCAGCACTGATTCTTGTTATAATGATCTTAAATCTACAGCAGGAGGAGGAATATTTCTAATAGTGAATTACAGCAGAGTACAGTGTGTATAATATATCATTAAGGGATGTGTGTACAGTTCAGTAATGATTACAGAAGCATGTAAGAGCAATATGTTTATCTCCTTGTGGGTGGAGAGGAGAGAAGACATGTTGTGTGTCACTGGTTAGTGGGCCTGGCTGCAAAATGAGGGGGTGTGATTCATGTTGAAGTGGGTTTGTTCACACTTACATGTACAGGCTAGTGTACCTCCCACATTCATTGAAATGGCAATGCCTGATGGGAAATGTAGTCTAAACAGAGAGAAGAGGATATGATGCAATCGCTCTTCTAACAGAGCCTTCCTAGCTAAATACATGCCTTCATCATTTGAACTAGAGAGACCACTTCCTGTAAATTAAATTGGACATATCTCTTCAAAGGTAAGGAATTTCACAAATGTAATAACGGTTTAATGGGGGATTTTTTGAAAATCCCGGAGTTCTGCTTTAAAGGTGGCTCTCATTCATTTCAATGGGATTTCTGATGTCAAGCGACTTGGGGCGATGGAAGTCGGAGTGCAAGTCGTGGCAGTGTGAACCGGCCCTTAGACACTCTGATTGCTCTTTTTATACCTAATCATGCTACTGACCTGTTGCCAATTAACCTGATTAGTTACAAAATGTTCTTCCAGCTCTTCCTAGTTAGCACTTACTTTGCCAGATTTTTTTGTTGCCCTGTCCCAACATTTTTGAGACATGTTAATGCCATCAATTTCAAAATGACCTGATTTTTTTGGTACATTTTATCGGTTTAATCATTTGATATGTTTTCTATTGTGAAAAAATATGAGTTTGTTAGATCTGCAAATCATTGCATTGTTTTATGTAGATTTTACACAGCGTCCCAACGTTACATAGTTACATATGTTACATAGTTACGTGGGGTTGTATTTTTTTGCATTTGAGGCTGCAAAGCACTGCAACAGATCGATGGATTACAGGTGAAATGCACAGGCTCCTCCAGCTCCATGTCTGTATTGGGGACTTTTGTTTGCAAAGTTGGAGGAAGTGTCAATTTGATAATCACTGCACTTGTATTCCACTGATAGGAGCCACAAGAGAATCCTGCAGTTTCCACAATCCTAGGGGAGGGGGGCTGGTTTGGGGGTGGGTGTCTTGGCACCATGTTATACCCTAAATATGGGTGCAACATGATAAAAATGCAGACTTAGCTTTTTCAAGGCAAAGATTTGCTAAACTTTTTTTTTACATTGACTGTATTACCTGTGAGCTGTAACTTGTTTCCAGAAATCCTGCCAGATTTCTTAGGAAGGATATGTTGTTGTCATTGATAACTGGAAAGACAAAAGATTGAGTCATTTATACAGGGATCATAAATAACCCAAATTGATTTGTGACATGGTGGAACATATAGGTTACACTCCACTAGGCGTTTTATCACTTGCTTTCTAATCAAGGTACCAAAAAGCATTTTGAAAAATATGAGCAAAGCAAATAATTGTGTGTTTCCTGCTCTGCTAGGGATGAAAATGGAAAATGGAATGTACATAGTTTGTCTATATATCTTTTTTTACATTCAGAGCAAAAACAAATACATTTTAATTGTATTCTTCGTCAGCTGTATATGATATATTGCATACAAATATTTCCTATTGATAAATGTCAACCAGTAGATGGTATTCTTTTCACATGTTCACCAGGCTAATCTTATCCATTTCAGTAAAAAAATCCTTTAAAGTAGAACTCCAGCCACAGACATCTATATAAATTAAGGCAAAAAAATGTACTTCTTGACATAGGATGTAAAATGCTCACATCGACTTTGTTTACTGTATCATTTATTCATTAGTGTGCCAGATACTATAGCCAGTCCTGAACTTCTGGCGCCGTGGCAATGAGAGCTGTGGCTCTCATCCACAAAAGCGATTGACAGGGGCAATAAAATAAAAAAATCCCCCCCTCATCTCTTCTTACCTCCCCCACTTCCCCCCTATACAACATTCTTTGAGCCTGACCCCCATATTCATGCTAACTCAGGTACTAAACACTCCACGATACCAGAAGATCTGGCTAAGGATGATACCCATTTAACCTTTATCCACCAAAAAAGCGCAATTCGCATGAAACCCGTTTATCTAAAAGGGACTTGTTTCACCACCACAAGCCATAAGCCAGACATCCAGCCGTACTCCAAACTCAGATTCCTCTTCCGTCCACAGTCTGATCCCATTACGGGCGGATGGGTAGGGGGGAGGCAAGCACAGCTTTTCACAGAATACTTATTCGAGTAGTCCACACACAAGAAGAGATTGTCTAATAAATGAGTCCTCTTAGTACATCCTACCCCACAGTGTACACCAGGGATATGCAATTAGCGGACCTCCAGCTGTTGCAGAACTACAAGTCCCATGAGGCATAGCAAGACTCTGACAGCCACAAGCATGACACCCAGAGGCAGAGGCATGATGGGACTTGTAGTTTTGCAACATCTGGAGGTCCGCTAATTGCTTATCCCTGGTGTACACCATAAAGTCTATTAAAGTGGAGTTCCACCCAAAAGTGGAACTTCCACTGGTTGGATTCCTCCCCCCCTCAGGTGTCACATTAGGCACCTTTCGGGGGGAGGGGGAAGAGGACACTTGTCTTTAGAAAGGTGTCCTTTTCCACACATCCGGGAGCTCTGGCCGGCCGCCGCGGCCGCTGACGTCAGCGGCCCGGCTCCCTCCTCCCTGCTCACTCTGCTTCTGGCCGCCTGGCCAATAGCAGAGTGCAGCAGAGCCTCGCGCATGCGCAGTAAGGTGCCCAGCGTGAAGCTGTAATGCTACGCGTCTGGGTTCCCTTACCCGCAATGGATGAGGCTGCACCCGACCCCCAATCCGAAGATCGGCGGCGGGTTCCGACATCGCTGGACTCCAGGACAGGTAAGTGTCCTATTATTAAAAGTCAGCAGCTACTGTATGTGTAGCTGCTGACTTTTAATTTTTCTTTCCCTGGCGGAATTCCACTTTAAGTATGATGTTAACACTGCTACGTTTTTACTATATTGTACCTAGAATTGTGTATCCTCTAATAATCCTAAAATCAATAAAAACTTTGGGAAAAAAAATTATTATTAATAATAATAATAATAATAATAATAATCATAATATATATATATATATATATATATATATATATAGTGTATCTCACAAAAGTGAGTACACCCCTCCCATTTTTGTAAATTTGTTATTCTATCTTTTCATGTGACAACACTGAAGAAATGGCACTTTGCTACAATGTAAAGTAGTGAGTGTACAGCTTGTATAACAGTGTAAATTTGTTGTCCCCTCAAAATAACTCAACACACAGCCATTAATGTCTAAACCACTGGCAACAAAAGTGAGTACACCCCTAAGTGAAAATGTCCAAATTGGGCCCAATTAGCCATTTTCCTTCCCCGGTGTCATGTGACTCATTAGTGTTACAAGGTCTAAGGTGTGAATGGGGAGCAGGTGTGTTAAATTTGGTGTTATCGCTCTCACTCTCTCATACTGGTCACTGGAAGTACAACATGGCATCTCATGGCAAAGAACTCTCTGAGAATCTGAAAAAAAAGAATTGTTGCACTACATAAACATGACCTAGGCTATAAGAAGATTGCCAAGACCCTGAAACTGAGCTGCAGCACAGTAGCCAAGACCATACAGGGGTTTAACAGGACAGGTTCCACTCAGAACAGGCCTTGACACTTTGGGCCCAATTTGGACATTTTCACTTAGGTGTGTACTCACTTTTGTTGCCAGCGGTTTAGACATTAATGGCTGTGTTGAGTTATTTTGAGGGGACAGCAAATTTACACTGTTATACAAGCTGTACACTCACTGCTTTACATTGTAGCAAAGTGTAATTTCTTCAGTGTTGTCACATGAAAAAAATATAATAAAATATTTACAAAAATGTGAGGGGTGTACTCAGTTTTGAGATACTGTAAAATACTCAAAATGAGCTACTAGCCAGGCCTTAAGCTTTACTCGCCAAAAGTTGGCCCACCCAACCCCTACCCTGTCCCTAATTCCACCCCTAATCATGCCCTCATAAATGATGTCATGAAATGACACTTAAATGTTTTATGCAGAATTAAGTTACACAAATAAATAAGAACAACTTTATCAGTGCCTATCAGTGCAGCCTCAGCTGTGCCCATCAACGCAGCCTAACCTGTTGTGCCCATCAATGCAGCCTCACCTGTGCCCATCGATGCAGTCTCAGCTGTGCCTATCATTGCGGCGTGACCAGTGCCCACCAATGCAGCCTCACCTGTGCCCATCATTGGAGCGTGACCAGTGCCCACCAATGCAGCCTCACCTGTGCCCATCATTGCAGCGTGACCAGTGCCCATCAATGCAGCCTAACCAGTGCCCATTAATGCAGTCTCACCTGTGCCTATCAATGCAACTTCACCTGTGCCTACATTGCGGTGTGACCAGTGCCCACCAATGCAGCCTCACCTGTGCCCATCATTGCAGTGTGACCAGTGCCCACCAATGCAGCCTCACCTGTGCCCATCATTGCAGCGTGACCTGTGCCCATCGTTGCAGTGTGACCTGTGTCCACCATTGCAGCGTGACCTGTGCCCACCATTGCAGCGTGACCTGTGCCCACCATTGCAGCCTCACCTGTGCCCATCATTGCAGTGTGACCTGTGCCCAGCATTTCAGCGTGACCAGCGCCCATCAATGCAGCCTCACCTGTGCCCATCAATGCAGTGTGACCTGTGCCCATCAATGCAGCTTCACCTGTGCCCATCAATGCAGCTTCACCTGTGCCTATCATTGCGGTGTAAACAGTGCCCACCAATGCAGCCTCACCTGTGCCCATCACTGCAGTGTAACCAGTGCCCACCAATGCAGCCTCACCTGTGCCCATCATTGCAGCATGACCAGTGCCCACCAATGCAGCCTCACCTGTGCCCATCATTGCAGCGTGACCTGTGCCCTCCATTGCAGCGTGACTTGTGCCCACCATTGCAGCCTCACCTGTGCCCATCATTGCAGTGTGACCTGTGCCCATCATTTCAGCGTGACCAGTGCCCACCAATGCAGCCTCACCTGTGCCCATCATTGCAGCGTGACCAGTGCCCACCAATGCAGCCTCACCTGTGCCCATCATTGCAGAGTGACCAGTGCCCACCAATTCAGCCTCACCTGTGCCCATCATTGCAGCGTGACCAGTGCCCACCAATGCAGCCTCACTTGTGGCCATCATTGCAGCGTGACCAGTGCCCATCATTGCAGTGTGACCTGTGCCCACCATTGCAGCATGACCTGTGCCCACCAATGCAGCCTCACCTGTGCCCATCATTGCAGTGTGACCAGTGCCCACCAATGCAGCCTCACCTGTGCCCATCATTGCAGTGTGACCTGTGCCCATCATTGCAGCGTGACCTGTGCAAAGGAAGAGAGAGGGCGGCTGGATCATCTCAGGGGAAGAGAGCGTGGAGGAAGAGGATTGCCTGCCGGATCACAGAGCGGTAACAGCTTACATTTGAATTGCCTCGTGGTCACACACAGTCCTGCCTCCTGACCTGGCACTTGTCATAGACAGAACAAGCTCTGGCATTGGAGGCGGGACTGTGTGACCGCAAGCGGATGACAAATGTAAGTGGTTACAGCGGGCAATCCCCGCTCTGTGAGCCGGCCGGCTCTCCTCATCCTCCATGCTCTCTTCCCCTGGGAGAACGGCTCCCCATTCATCCCCGCCTGCCGGCAGTGCTCACCCCCCTGCTTCCAGGCAGCCCACGCTCGCCAGCCATCATTTTACACTAGTAAAATGTAAGTAGGCGAGTGGAAAATTTGAGGGCTGGTATATTATATTACCAAAGTATTGGGACACCTGCCTTTACACGTACATGAACTTTAAAGGCATCCCAGTCTTAATCCGTAGGGTTCTATATCGAGTTGGCCCACCCTTTGCAGCTATAACAGCTTCAATTCTTCTGGGAAGGCTTTCCACAGGGTTTAGGAGTGTGTCTCTGGGAATGTTTGACCATTCTTCCAGAAGCGCATTTGTGAGGTCAGGCACTGATGTGGACGACAAGGCCTGGCTCGCAGTCTCAGCTCGAATTCCTCCTTAAGGTATTCTATCAGGCTGAGGTCAGGACTCTGTGCAGGCCAGTCAAGTTCCTCCACCCCAAACTTCCTCATCCATGTCTTTATGGACCTTGCTTTGTGCACTGGTCCAAATCATTTGGTGGATAGGGGGATTGTGGTGTGGGGTTGCTTTTCACGGGTTGGTTCGTTTCACTAAAGGGAACTCTTAGGGCGTCAGCATAACAAGACATTTTGGACAATTTCATGTTCTCAACTTCATGAGAACTATTTGGGGATGACCCCTTCCTGTTCCAACATGACTGTGCACCAGTACACAAAGCAAGGTCCATAAAGACATGGATGAGCGAGGAACTTGACTGGCCCGCACAGAGTCCTGACCGCAACCCGATAGAACACCTTTGGGATGAAGTAGAGCGTAGACTGCGAGCCAGGCCTTCTCATCCACATCAGTGACCTCACAAATGTGCTTCTGGAAGAATGGTCAAACATTCCCATAGACACACTCCTAAATCTTGTGGACAGCCTTCCGAGAAGAGTTGAAGCGGTTATAGCTGGAAAGGGTGGGCCAACTCAATATTGAACCCTACGGACTAAGACTGCGATGCCATTAAAATTTATGTGAATGTAAAGGCAGGTGTCCCAATACTTTTGATAATACAGTGCATATATATCTGCTAAATTTAAAAACGTAAGCCTCCAATTTTCTTTATCAATGCTGTGCCAACATCACCCTCTTCCTTCCCGTATCCCCCAGTGTAATGTTTTCAGCTGTTCCAGCAACTACATTTTTTTTTTTTTAATCAAACCCGTGGTTTGATGCGTAAAAACAAAACACCAAAGTTAATAGGGGCTGCCCGTCCATTAAGGGGCACGGGCGCCGCCCCCTCTGTCCTCGCTACCCCCCTCTATGCTATGAATAGATTCATGCATAGCATGAATCTATCCATGGCCATTCGCGACCACCCCCAGTTCATGTGGCTGGCCCCTTTGAGGCGCCGGCCGCCTGAATTACTGCAGCAGGGGGTTTCTTTGAAGCATCTCATTAGAGCCATAGGCTCTAATAGGCTTCACAATGGTGTGGCTTGTGGCGCAGAGCGTGCCGCCACAAGCCCTTAGAAAGGCAAATGAACTCTTGCTTTTCTAACCCTGAACCGCTCTCCGCCAATCAGGAAGCGCTGGTATGTTAACGGTTTCCCGATTGGCGGAGAAGACAGGCGATCCTATTGGACGCCTTTTTTTCGGAGGAGGAGAGGGATGCTCGGCCGAAGCCAAGCCGCTCGCTGCCTGCCTGCTGCCCGCCCTGTCCTAAATGGGGTAAGTGCAGGTACCCCTCTGGTCATACTATATACTCCTCTGGTAATGCTGTATATACCCCTCTGGTGATGCTGTATATACTCCTCTGGTGATGCTGTATACACTCCTCTGGTGATGCTGTATATACTCCTCTGGTGATGCTGTATACACTCCTCTGGTGATGCTGTATACACTCCTCTGGTGATGCTGTATATACTCCTCTGGTGATGCTGTATACACTCCTCTGGTGATACTACTTACTCTTCTAGTGATGCTGTATATACCCCTCTGGTTTTGGTGTATATTCCTCTGATGATGTTGTATATACCCCTCTGGCAATGCTGTAATATACTCCTCTGGTGATACTATATACCCGTCTGGTGATGCTGTATACTCCTCTGGTGATACTGTATATACCCCTATCTGGTGATGCTGTATATACCCTATCTAGTGATGCTGGGCTGTATACTCCTGACACAATGGGTAGAATCTATAAGGGGTGGGGCTTAACAGAAGCAGGAGGGGTCAAAAAGGATGGGTGGGGTCTGGCGGCCCCCTATCTTAAAATTTCACCAGCTGTCACTGAAAGTGGAAACACACAAAGAAGTACACTAAGGTGTGTCATATGACCCTTTTCTGTAGAGGAAGGACCCTTTCCTGACCCTCTGGGGTGCAAGACTTTTGATGGTTAACCTATCATCACAGTTATCACTCTTCCACCACTACTCTCCTCTTACACCACTGCTCACCTCTGGCCCCCCTCTTCCACCACTACTCTCCTCTTCCACCAACTTCTCACCTATACACCCTCTTCTGCCACTACGCTTCTCTTCCCCCTTTTTCACCACTACTCTCCTCTTCTGCCACTGCTCACCTCTGCACCCCTTCACAACTACTCTCCTCTTCCACCACTGCTCACCTCTGCATCCCTCTTCCACTAATTCTCACCTCTGCACCTCTCTTCCACTAATGCTCACCTCTGCACCCCTCTTCTACCACTGCTAACCTCTTCCCCCTCTTCCACCCACCATGGCTTAATCATAGGGGTCACGATTAATGCCCGATGGGCTGGGTGAAACCTGTCGGGGGGTGGGTGGGTGGGTGGGTGGCTCAAGGAGCAGCATCACATGCATACATTCACACTAAGATTGGCAATGGTGAGAGGCAGTTTTATGTTTAAATGTTCATTTCTCACTGAATGAGATTTTATTACGGTGGCATCCCTGCTACCCTGAGAGCCAAAGGGGCTCTACACCTCAGCCTGGAGTGGAACCACCAAGTACTAATGACCTCTTCCAGCACTGCTATCCTCTGCACCCCTCTTTGATCCCTGACCACCTCTGCAGCCCTCTTCCAGCACTGCTATCCTCTGCACCCCTCTTTGATTTCTGACCACCTCTGCAGCCCTCTTCCAGCACTGCTATCCTCTGCACCCCTCTTTGATTTCTGACCACCTCTGCAGCCCTCTTCCAGCACTGCTATCCTCTGCACCCGTTTTCTCAACATTGCTCACTTCTGCAACCTCTATCACTTCTCTTACGCTGAACATCTCAGCTGTTATGTCCTTCCTTCTTTGCAGCAGCTGACAATAATACCAGGACACCATTCCAGAACACTGTCAAACAGGTCTGTAATCAATCTGGGTTGTGACCTATAGTAAAAAAAAAAGTTCTGCTCTAGAAGAGTTTCATATATATTGACAGAATAAGGGCATGCTGATGTGGCTGTCTGGCTTTGCTATACTGATGAATATGCTTGTCATGTAGAGGAAGTTAGAGTGGGATTTTATGTAGTTTTTTTGAGTTGTCAAACTTTAACTCCTTTAATACTTCTCAAGCTATTAGCAGTTTTGAATAAAGTTATACCATTTTTTAAGACAACCAGCAGTGTGTGATACTTTTCTTGTAATGGTACACAACTGTGGGTATGATATTAAAACAAAAAAATTAAAAGTGAGATTCCTTAGCAGGGTCTAAGGTAGCATTGCCAATGTTTTTATAGTTGTAGGTTCAGAACCCTTGTTATTCACACCTGGGCATTTTGGGATCGTGACAGGATCGATGAGATTCTGCCCACGATCTCAAGACACACTACAATTGCAAAACGCATGTTCAGATGCCACTATTTTCAATGACACCTAAAACGCGGTGCAGTTTTGCCACGACTGTCGCGCGGCAAATCGCATTGTGTGAAGCTTGTCACCCCAAAAAAGAGCAGGGAGCTTCTTTTGGGTGACAAGCTTCATACAGTGTGATTTTACATGTGATTAATTGCAGCAAAACCACACCATGTTTTAGGTGTCATTGAAACTAATGGCACCTGAACCTACGTTTTGTGATTGTAGATTGATTCTACCGCAGGGCTTGACAAATTTGCTTTGAATCTAGGAGCCAGCTAAAAAAGTTAGGAGCCAGTTTTTTTATAGCGTAGTGTTGGGTTGTCAGCGCCCGGGATAAGGCGAGTAATTTGCGCCCCACCCCCACCTTAATCACAGCAGAGCAGCCAGTCAATAACTCCACCATCGTTACATCAGGGTTATAGGCTGGCCAGAAAGAGTGACACTAAACACCTGTTATAGGGGAAACTCCTTAATATGCTGAATGTATCGTGACTGTGACATGTAAAACACCCTCATCTGCTGCCTAATGGAGCTTGGCAAAAACATGTCTCTACTGCACATCTAAATAAACTCTTAATGACACTTTAAATTAAAATACAAAAAAAGATGAAAGAAGTATTCAAACACTGCTGATCTTCTGCTGCCTCTTTGCAGCCACTTCCTGCCTGCATGCGTTTCCCCCACGGTGAATATTCATTGCTCTGGTGAGTTTCCGGTCACCGTGAAATACTGCAGCTCAGCTACATAAAGAGTGGTAATTGTTGATGGTACACAGGGCTTTATCACAATTTTGATGCTTAGAATAAAGGTCACGTTTCTCGCGGTGTAACATCTTTCACATTATACAAAAAATTAGGCAAACTTTATGGTGTTTTTTTTTTTTTTTTCTTAAATCATTAAAGTGTATTTTTTCCAGAAAAGATTGCATTTGAAAGACCGCTGTGCAAATACCAAGTGACATAAAATATTGCAACAGCTGCCATTTTATTCTCTAGGGTCTCTGATAAAAAATAATATATAATGTTTGGGGGTTCCAAGTAATTTTCTAGCAGAAAATAGTTTTTTTCTATTTGTAAGCAACAAATGTTAAAAAGAGTTTAGCCTTTAAGTGGTTAAATTTCCTTATCTAGAGGCCGGGAGTAAATTCCTTTGATCTCCACTAAGATACATTGTATGTGGTGTTTATAGTTAGCGAGTTGGCAGACTGGTTGACGGCTGTGTTTTTTTTTTTTTGTTTTTTTTCTTTACAGCTGTTGTCAGCTTAGGCAGGGAACTGCTTGTAGATGTGGTTACACAGAGAAGGGACTGAAGTATCGGAAGCCACTCGCCTGGACGCGATTTCTAGTCGCCATGGCAACCTGGGTTTGTCGAGCTCTGTTCTACCGTGATCCCAAAATGTCCAGGTGTGACCTGGACCTTAATATTTTGGAAATATCATGGCATTATCCATTTTAAATATAGACTTATTAAGGCATATACAGTGCCCTGAAAAAGTATTCATACCCTTTGACATTTTCCACATTTTGTCATGTTACAACCAAAAAAACGTAAATGTATTTTATTGGGATTTTATGTGATAGACCAACACAAAGTGGCACATAAAAGTGTGAAGTGGAAGGAAAATGATAAATGGTTTTCAAATTTTTTTTATAAATAAAGATCTGAAAAGTGTGGCGTGCATTTGTATTCACCCCCCTTTACTCTGATACCCCTAACTAAAATCGAGTGGAACCAACTGTCTTCAGAAGTCACCTAATTAGTAAATAGAGTCCACCTGTGTGTAATTTCATCTCAGTATAAATACAGCTGTTCTGTGAAGCCTTCAGAGTTTTTTTAGAGAATCTTAGTGAACAAACAGTATAATGAAGGCCAAGGAACATACCAGTTATGGAGAAGTTTAAAGCAGGGTTAGGTCATAAAAATATATCCCAAGCTTTGAACATCTCACAGAGCACTGTTCAATCCATCATCCTAAAATGGAAAGAGTATGGCACAACTGCAAACCAACCAAGACATGACTGTCCACCTAAACTGACAGGCCGGGCAAGGAGAGCATTAATCAGAGAAGCAGCCAAGAGGCCCATGGTAATTCTGGAGGAGCTGCAGAGATCCACAGCTCAGGTAGGAGAATCTGTCCAGAGGACAACTATTAGTCATGCACTCCACAAATCTGCCCTTTATGGAAGAGTGGCAAGAAGAAAGCCTTTGTTGAAAGAAAGCCATAAGAAGTACAGTTTACAGTTTGCGAGAAGCCATGTGGAAGAAGGTGCTCTGGTCAGATGAGATCAAAATTAAACTTTTGGGCCTAAAAGCAAAACGCTATGTGTGACTGAGAACTAATACTGCACATCACCCTGAACACACCATCCCCACCGTGAAACATGGTGGTGGCAGCATCATGTTGTGGGGATGCTTTTCTTCATTAGGGACAGGGAAGCTGGTCAGAGTTGATGGGAAGATGGATGGAACCAAATACAGAACAATCTTAGAAGAAAACCTGTTAGAGTCTGCAAAAGACTTGAGACTGGGGTGGAGGTTCACCATTCAGCAGGACAACGACCCTAAACATACAGCCAGAGCTACAATGGAATGTTTTAGATCAAAGCATATTCACGTGTTAGAATGGCCCAGTCAAAGTCCAGACCTAAATCCAATTGAGAATCTGTGGCAAGACTTGGAAATTGCTGTTCACAGACGCTCTCCATCTAATATGACAGAGCTTGAGCTATTTTGCAAAGAAGAATGGGCAAAAATGTCCCTCTCTAGATGTGCCAAGCTGGTAGAGACGTCCCCAAAAAGACTTGCAGCTGTAATTGCAGAGAAAGGTGCTTCTACAAAGTATTGAATACAAATGCACACCACACTTTTCACATATTTATTTGTAAAAAAAAAAATGGAAAATCATTTATCATTTTCCTTCCACCTCACAATTATGTGCCACTTTGAGGTTGGTCTATCACATAAAACCCCATTAAATTAAATAAAATTTGGTTGTAACATGACATAATGTGGAAAATTTCAAAGGGTATGAATACTTTTTCAAGGCACTGTACTATACTAGGGTTGCACTGATACCGTTTTTTTTACCGGCGACTATGGGTACCGATAAAAAAACAAAGATTGGTGCTGCGCTGTTACCTGAAGAGTGATTCAAATGTACAATCCAGTTAGGATGTGATTGCCAATAGATGTAATTAATAAAATTGTGTGGTGCATAAAATTAATCCTAGTGTACAAATTTTAAATTGTATAACATAGATAAATCAACTTTGCATCTATTAAATAAATACATTTCAATAATAAATGTGAATTGGTGCAAACAAATTACAAAATGAAGTACATATAAAAGTCCATAGAAATTAATATCCTTGCAAATGGTGCTTGTATCCAATGGAACCAATGGAACCAGTGACAGCACACAGGCTCAGCTGCCAGTTGCTTAATCCCTTGTGAAGACATGGTTGGATTGATGAAGACCGCGGTTCCATTGGATACAATACCCACATAAGTCAAGTCTGGATGGTCATCTATATATAACGTATAATGGGTGACAGATAGAGGGATGAGATGGTGATTGGATGTGTGTTTTGGAGCGGAACCTTCACTCATTCTTGGTCCATCAATGAGATTGGTCAATTACGCTTGATTTTGGGGATTTCTGGTAAGAGTACCTACCCATTTATCTAGCTGGTGAAGGATCATGCCGGTGGTAGTGGGAAAGCACCATTTGCAAGGATATTTATTTCTATGGACCATTCACTTTATATGCACTTTTATATGTACTTCATTTTGTAATTTGTTTGCACCAATACACCTTTATTATTGAAATGTATTTATTTAATAGATGCAAAGTTGATTTACCTTACGGTATACAATTTAAATTTTGTACACTAGGATTCATTTTAAGTGCTGCACAATTTTATTAATTACGGTTTATTTTTTGCAATTTGATGTTAAGATTGCTGTGCTGGCTGCTTTTAAACATCTGGGTAGCGCGGTGACATCTTTTTGATTTCTGTATTGCCAATAGATGTGTTAGCTGTGTTTGTGAATCAGTACATGAATAACTTGCGGAACTGGGTGTGATAAATAAATAAAAGAACCAAAAATGAGTGCTGCGCAGTCACCTGAAGAGTGATCAAAATATACAATCCGTCATCTGAAGAGTGATCCAAATATACAATCTGGTTGGGATGTGATTGCTAACAAATGTGTTAACGGTTTGTGAATTAACCAATTCAATAATTAAATGAGATAAATAAAAACACAAAAACTATTTTAAAAATTGGTGCTGCGCTGTATGAGTACTGATATCTTTGCGGTGTGATATGAGCCTATACAAAACGAAGGCAAAGAATTGCATGCGATTTGAACAGGAATGCGGTTCGATTCCGTCCGAATCGCATGCAGTTTCCCACACCGCTCCTGTGTGAGCCCAGGCTAAACTCACTATGACAAGCCTGGGTTCACACAGGAGTGGTGGGGGAAACCACATATGACTCAGACAGGAATTGCACCGCATTCAAATCACATGCGATTCTTTGCAGTGCGATTTGAGCCCATTTATTTTGTATGGGCTCAAATCGCACTGCAAAGGTATCGGTTTCAGCTATCGTAGCATTTGCACAAGTACTTGTGCAAATGCTTAGTATCAGCACCAATACTGGTATCGGTATCAGCGCAATCCTATACTATACTTTTGTAGACAACCACCAGAATGTTTTAGCTTTTTTGTACTGGTACACAACTGTGGCTATGACACAAAAAAGGGGAAAACGTGGATATTTTTCCCTCTTGATGCAATCTTTAGTTCAAATAAGGAAATTCACATTACAAACGTACTTTGAGACATCTCACCCACACAATGGTCCTCAGATCCCAAGAGACGGCCACCTTCTTTGGTGGCACTTATTCCATTATGTGAGAGTGCATCATTCTGTTCCTCCAGTGTTTGAATGTGTCTTCTTAATTCTTGATTTTCCTTCTCAAGTTCCTGTATCCTCCATTCTCTCACTGCAACTGCCTCATCTCGTGACACCAGGATCTGGCGCAGTTCTGCAACTTGTGCCTCCAGCTCCCGAACCAGCTCAGCATAAAGGGAAGTTACCCTACTAGCAGAACGTGTGGCCCAGCAGTGTTCCGTTGGTATGCCTTGACCTTCAGGAGGTACTGTCTTTTTGCTAGAGAATCGTTGATCAGTTCTCTGGCCTTCCTGTTTTGTAACATACATGTGCTGAGGAATTATGGGGGAATACAAAGATCCATTGAAGACTTTTTGACGTTTCCTGGCAGAGGTGTCCTCGTCACAGTTCTGCATGACTGGTGTGGACAGAAATCTGTAACATGAAGATAGAAATGGGCATTTCAATAGTGTAAAAATCTTAATCAACTCATAAAAAAACTATAACAACCAACAGTGACTTTGGTGGGCCCAGGCCACAGGTTTCTCTTTCGTGCCCAGAGTCAATGGTGCCCCACCCCACACTCTACTGCTATGTGGATGTCTCTGTAAAGCTGCGTGACGCTTCACTAGAAAAAAAAATGATATACATTTCCGCACCCCCCTTTTCCACCTGGGTGCCTGTACCTCCACTTTTATATGAAGTTCCAAAAACGCCACTGTGTGTCTGTGTTCTACGCTCCTGCGGTAATAGATGTGCAGAGATATCCTCGTTCCCAAACACTCCCAAGGTGTAATATACAAAAAAAAAAAAAAAGATGCTCTGTATAACGCAGTTCAATAGGAATTTTATTATAAAACATAAGAAAAGTTCACTTTAAAGTTTCCAATGGGAAGCACATTCAACTCATATCAGCGTCCAACGTCACAACTCTGACATGCCCTACGCGTTTCAGCCAAGCGCTCACGCACACTACTAATTACCATATTTCCTCTCTTTTAACCACTTAATGCAAATTGCCGTTTATAAACGGCGGCAGCTTTAAGTGGATGTATGGGGGTATAGCTTGTAGCTGCAGGTACCTTTTTTACAGCAGGCGGCCGGCTATCCAGTGAAAACGGAACTCGGTTGTTATCCCAGGGAGTGGGAGAGGCCACCCCCCTTCCCGCCACCGTCTGCCACTCTTCTCCGGTCTCCCATCCAGACCGGAGCTCCGATCCGACACGTCTGGCCACTGTGTGGAGTCCCTGTGGAAGCCAGAATCGGCTTTGATCGGGACTCCTTCGTACATTTCCAGAAGCGATGTCACAACGTCACTCCCGGTTTACTCAGCGGCCAACGGTGCAGGTTTTAAAAATAAAATTTTTTAATGTCAATGTAAACAATACAGAGCTCTGTCCTGTCAGTAGGGATGTGGTGGTCTTTGTTTATTTGCAAAGGGAATAAAAATCCACACATTCCTTAGTGAAAGCACCTCACAGTACACACATAAACACTGGTTAGGCACACATTTATGATGTTTAACCCCTTTCCAGCCAGTGTCATTAGTACAGTGTCAGTGCATTTTTTTTTTAGCATTGATCGCTGTATTAGTGTCTCTGGTCCCTAAAAAAGTGTCAAAAGTGTCCATACTATGGCAGTCCCGTTATAAGTCACTGATCACCATCATTAATAGTATAAAAATAAATAAATAAAAAACTCCAGTATATATACACACACCATAGTTTTGTTTTTTTTTTATCTCAAAAGGTTTTGATTGGACAATTGAAACAGGTCATACACATTTCAGAGCAAAACAACATCAAGTCTACAGAGAGTATTGAGATACCATAGTTTGTAGACGTTAGAACTTTTGCGGAAACCAATCAATATACGCTTATTGTGATTTTTTTTTTACCAAAAATATGTAGCAGGATACATATTGGCCTCAATTTATGAAGAAATTTGATTTTTTTAACCTCTTGCCGACCGCTGATCGGCATCTGACGGCGACAAGGTGGCGCTCCTGCGCAAATCGCCGTATGACGGCGGCTGCGAGATCGCGCCTAGTGGGCGCGCCCGCGCGCTCACTGTGTCCGGGGAGGGCCAGGGAGTGGGTGCGGCGGAGTCGATCTCCGCCGGCCACCCGCGATGCCCCCCCCGGAGTGAAAGAACGGAGGTCCGTGTAAGTAAACACGGACCTCCGTTCTGTGATCACAGCCTTCCTCTACACGGAAGCTGTGATCACTTCCCTTCCCCTGCTAGGGCAGTCCCCCCACAGTTAGAACACGCCCAGGGAACACAGTTAACCCTTAGAGCGCCCCCTGCAGGTTAACCCCTTCACTGCCAATGGCATTTACACAGTAATCAGTGCATTTTTATAGCATTGATCGCTGTATAAATGCCAATGGTCCCAAAAAAGTGTCAAAATGGTCCGACATGTCCGCTGAAATATCGCAGTACCGCTAAAAATCACAGATCACCGCCATTACTAGTAAAAAATAAAAAAAAAATAAAACCCCCAGAAATGAATTCTCATCATCCGTAAATGCGACCACTTTTGCGCAAACCAATCAATAAACGCCGATTGCAAAAGCAAAAAGGGCTCTGGTCCTAAAGGGGGAAATCCTTCCGGGGCTGAAGTGGTTAAATTGGATATGTTTTATAGCAGTAAAGTAAAAAATATTTTTTTTTCTAAATTGTCGTTTATAGAGCAGAAAATAAAAAACCCAGAGGTGATCAAATATCACTAAAAGAAAGCTCTATTTGTGGGGGAAAAAATATATAAAATTTAATTTATGTACAGTATTGCATGACCGCGCAATTGTCAGTTACAGTAATGCAGTGCCATACAGCATGAAGGGAGTAAAATCTTTCGAAGTTCAAGTGGATATGCTTAAAACTCTTACTGGCATCAACAGTTAAAATTCTAAAGTAATAAAAAAAGGCAATTGTTACTTACTTTGGCATCTGGATTGGCTTACTGGCTCCATCTGGAGAGCAGTGTACAGGAGCACCAACTGCACTATCATCTGACTTGTCACGCCTTTGTTCAGGTTCTGCAGTCCGATCCATCAACTTGGCTAAGGATGACTTTATTAAGAAAATACATGAGTGACCTACAAGAGATATTTAAATTTTCATTAGCAAATACGCTATATGTAAAATGTCCTCCTTAAGAACGGTTCAAATCGACATCATTTAGTTTGATGAATTTATTTAGACCACCATCCGCCGCTTTTTGTAGCTGTGGTAGGTTTTAATTAAATGTATTCTCCATAAATGATCAATGATACTGCATCTAAAGTGCACCACATTACATGACATATGCAAAAGTGTGAATGAGAATTAGCCCTTTATCCTTGCAAACCAACAGCATGGCACATTGAATTTTCCCCTATACGTGAGGTTAAAGCGGAACTCCACCCAAAAGGGGAAGTTCTGCTTTAAGGCCTCCTCCCCTGCTCCTCTTTGACATTTTGCATTTTTTTTTGGGGGGGGGGTGAGTACCTGGTTTCCACAGACACCCACTCCCACTGCCGCTCGGATCACCTAGGCCAGTGGTTCTCAACCTCAGTCCTCAAGTACCCCCAATGGGCCATGTTTTCGGGTTTTCCTTTACTTTGCACAGCTGCTTTAAATCAATATCAATGACATGGTATTGATAAGCGCTATTTTATCTAAGGGAAGTTCTCAAAACATGGCCCGTTGGAACCACTGGCCTAGGCGATCTGAACAGAAGTTCTCCTTCCCCTCTCCCTCCCCACAGTCATCTGGGACACGTCACAGGTCCCAGAAGACTGCGGGATCCTTCACAATGCGCAGCGTGGCTCGTGCTTGCGCAGTGGGCACCCGGCTGTGAAGCCACAAGCTGTCACAGCCGGATGCCCACAGTTAGGATGCTGGCATCTAGGACCGAAGACGGTCCCTGGCACGCCCCCACGTGAGCACAGCACTGGATCCTGGTACAGGCAAGTGTCTGTTTATTACAAGTCAGCAGTTTTTGACTTTTGGTTTTCAGAAAACCAAATGGAGCTCCGTTTTAACTTTTTCTGGCTTATTTAGGGAAAGTTCACACCAGACTGTCATGCTGATCACAAGGCTGCTGGTGTGCCAATCCCGACACATTGCACTGTTTACTCTTCTTCTTGGCTGAACGTGACATTTCATAAAGTTCTATTTACACAGCAATGTGGTTTTCATCGCAATCTGCTGTGCCAAAGTACTGCATGTAGTACTCTGTTTCCTTTTCAGTGTACATTACTAGAACCATAGAAAACAAGGCTTTTTGCCTTGTCCTGTGCTGAGACTGTGCTGGGAAAGCCTGCCCAGTGCAGTCCAAGCACACCAAGTGTGAATGAACCCTTAATAAATTAATAGAGAAATGTGAGAAGTATACCCAAGTCCAACATATATAAATATATAAACATACATACATACATACAGTCATGGCCATAATAGTGGCACTTCTGCATTTCTGTCAGATAATGCACCACTTCACTCAGGAAATTGTTGCAATTACAAATGTTTAGACATTCTCACATGTATTTCTTTTGTTTGTATTGGTATGACACAAAAAGCCAACTCTGACACATTCCATGCAAAACTCGAAAAATGGACTGGACAAAATTATTGGCACCTTCTTAAAATTGTAAGAAATAATTGCATTCCAAGTTTGTGATGCTCCTGTAATTTGTAATTAAACTCACCTGTATCAATTAACCGGTTCCCGACCGCGTGCCGTCTTTTCACGGCGGCAGTCGGGGAGCCCTGCACGAATCGCCGTAAATAAGCGGCGATTCGCATTTGGCCACCAGGGGGCGCACGCAGCACTCCTGGGGAGCCGATGAGCGGCTACAGGGAAAAGAACGGGGAACCGCCAATGTAAACACGGCGGTTCCCCGCCCTGTCAGTGGGGCATGAGAGATCTACTGATCCCTGTCACTGGGATCAGTTAGATCTCTCATGCCCATGTTAGCCCAACCCCCCCACAGTAAGAACACACCCAGGGAACACACTTAACCCCTAGCTCTCCCCCTGCAGGTTAACCCCTTCAATGACATTTATACAGTAATCAGTGGACATTTAAATTTCTGATCGCTGAATAAATGTCATTGGTCCCAAAAAAGTGTCAAAATGTTCCGACATGTCCCCCCCCAATATCGCATTACCGCTAAAAATCGCAGATCGCCGCCATTACTAGTAAAAAAAACAAAAAAAACCCCAGAAATTAATTCTCATCATCCGTAAACGCGGCCACTTTTGCGCAAACCAATCAATAAACACCAATTGCGATTTTTTTTTTATCGCAAATATGAGGAATTATATAAATCGGCCAAAAACGGTGAAAAAAAATGTTTTTTTATATTTTTTTTTTTGGATTTGAATTTTAGCAAAAAGTAAGAAATTTGGGTTTTTTTGCAAAATGGTCGCTCTTCTTTTGTTTATAGCGGCGATAAGAAATGACGCAGAGGCGATCAAATACCACCAAAAGAAAGCTCTATTTGTGGGAAAAAAAGGACGCAAATTTTGTTTGGGTACAACGTCGCACGACCGCACAATTGTCAGTTAAAGCGACGCATCGCCGAATCGCAAAAAGTGCTCTGGTCCTAAAGTGCAAAATTCTTCCGGGGCTGAAGTGGTTAACAGGTGCTGACAATATAGAAATCACACCAGCAACCAGTTAGGGCTCTTTCACACAAGCGGATGGTTCGGTCCGCCTGTCAGTTTTTCAGGCGGACCCGAACCGACGCTCCATTGTTCTCTATGGAGCGACGGATGTCAGCAGTGACATGTCTGCTGACACCCGATCCGCTCCAATCTGCCAAAAACAGACGGATGGAAACCCTATTTTCCATCCGCCTGGCGGATCAGATGGGTGGGATGGATCCCAGCTGAGCAGCGGAGCCCATCAAAACGGACTTTGCTCGTGTGAAAGGGCCTTAAAATGGTGAAAAATTGACTCAACCTTTCTGTTATGTATCTCTGTGTGCCACATGGAGCATGAAAAAGAGAAAGAGCAGCAAAGAATTGTCTGATTTGAGAACAAACATTGTGGAAAAGCAAGGACAATCTCAAGGTCACAAGTCCAGCTCCAGAGATCTTACTGTTCTTGTGTCCATTGTGCGCATCATTGTCAAGACGTTTACAGCCTATGGCACTGTAGATAATCTCCTTGGACGTGGATGAAATAGAACAATTGATCAAAGATTGCAATGAAGGATTGTTTGAATAGTGGATAAAGAACGTCAATCATCTTCCAGACAAATTCAAGCTGACCCTCAGGCACAGGGTACAACTATGTCAGCTCGCTCTATACGTCGCCATCTGAATGAAAAGAGACGCTATGGTAGGAGACCCAGGAGGATCCCACTGCTGACACAAACATAAAAAAAAACTGATTGGAATTTGCCAAAACTTACCTGAGGAATCCAAAATCCTTTTGGGAGAATGTGCTGTGCACAGACGAAACAAAATGACAGCTTTTTCGTAAAACTCATCATTCTAGGTTTTCAGAAAAATAAATTTAACCACTTGCCGACCGCGTCGTGTACTTTCACAACGGCAGTGTGACTCGTTATCGCAATTCACGCATGCACGATTTGCGGACGAGTGATCCGTGAGTGTGGCTGAGGGTCGGGTGGATTCGATGTCCGCCAGCAAACCGCGATTGCCTGTGAGAGAGGAAGAACGGGGAACTGCCATTGTAAACACGGCGGTTTCCCGTTCTGATAAGCGGCATTACAGAGATCTACTGATCCCTGTGTTCGGGATCAGTTAGATCTGTCATGCCCCTGGCAGTCCAATCCCCACACAGTTAGAACACACAGAGAACACAGTTAACCTCTTTATTGCCCCCTAAAGGTTAACCCCTTCCCTGCCAATGCAATTTACACAGTAATCAGTGGATATGTAAATTTCTATCGCTGTATAAATGTCATTGGTCCCAAAAAAGTGTCAAAAATGTCCGACACGTCCGCCGCAAAAATCACAGATCGCTGTCATTACTAGTTAAAAAAAATATATATAGTAAAAAGGCCATAAATGAATTCTCATAGTTTGTAAACGCAACTTTTGCGCAAACCAATCAATATACGCCGATTGCGATTTTTTTCCCCCCACAAATATGTAGACAAATACATTTTGCTCAAAACTGATGAATAAATAGATTTTTTTTATATATTTTTTTATATATGTATTATAACAGAAAGTAAAAAAGATTGTTTATTTTTTCAAAATTGGTGCTCTTTTTTTTGTTTATAGCGGTGATCAGAAGTGACGCAGAGGGGATCAAATACCACCAAAATTAAGCTCTATTTGTGGGAAAAAAAGACGCCAATTTTGTTTGGGTACAATGTCAGTTAAAGCGACGCAGTGCCGAATCGAAAAAAGTACTCTGGTCATAAAGGGGGAAATCCTTCCGGGGCTGAAGTGGTTAAAGAAAAGAATACAGTCCCTACATTCAAACATGGTGGAGGTTCACTGATGTTTTGGGGTTGCTTTGCTGCTTCAGGCACTGGATGTATTGACAGTGTGCATGGCATTATGAAATCTGAAGACTACCTAAGAATTCTGGGGTGCAATATAGCTTTTGTTCGGTTGGTGGTCGCGCAGGACTGACTCAATCGTGATGAGTTAGTGTTTAGGTACTGGAAGGGGCGGACAGGAAGGGTTCTCTTCTGATGCATTCTGCCCAGCTCCACTGAGGGAAGGTGGGGAGCCCTTTTTGGGGGCTTGGGCTGCTGCCTCTGGGAAGGGCCTTGAGGACATTCCTTTGTGTACTAGTTGAGGTAGAAAGAGAAGGAGTGCCCAATATCCAATGGAATGCAAGTCATGAGGTGGATGTGTAGTTGTTTACTGAACGTAGCAACAAGTGATCAAGCCAACGCGTTTCAGGGAAAAAGACTCCCATTTCATCAGGGCTATCAGAAAAAATAAGGGTATACAGAAACATTTATATATAAATATAAACCACAGTACACAGATACAGTTAGGTTCATATATATTTGGAGACAGACACAATTTTAGTTTTTTTTTTCAGGTATTTACCAAAACATATTCAAGCTATAGTTCTATAATGGATATGGGCTGAAAGTGCACATTCTAATGTTTAATTTGAGGGTATGTACATCCAAATCGGAGGAAGGATTTCCCCCTTTTTCAAGGGACCAGAAGTAACTGGCTAATTGAATCAAAAGTGATTTCATGGACAGGTGTGGGCTACTCCTTCATTATTTCTTCATCAATTAAGCAGGTAAAAGATCTGGAGTTGATTCTAAGTGTGGTATTTGCATTTGGAATCTATTGCTGTGAATCTACATCATGCGTTCAAAGGATCTGCCCATGCAAGTGAAACAAACCATTGTAAGGCTTCAACATAAAAATAAATCCATCAGAGAGATAGCAGCAATATAAGGCTTAGCCAAATCAACAGTTTTGGTACATTCTGAGGAAAGGAGAACACACTGGTGAGCTTAGCAACATAAAAAGACCTGGATGTCAATGGAAGACAACAGTGGTGGATGATCGCAGGATCCTCTCTATGGTAAAGAAAAACCCATTCACAACATCCAGACAAGTGAAGGACACACTCCAGGAGGTGGGCGTATCACTGTCAAAGTCTGCAATCAAGAGAAGACTTCACGAGAGCAAATTGCAGAGGGTTCACCACAAGGTGCAAACCATTCATAAGCCTGAAGAATAGAAAAGCCAGATTAGACTTTGCCAAAAAAACATCTAAAAAAGCCAGACCAGTTCTGGAAAAGCATTCTTTGGATGGATGAAACTAAGATTAATCTGTACCAGAATGATGGGAAGAAAAAAGTGTGGAGAAGGCTTGGAACAGCTCATGATCCAAAGCACACAACGTCATCTGTAAAACATGGTGGAGGCAGTGTGATGGCATGGGCATGCATACCTTCCAGTGGCACTGGGTCATTGGTGTTTATTAACAGAAGCAGCCGGATGAATTCTGCAGTGTTTAGAGATATACTGTCAGCCCAGATTCAGCCAAATGTAGCAAAGTTGATTGGACGGTGCTTCACAGTACAGATGGACAATTATCCAAAACACACTGCAAAGGCAACCCATGAGCTTTTGAAGGAAAGGAAGTGGAATATTCTGCAATGGCCAAGTCAATCACCTGATCTTAACCCAATTGATCATGCATTTCACTTGCTGAAGGCAAAACTAAAGGCAGAAAGACCCACAATCAAAGAACAACTGAAGACAGCTGCAGTTAGAGCCCGGCAAAGCATCAGAAAGAAGGAAACCCAGTCTTTGGTAATATTCATGAATTCCAGACTTCAGGCAGTCATTGCCAGTAAAGGATTCTCAACAAAATATTAAAAATTAACATTTTATTTATGATTAAATTAAATTGTCCAATTACATTTGAGCCCCTGAAAATGGGGGGACTGTGTATAAAAATGGTTCCAGTTCCTATAATTTGTACTATGTTCAGCCCCTTGAATTAAAGCTAAAAGTCTGCACTTCAAATTCATTTGGATTGCTTTGTTCTATTTTTATTCTGGTGACATGGATGGACCTAACTGTATGTATAAACGGAAGTTAAAAAGTGTAATTTGCATGATTATATATTGAAACATCTAATGACATCTTATAAAACGGTAAATCGAGTAAAAGCTATATATAAAAACAAACAAAAAAAAGCTATATGAAAACATACATGTATATATTTTTTCAATGATACTTGAAGGGCTAATAAAAAAACAAGGTAAAGGATAAGAGCAATGATACAGGTGATAAAAGGATTTTGTTGTGCAATGTAGGGCCCAGTGTGAGAAAGTTGGGTCTCTGTCAGAGGCCATGGGTCTTACAGCAGGACAATGACTCAAAGCACATGTCAAAAAGCACCCAAAAATGGTTTAAGACAAAGCGCTGGAGAGTACTGAACTGGCCAGCAATGAATCCAGATCTAAATCCCATAGAGCACCTGTGGAGAGATTTCAAAACAGCAGTTGGGAAAAGGAACCCTTCCAATCCGAGAGACCTGGAGCAGTTGGCGAAAGAAGAGTGGTCCAAAATTCCAGTATAGAGCTGTAAACGCCGGTTTCACATGGCCATCTCAGTCAGTGGGCTCCGTAGTGCTCAGCGGGCATCGCTCCGCTGATCCCCACTGAGCCGACGGATGACAGATCCATCTCAGCTCTCTGTACAGAGACGGATCTGTCAGAGTGCTGCTCTCCCCTATGGCAAATCGGATGACAACAGACTGTCCATTTTCATCCGATCCACAGACGGATGGAAAAATGGGTTTCCCTCCGTCAGACTTTTCGGGTTTGAAGCCGATCAGAGAGCGACGGGTGTCAGCGGACATGTCTCCCTGTCTCTCCTGAAAAAACAGACAGGTGGACCTGAACAGAACAGCCCTGTGAAAGAGGCATTAGAAACTCATTGGAGGTTACAGGGAGTCATTGATTGCAGTTATTTTTTCCAAAGGGTGTGCTATGAAATATTAGATTTTGGGTGCCATTAATTTTGTATAATTTTTGTCATACCAACACAAACAAAAGAAATAAACATGAGAATGCCTAAACATTTGTAACTACAACAATTTTCTGGGTGAAGTGGTGCATTATCTGACAGAAATGTAGGAGTGCCAATATTTTTGGACATGACTGTATTACAGCTCATCAGTCCAATAATTATTGCACTAAATTTTCTTTTTTTCAGGCTAAGTACATTTTCTGCAAGTGTATAAAAATACACACTAATTGTCAGAAATCTTGTGTCCTTGTAACTTCCTGTGCACTAAACTGAGCCTCAAACCAATGTTATCAGCCTCACTAGCTACACTTTATTGATGTGGACCAGCGGGCCTGGCTCCGCTCGCTCATTCATGTGTTTATGGACCTTGCTTTGTGCACTGGTGCGCAGTCATGTTGGAACAGGAAGGGGCCATCTCCAAACTCTTACCACAAAGTTGGGAGCATGAAATTGTCCAATATGTCTTGGTATGCTGACGCCTTAAGAGTTCCCTTCACTGGAACTAAGAGGCCAAGCCCAACCCCAACCCCTGAAAAACAACTCCACACCATAATCCCCCCTCCACCAAATGATTGGGACCAGTGCACAAAGCAAGGTCCATAAAGACATGGATGAGATAGTTTGGGGTGGAGGAACTTGACTGGCCAGCACAGAGTTCTGACCTCAACTCGATAGAACATCTGTGGGATGAATTAGAGCGGAGACTGTAAGCCAGGCCTTCTCATCCACATCAGTGCCTCACCTCACAAATGCGCTTCTGGAAGAATGGACAAACATTCCCATAGACACACTCCTAAACCTTGTGGACAGCCTTCAGGAGAGTTGAAGCTGTTATCGCTACAAAGGGTGGGCCAACTCAATATTGAACCCTCCGAACTAAGACAGGGATGCCATTAAAGTTCAGGTGCGTGTAAAGGCAGGTGTCCCAATACTTTTGACAATATAGTGTATCTTCTGTGAACTACAAAACAACAGTCCTCTATGTAATGGGGAGGAGAAGTGTGGAGGTATTTATAGCCCAAATCAGGAACGCAGCCTAGGTTGACAATGCTGCTCCTCCACAGAATGAGTGTTGAAAATAAAGGAAAAAGGCAAGAAAGAAAGAGATGAAATTAAATGACACTACAACTAATGACTGGTAAGCTGAAAAATATAACATGTTTGTTTCTGCGTTTAGATATAGTCTTACTGCTCCCTAATGATGAAAAATTATATCTGCTTGCTTACAAAAAAATAATACTGAGCCCTAAAAAAAACATCATTGCAGTTAGAGGCTAGGTTCATACCTATGCGAATTGGATGCAGGTTTTTTCCACATCCAATTCGCATTACAGGAGATTGTGACCAGCTCTCTATGGAGCCGGTTCACACATCTCCGGGGCGGCTTGCACAGGAGCCCTGTGCATCTTTGGCTCCATTTCAGGTCTGAATTCAGGGAAAATTTGGCCCTAATTTGTCCCTGAAACGGAGAACAGGGACGCACTGGCAGCAGTGTGAATCCAGATTGAATGATAAAACCAGTCATTTAACAGCTTTAAAAAACAGTTACATTCCTGGCATGCTTAGATTGCTAACTGTCACATCTAGCTGTGTTCTCAACCTAACTGTCAAGCCATCAAATGGCTGCAGTAATAACAGATCACACCACACCATTTCAGTTGCAGATCAAACAGAGGCCAAGATGTCAGCTTCTTTGCCTGAAAAGAGATAGGAGGGTTTAGTTCTGCTTTAAAATCAAACTTCACTACCGCTTTGCTAAGACCCAACAGTAAGGATTTCAATTCATTACACAATTTCTTCTTAGAAATCCTTACAGTTGGGTCTTTCTCCTCCCAAGCATGTGTGCTGCAATCTCCGTGCACTCAAATTTACTCCGGGATTGTAATATATTTAGCTCATTTAAACTGAAAGTTCAGTTGGCTTTAAAAATCTGTTGTAACTGTCACTATGTAGATAAAGTCTATTTAAAAAGTGGAACTAAGCCCATTAATTAACGGTTTCCCAAAACAGTTACATTCAAGGCATGCCATAAATGGTAACTGTCACCCTTAGTAGTGTGCTTATCTTACCTCTCAACTAAGCTGTCAAGCCGTCAAATGGCTGGTGTCACAGCTGATCACATGGAGACTAAGATGGCATTTTCCTTGGCTGTAAAGAAGATAAGGGTTTAGTTCCGCTTCAATGGCTTTTTTTTTTGTATGACATTTATATTTCCCTGTCCATTATGTAAGACCCCTGTGATAATAAATGTATTAGAAGGAAGTTTGAACTGTCACTTGTTTTCAGCACTGATTTGGTAAATCTGTAGTGTAAAGAAGTGTAAAGAAATCTGTAGAGCTAGGTTCTCAGATCCCCAGCCTATCCTGACCATTAGGGCTCATTCACATGGGTGGCACTCTCTGATCTGCATTGGATAGCTTTCCAGAGGGTGGTAGAGCAGTGGCTGCCAGGCCTTCAGGAGGTGATACTGCTACCTCCTGATATCTGAACAGGGATTTGGAATGGGAATACCACACCACATCTATGAGCCAAGCATTTGCCCAGCCGTTGGTTGTGGTGTGGCCCATTAACTTAAATAGGTTGTGTTTGTTGGGTGTACTGCTGTAGAACATGACCTGTTGTATACATTTTTCACATTTGGATTGCTCTTCAGAAAACATTTGACAGTGTGTGGGGACGAGGCGTTGTACTGCCTTCTCAATATCTGCCTTAAAGGCAGCCAAAAGTGGAACTTCCACTTATATGCTTCCTCCCCCCTCAGGTGACACATTTGGCACCTTTCAGGGGGAGGGGGACCTGTTTTTGACCGGTCCCCTTCCTCAGTTCCGGGAGATGGGGCCGCGGCCCATCTCTCAGAGGTTCGGCCCCCTTCCTCCTTGCCCCCCGTCAGGCCACTAAGAAATCGCACCTTCGTGCATGCACAGTAGGGAACAGGCAGTAAAGCCCAAAGGCTTCACTGCCAGCTTTGCTTACCAGGAATGCCAGCAGCAACACCCGGGATGCAATCCAAGGATCGGCTGGGGTGCCAGCATCATGGGCTGCCAGGACAGGCAAGTGTCCTAATATTAAAAGTCAGCAGCTACAGTATTTGTAGCTGCTGACATTTAATTATTTTCACCTCCTCTTTAAAGAGGTTGTAAAGTCGCCCCCACCCCTCATAAAGAAAAAAAACATGCAAAGCAAAGGCATAATGAGCTAGTATGCAGCGCATACTAGCTCATTATGAAACACTTACCTTAGAACGAAGCTGTTGCAGCAGTCTCAGCACACCGCTGTGACGGGCGACATCATTCTTCCGTCTGCGGCTCTGTCCAATCACAACGCGGGCTCCAGCGATGTGAATGGCGGAGCTGCGCTGACATCACTCCCGCACAGGAGCTGTCATTTACGGCACAAATACAGAAGAAACGGCACCCTGGGCTACCCCGGGTGCCGATTCTTCAGTGCACATGTGCCGGTGACGTTGGCACATGCATATACAGGGGATATCTCCTAAACCGTACAGGTTTAATAGATATTTCCTGGACCTACAGGTAAACCTTATTGTAGGCTTACCTGTAGTTTAAAGTGGTTGTCATGACTTGACAACCACTTTAACCCCCAAAATGCTGGACTACCACCACAACCACATGCATTGCGTGCGCTTGCAGCACGGACTCATTCACTTGAATTGGTCACGTTTGGCAGGCAGTAGTGCCCACTGAACACGACAGGGGGTGTCATACCCTCTGAAAAGTAATCTGTGGTGGCTCACCCATCAGAGGGTAGTATGTTGTCTCCTCACCGCGTGTTTTAACCCCTAAATCCCCTCACCACCACATGCATTTCATGCAGTTACAGGCTAGTTATGATGTGGCCCCGTTTTGGGGGCATTACCGCTACTATGAGGGTCATTTTTGATGCACCCCCATGCAAAGCATCGAGGCTACAGCACGTGTACACCCCCATTTGCTAAACTGCATATTTTTTACAGCCCCCTTCCCCAACCACAAGTGTAAACAAGATCTCAGGGATTGATTTTCCAGCATGAATCTATACCTGGAGCATCCATCTGATCAGAGAATATTATTTTGTGAAGGGCTGGGCGAACCTTTGGCTGTATATAATTTCTTTATAATAATAATAACATTATCAGACACACATGACCCCCCAGGGATGCCCCAATTCGCAGACCCCTGGTGTCTCCCCTGTGACAGCACGCTGCTGATATGGTGAGCCCCCCACCCTGAGCAGCACCCCCAGCCCAGACACCCCCCGATCACACGATCTCCATTCTCTCATTCACTGCCTTCTCTCACCTCCATGTGTCTGTTTACATTCCGCAGTTTCCGGATGCTCAGCCCCGCCCCCTCGCTATGACAGTTCATCTATGATTTGCTGCCCCTGTCAGTGCCGCGTACGCTGATTGGCTGGTATCCCACCAGGTGTACCGCTACTTCCTTGTTATTTGCAGGTTTGTGACCCCGCCTACCATCACGTGGCTGGAGCTTCGCGGCAGCTGACTGGTTCTTTTCTTCTCTTCCGTGTTTCCAAGGCGCTGGCTCCGCCCCGAGCTGTAATGTCAGGTGGTGTTGCTCCATGTGGCGGGGGTTGGTGACGTCTCTCTGGCAGGTAGCTCGGTACTCAGGCGCGTCACACTCCGTCCGAGCGGCCAGCTGTAGAAGTGGAAGTGACGTCATGGACCTGGGGCACATGCGGAAGAGTTACCGGAATGATGATGAGGTGAGAGGCCTGGTGACGTCAGCTGGGGCTCATTAATAATAGAATAGGGAGACACCTGTTGCTGTGCAGCTCTGTAGTGCTAATAGAGGCTGTGCTGTTAACAGTGAGGGGATGCTGGGCCTTGTAGTGCCACAGCACTAATTTGTCCTTCAGTAACATGGAGGTCAGCAGGAAGAACCAGTTACAGAGTATCAGGACCAGGTAATGCTAAGCCTGTAGCCTGTAAATGCATGCACAATTGTGACGCACGTATTTTGCTCCAGACGCCAATGACAGACCATTTAAATAAATGGCACAAAAATGCAAGTAGCTCATGCGTAATTTTGAACGGCTTTCTACCCGTCCGTTTTTTTTTTTTTTTGTTTGACAAACGTACGTCTTTTCTACTGCGGTTGGGGCGTTATTGACCCCTGGGCACTTAAACCCCCCTAACAACCAGGCCAATTTTCAGCTTTCAGTGTTGTCACATTTTGAATGACAATTACTCAGTCATGCAACACTGTACCCATCTGAAATTTGTGTCTCTTTTTTTCACCTCTGGGTTTTTTATTTTTTCCGCTATAAAAAAAAAAAAGATGACGACCCCCCCTTCCTCCACACACACACAAAATTGTCATATTTTCAGGTTAGTTCTCGCACACATCATATGAATACCACAAATTACACCCCATAATATATTCTACTACTTCTCCTGAGTATGGCGATACCACATGTGTGAGACTTTTACACAGCCTGGCCACATATAGAGGCCCTACATGCAGGGAGAAACATCAGGCGTTCTAGGGACATAAATTACACAATGACGTGGCACTGTAGAGGACTGATGGGGCACAGATGTGGTACTGTTTGGCACTGATAGGGCACGGGTTGGGGCACTGATATGGCACGGATTGGGGTACTGCTGGGCATTGGTTTGGGCACAGATCAGGGCACTGATTGGGGCACTTTATTGGCACATTGGGACTGGAGAATACCTTTTGCAGCCTCACACTGCATCTTCCCCCCTCCGCTGCTCACATGATCTGTGTGAGCAGCGGAGAGAACGGAACAGGACACCGGTTTGTTTACACTGATCGCTCCAACCATCGGACGGAGTGATCACGTGGTAAAGGGCCGCTGTCATTGGCCCTTTACCGCGATCCATGACCCGCCAGGTCCTGCGAACCCAGCAGGCACAGACAGCCCCGTGTGCACGCAGTTTTGGGAGGACGTCATTGTACGCCCTCCCAGTATTAAGCGACCGCGCTGTAGCTGGTATTCGGTTATTACCCAGACGTTAAGTGGTTAATAATGAATGGCAACCAAATGTGACGCACGTTCTCCACACGTTTCCTAAACACCCACCCTGCATTCAGGCATAGCGGTTGGTAAATGTATGCAAAATGCATGGATGCAAACAGGTTATTCAAAGGAAAGGAGAATGCTTGTAATCCAAATCACTTGTATATCAAAGCGAGTTTCCCCATAGGAAACAATGGAAACTCAGATAATTAGTTCCACAGTGACTGTTTGTCTATGCAGTACTATATGTGGCCAGAGATCCGGGGGCGCTGGTGTATGCAATACCATATGTGGCCAGAGGTGTAGGGGCGCTGGTGAGGCTCGGAAACATTCGGGAATTGTTTACACTTTCGGTATTTTCGAATGCTTGCGAGCCTCACCAGCCCCTCCGCACCTCTGGCCACATACGGTATTCAATGCACAGAGGCTTAATCCTGCTTGTTTTGCGAGACAGCGCCCGCAAAGCGAGCCAGGATTAAAAAAGACTGCTCGTATTGTGAGACGCTCATTAACCGCGTTACTCGCAATCCGAGGTTTTACTGTATATATATTTTTAGCAGAGGCCCTACAGAATAAAATGAGGGGTGTTGCAATTTTTTTATGTCACCCTGTAGTTGTGTAGCACCCTGGTCCTAAACAGGGCTGCTAGCAAATTTAGTTGTGCTTTGTGGTAACTAGCCTGGCTAATTGGTAGTTAGGATCCACTGATTCCTGTTCTAAGCTTGGGTCTGGTGTGTAGTCTCTCGCTTCTGTCAATAGATGGCACTGCTGCCTTTGACATTAGGATGATGGATCACATTGAACTCTGGTTATGAGTAAATATGTGGTCTCAGCCAATCAGCGGGAGTTTCTTTCAGCCGCTGAGCATGCTAGGATAGTCTATTTAGGAGTCAGGTGATCAATGTTCTTTGCCACTCGGGTGGCTGGCTGGGTGGATGTGTGTCATATCGCTCTGGGTTGCTAGGCCAGAAGCCTGAGGTCTATCCTGGGAGCTCCTGTCTGAGGCCTATCCAGGAATCCAAGCTGCAGCAGTGAGTTAGGCTACAAGTCGGAGGCCTAACCAAGTTGAGGAGGTTCTGCCTGAGGGAGCCAGCAGTAAAGGAGAAGCAGTTGCCACAAAGGGACCACCACTCCTGTTACCAAAGGCAGGTGTAGAGAGGATGGAGGTCTGAAGAAGCACCAGAGCAGCCCTTTCTCCTTACATTCACTGACAGACGCAGCTCTCCATTGACTTTGTGGGGTTTATGTTTGACCCACTAGGAGTTAACTAGGCAGGGAAAAGAATCAACTGGCCCCTCCCCTGGGGGCCATCCTCTCTTCCTACATTAAACCCCCTCACAGTATAGCTCTTCAGTTTCAATGCCTAGTTCGCAAGGAGTTGACCTGGCTTCCCTATAGGGAACTGCGGTCCTGTTATGACCATTTTTTTTTATTTATTTTTCTTTTTTCTTTTTTACTGCAATCAAGATAATCTGCTATCAAGAAGCCGGTCGGGGCATAGAGAGTCCTGGAGCTCTGTACTTTCTCCGACCTGGCCAACATGATGCGAAGCCAGTCCCACTATGGGGACCCGCCGCATCTTACCCATTCCGTGCGGGAGGCCCGGGGTGGAATTCCCCTGTTGGTCCCCTTTACCGATGCGCTCGGCAGGGCGACTTTGGGCCTGCAGCATACCGCCATCAAGGGTGCAAAGTCTGCATTTGGGTGGCTACCGTGGCGTCGGACCGGTAAGTGAGCGCCCTGCCTTCCCCCCGTTACAGGGTGTGAAGAGGGTCCGACGTCCGCAAACTCGTGATTTTCAAGGTAACAGCAGCTTGTCCGGGGTAGCCACCGGTGGGATCAGCTCTCCATCTTGCCCCCTGCCACACCTTGCCCCAACCCCCCCCCCCCCCCCCATGCGGCGTTCGGCCGCCATTTTGCGGCGGACCGCCGCCATTTTGCCGTAGCCGCGGACATTTTCAGTCTATGGGGCTTTCCCTCTAGCGCTCGGAGCGGCCATTTTCGGTACTGCACGTTGCCTGAGAGGGGTATTCGGCCTCTAGTGTTTCCTGGCGGCCATTTTTCACTGCATGCTCTGCACATTCTACACGTGGCTGCAGCTTCTCTCTCTCCTCTCAAGAAACAGCGGTGACAGGGGCAGCTCTTACTGACGACCTGCGCTAGCAAGGCAGCGGAACTGCAAGTATAGCTGGGCTCCCTCCGGGTGCTGGTGGTGGTGGGGTGCTGTCCTCTGACTACCTGTGGGTGTGTGGCTGTGTGCGGGGCGTCCCTTCCATCTCTGTGTCATTTCTGGCAATGGCTGATCTCCCTGCTGAACCTGCTGAGGTGGCATCAGCAGCCACGCAGTCTGACCAAGGGGCTTTTCTCACCCAGCTACGGGCTGTTTTCACTGAGTTTTTTTCCACGTGGGGACGCCGCTCCGCAGGCCCCCAGGAAGCGTCCCCCTCCCCCTCCTTTATCCTCAGGGGAAGATTCTGAGCCGGAGGTGGCTTCCAGGGTCTCAGGGACCCCGGGGGACCTGTCTGATGAGGAGATGGGTGGTGACAGTGTGTTAACTGAGGGGGACCAGGGGCCAGCTGCTGACCAAGAAAAAGTGCTGGTTGCCACTATTATCGCTGGCATTCGCACTAAGTTGCAGCTGGATCAAGATGGCGAATCGCGATCTGCTTATGCGTGCGGGTCTTCTAGGCCCCCCAAGGCCCCCAAGACTTATCCTTACAATTAATTTTTTGACCATTTCCTATATCGTGAATGGCAGCACCCTCAGCGTTCCTCCTCACTGACTGCACGTTTTGCTGTACGCTATCCCTTTGAGGAGAGCTTCCTAAAGGAAATGGGAATCATCTGTGGTGGATCCACCTATTGCACGCCTTACCAAGGCGACTACCATTCCTATGGAAGGGACTCCTTCCTTCATGGATCCCGCTGATAGAAAGACAGAGGCACTTTTGAAGTCCCTGTTCTTGAATGCGGGCTCTGCTGTGCGGCCTGCTTTGGCTGCGGCCATGGCAGCGCAGCATCTCTCTAAATGCATGGAGGAACTTAGGAAGGACCTGGTAGGCGGTCGCCTGATGGAGGCACCGCAGAAGGCTGAGTTTTTACTCCAGGAGATTAATTACCTCTGTGATGCGGCCGTGGATGTTCTGCCTTTGCTATCCAGAATATCGATATCGGCCGTCAGACTTCGCAGAATTCTTTGGCTGCGTTCCTGGTCAGGTGACCACGCTTCCAAAAGAGGTTTGGCTGACCTCCCCTTTCAGGGTGGGCGCCTATTTGGCTCGCGTCTTGATGAAATCATCAAGGATTTCACGGGAGGTAAGAGTACCTTCCTTCCAGAGCCTCGCAGGCGTGAGTTTCGCCGTAGGCAGGAGCCTTCTACGTCGGGTCAGAAGAAGCCTTTTCGTGCCTCAGGCGCGGCAAGCAAAGGGACCCGTTCCAGTAAGGTCGCTGCAGGGGCCGGACATCGGCAGTGGCAGCGCAAACCAGAAAAGACAGAAGACAAGTCTTCCTTAGCCTGATGGGTTGCCCACACCCGAGTGTCGGGTGGGGGGACGTCTTCGGGGGTTCGCAGATCGGTGGCTGGCTCACATTTCCGACCGCTGGGTCCGGGAGGTGGTGTCCACCGGGTACAGGATAGAGTTCATCACTCTACCCCCAGACAGGTTCTTCCCATCAAATTTAAACCTCCCGCAGGAGCGCAGGCAGGCCCTTTCCAGGGCGGTACAGGCCCTCTCAGACCAGGGAGTGATTGTACCGGTTCCCCCAGGAGAGAGGTTTCTTTTTGAGGTGCCCTAGAAAGGGGACGGATTTCGGCCCATCCTGGACCTGAAGGCCCTAAACAAGTTTGTCAGGGCGCGAAAGTTCCAGGTGGAGTCTGCTCGGTCGGTTGCGGCCGCCCTTCACCAGGGGGAATTCTTGGCATCATTGGACATAAAGGATGCGTACCTCCATGTACCCATCCATCCGCGACATCAGCGCTTCCTGCGGTTCGCTATTGGGGATCGCCATGTTCAATTTGTAGCTCTCCCTTTCGGCCTGACCTCCGCGCCCTGGGTATTCACGAAGTTGCTAGCCCCGGTGTTGGCGTTGCTGCGTCAGAGGGGCATTGCCATAGTGGCATACCTGGACGATCTGCTCCTGCGAGCGGACTCTGTCTCTGCCCTGGAGGAGAATGTGAACATCACAATGGCCTCATTGCTGGACTTCGGCTGGTTACTCAACCTGAAGAAGTCGTCAGTGTCTCCTTCCTGCCGTCTGGAGTATCTGGGTCTCATTCTGGACACAGAACAGGCGAAGGTGTTTCTCCCTCCGATAAAGCTGCAGGGCTTACAGTCGGCTGTGCGCACCCTTCTGTCGCACCGTCGGTCTTCCTTGCGGTTCTGTATGAGGGTGCTGGGGCTCATGGTCTCGTCGTTCGAGGCGATACCTTTTGCCC
>BLSH010032902.1:263458-280246 GCA_018402905.1 Glandirana rugosa
GACTCATAAAATATATATATATTTTTTTTTTTTTTTTAACCCAAATTGGGTATTCTATTGTGTGTTTTTATAAAAGTAAGTATTTTGCGCTTACCCAAACACATCAATTGACAAGTGCATAGGTGCTGCTGCTTTGAATCAAAATACTCAGTTCCACATATGTATACAAAAAAGTGTGCAATCCTATTGATAATTAAAAGATTACTGAAAATTTTATAAATACATGTAGTCCACATTAACAATCAAACAAATTGTCCAAAAGTGCTCTAGTGTAGTGTCGTAATCATCCGTGAAACCACGCGTTTTGTAAGAGACATCGACTGGGAACGGAGGCTCTGTTCCCAGTCGATGCCTCTTTAAGGGGAAACGCGTCAGTTGGAGCTGCAGTCTGTGATGTCGCCATGCACCAGCCTGCAGGATGAGTTCTGTGGCTGTGGTTTGATTGGAATTTCTTTGTTTATCTCTGTAAAGTGCAATGAGACTTGTTCAATAAAATGTTCGTTTACAAACTGCACTATGAAGTTTCTCCCTTCTTAATACCTTCATATGCTGGAGCGCATTCAGCAGGATTATCAGTGGATCTGGAATCATGAGAGGATAAATTCCACACTTTGGTGAAGTTACCAATACAACAGGAGGGGAGTCTCTCGTTGGAGCTGAAGGAGTAGAATACTGCAGGTGATTTCATTAACAACTAGGCGTGTATGATCCCTATAACTTGGGATCCACCTTTTCTGGTAAGAGGCCTTAATTTTCCCTATGTTGAGAGAACACACCGCAGAATTTCACGGATGATTACAACTCTACACTAGAGCACTTTTGGACAATTGTGTGTTTTTGCACTAAAATTAATTTTATTATATTTTTTCTGAAAATGCGTTTAATAAACATTTGCGTAAATATCATGTGTGAAATTTGCAATTATCACCTTTTTATTCTACAGGTTCTCTGCTTTCAGAAAATAAAAAATGTTCTGGGGACTTAAGTAATTTTATTGCCAAAAAGTAAGCTTTTTACATGTATGCGACAAATAAAAAAAAAAAATTCTCTGAAGCCCAACTGACTACAACTTTGCGCCATAGCAAAGTTTACTTTAGGCCAGTTTCATACAGCCATTCTCCATTCCGTGTCTGTACCCTGATGCCCTGCTGAGTTAAATCCGAATAGGACGGATGTCACTTTTGTGTCATTCTTGTCTGGTTGGATTTTCCCTCCATCTTGAAATAGAGAAACAACAGACCCATGCAATGTCTTTGGGTAGGCAGACATGGACAGATGTGGACCCATTTAGGTCAGTGTTCATCCATCCTTGCTCAGGTGTGCAAAGCCGGAAAAGGATGCAAACCTCTTCTGTTTGTCTTTGTGGACCTAAATGGACTTTGATCTGGGTGGATGTAAACAGAGGCACATCTGTTTACATCCACCCGCCATAGAGATACATTGTGTTTTATCTAGCTCCATATAAGAGATGTACAGATGGAACACTTGTGTGAAAGGGGCCTTATTACATACCAGCCTAGCTGCCTCCTCCATGTTTCTCATTCAGTTTACATGCACGGTTGTGCAGCATTCTTGGCATAGCATACACACGAAAATGTGAAGTTCTTCTGTCTTCTTTCCCAGCTCTCTCAATGCCTTTCTCTCACTCTCATGTGACTATTTACTTATTGAGTTAAATAAAGAGAACACACAATAATGAGAGAAGAAAGCATATCTTGTGATCGGCAGAGCAAACCGAACAGTATTTGTAAAGCTGCGTATATACGTGGGTATATATGTGTTTCCAGAGGAGGAAGAAATCTGCACAAACACTGCATTGCAGTGGGTATATGGGAGGCAAATAACCACTAATTATCTGATACAAGATGAAATTATTTAATTTCTGAGTTTTAGCAATTGATTTTTTTCTTTATGTCTATAGTTCCACTTTATGGCCAGAAACCCCTAACAACCAATCACAAATCATGTTGTTCTGATACCTATGTATGCTTTGATTTATCTGGATCATGTTATTGCAAAGGTGTCGCCAAATCTTTTCAGTATGAGTGCCACATCATAAATTTTGCAAACATTTTTACAATGTGGGTTGCAAAAAAAAAATCTGCTTTCTAAAGTGATTTAGTAATCCACTAGGGAAAATCCTTCTTCAAACAGCGCTTGCTACTATGATCTGCAAAAACGTAACGTGTTCAAATAACATAAATGTGCATATTTGTGCACAAATTAATAAACAATCATAAAGTCCAAATGTGTGCCCGTGTTCTAATATGATATCCGATATGCAAAGTTCTCTCAAGTTCACACTACTATTTGCCGTGTATATCCCACAGTGACTGGCACGTATAACAAGAGAGGTCAAATAAGGCTTAGACAGTTTCTGTGACCGAGAAATATCCACCGGTCAGCTCCACACGTCCCCTTCTCACAGCAGTCCGTGGTTCCAGGATTTAGGTCTCTTAGCATGCAGGGTAGAAATAAAAGACAGAAGATGAACTCCTCATAGCGTTAACATCTTGATAATTTTATTAAGAACCTTCAGCAGGTTTAGCATACAAAAAACATTAAACAATCCATCCCATGCAGAAATCTGCAATATCGGTACTAGTAAAAGCCGCCTAGGTGTCAGCATGCGTTCCACCTATAGCTCTGCGTGGCGCACTGTGCATCCTGCTTGCCGCTTTTCGTGAGCCACTGGAGGGGCAGAGCAGGGAGCCGTTTACTTTAAAGTGTTACTAAACACACAACAGTAAAATCAGTCTGTATTGGCAGTAAAGCATGCTTGCTATACTCACTGTGGAACCTAAGGGGTTAATCCTCTGCATTGGGTGAAAAGGCTGTTTGATCCTATATGCGCAGATCCTCCTCTTCTTCCACTGACCCAAAAACATGTCCAGATAAGACAGAGTTAGTGAAGTCAGCCTGCACATGCTTAGTTTGGTGTGTATTGCTAGAGAGCTGGGTAGATCTTCCCTCCCTATAGACTTGATCCCAGATTGTGCACCCCCCCTTCTACTCAGACACCCCCTGACCACTAGGAGCGACTGCGTTCTGATTGTTTATTGGGAGCACGGCGCCCGGGAGAGGTCACAGCCGGGCATTGCTGTCAGTCTATTCTGGGTCCAACCTGGCCCCCTGAGTCACCTGTTCGCTCAAAGTATGGGGAAGTGATTTACAAAAGATGCCCCCTCGCTCTCTTTCCATAATAACACATATGAGGAGCCTGCTTGACCTCTAGGAGGATAAGAAGGAAAAGCGGACCATCTATCCCAAACAATCTGAGGACTACTAGTTCCCTCACAGACGCTGTGTTCACTGAAAGTTGGTGAGTGAGGGCATAGGAGGAGGGCAGCACTTTATTCTCATTACTGGCACCTTTCCGAAAATTAGGACAGCACTTAGGATTCAATCATTGATTCACTTGTTGGCACTGTATAAAAGTTGCACTGAAAACTGCCTTTATATAAGATTGCTTTCTATTGGAAGCCTTTCACTTTTTATTTTCTTCTATTGAATTTGTGGCAAAATAATCACAACTTTAAACATTATAGGATTGTATACCTTTTTCATTTTTGTCAGCGCTGGGTTCACATATCTTAAAAAGAGAACATTTTTGTGTTTTGCTCCAGCCCCCCAATCTTGATCCATACAAAACCCAATATATATGCACAAAAGGAAAAGCTGCAAGCAATCCACTAGACTAATAGTGTTTCCAAGTACATGTGTTAAATTTTGCGCTAAAAAAAGTTAGGAAATTCCATGTAATAACGGATAAAGATAATACAGTGATAAAAGTAGTGTTGTATATTGGATACAACTCCAACACATGGCAAGTTCATCCAAATTGATTGTGCTAAATTGATAAAACAATTTACATGTGATTCAAAATTAATACATCACACCTTCATACAATCCAATGCATAATAAAGTGCAAGTGCGAAAATATTTGTGCAAAGGATAAAAAAAATATAGAAAAAGTGAAAAACCGTCTGTAATGTAGTTCCAAAGCAAAGAAATTCCAATTAATCACTCCAGTGCAGAAAAGGGGTCTGATCCAGTGTATCCACTGCCTCAAGATGGACAGAGGGGTCAGGATAACTGCTTACCAGATATGTTGGATTCGCAAGACCATACGGCCAGCAAATCAACCAAGCTTGTGTGTTATCCAACCCAGCAAAAACCACCAGGAACGGGTTCCCGTGTAGCCAACCTTCTCAGCCGTTACAGGATTAATCCATCGGTCTCTATAGCATGGGCGATCCTCCACTCTTGTGATCCATAAAGGGTTAAACAGTATATGGGGGGGGGGGGGAAGCTCCACATTCAATTTCCCAAGGACACCTTTTATTGGAATATCAGGTGTACATATAAGATAAAAGCAACATGAGAGCAGAAGAGCTGCTGTCTCTCTCCAGCGGGAAAAGAGAAGGATCTGGGCTGCTGAGAAAAGGATGGTCGGGACTGCTCTGTGCAAAACCATTGCACAGAGCAGGTAAGTATAAACCTGTTTGTTATTTTTATTTAAATAGCCTTTACAATCACTTTTTTGGTATCCCCCTGTGCCAGCCTTTGTAAAAACTCTTTGAAGAGAAATGCGCCTTCAGGGAAATGGTTATCTTGCCAGCACCATGATATGCAAAATCAGATAAGCTATGTGGACACGGTTTGTTATCTTCACACATAACTTTCTCTGTTGATGGATACAAGTAGGACAAATGTGCCTGCAAGCTAAAGAAAAAAGTATTGCGGGGTAATTTCCCCATAAAGGCAAAACCGTATTTTCCGTGCGTTGTTTTTTCAGTATTTTACCGTTATGGTAGTGTTTGACATGTTTTTACCATTTTACAATCTTCCATATATTTGTGATTGCATTAAAGTAGAACTGTAGTTTTTCAATTAAAAAAAAAAAAATGTGCTTCAGCATATACCGTATTTTTCGCCGTATAAGACGCTCCGGAATATAAGACGCACCCAATTTTAAAGGAGGAAAATCTAGAAAAAAAAAATTCTGAACCAAATACTGTAGTAAAATATTTTCATCACGTAATGTCCACCATTGCCCCCACTCATCACTGTAATGTCCACCATTGCCCCCTACTCGTCATCACCATCACTGTTCCAGTGCAACATTGCCCCCATACTAATAATAATAGCCAGTAGTTTAACATTGCTCCCACATTAGTAATAATAGCCAGTAACATTGCCCCCACATTAGTAATAATAGCCAGTAACATTACTCCCACATTAGTAATACTAGCCAGTAACATTACTCCAACACTAGTAATAATAGCCAGTAACATTGCCCCCACACTAGTAATAATAGCCAGTAACATTGCTCCCACATTAGTAATAATAGCCAGTAACATTGCCCCCACATTAGTAATACTAGCCAGTAACATTACTCCCACACTAGTAATAATAGCCAGTAACATTGCCCCCACACTAGTAATAATAGCCAGTAACATTGCTCCCACATTAGTAATAATAGCCAGTAACATTACTCCCACATTAGTAATAATAGCCAGTAACATTGCCCCCAACATAGTAATAATACTCACTGTTGCAGAAGTGTGCTCTGGTAGGATCCGCCGCCGCCGGGTGTACCAAGATGGCCGACCGCTCCGGAGCTAGGCCAAAGCCGCGGCCTTTCCTAAGGCCGCGGCGGCGTTGCACTCCGCGGAGGTAAACTCTCTATTCGTCGTATAAGACGCACCAACTTTTCCCCCCCAGTTTTGGGGAAGAAAAAGTGCGTCTTATACGGCGAAAAATACGGTAGTTACTGTATAGCCACCCAAATACCCTATTTAGCCTACCAGTAAAGGCCACCTAACACAGCTTCCTGTGATAGTGAGGCAACGATAGAGATGTAAAATTTCCAGGCATTTTGATGCCATGGGGAAAAAACTTTTTTTTTCCTGGGAAAAAATGGAAACTATCTGAAAATTGAGAAAATTGTGTGGAGTAGTTTTTTTTTTTTTACAAATTGAAAGTCATTTTGTTACCCTGGGAAGATGAAATGCAGTGTTTATGAAAGTATTATGCTTAAAACAAAAGTACACCTTATTCAGTAAATACAATAAGCTTGCTTTTTAAAATGTTTTTTTTTAATTACAAATGGAATAGCAAGGACTGTACTGTATATGTTAACATTTCACCTATAGTGAGAACAGGTAACCCCCTCCTTTCCCTCATAATAATGTAAAAGCTTCCTGCCAATATGCATTTTCAATTATTGACAATGCTGATCCAGAAGGATATATTGCTAACTTAATCAATGTTCTCCTGCTTTTCAGGTGTCATTTCATCAATAAATGCAGGGATTGTGTGTTGTTGGTAGGCCATGGTTTGTAACACTTCCATACTTGAAGATGCTGCTGGTGAAGAAACACTTTGTGGTGATCCAGAAGCAGCAGAAATCTTGTTTCTGGAATGAGGCTTCTGGAGGGAAGAGCTACTTGCACTTTCATTCTGGTCCTCATCATTTCATTCCAAAAAGCATTTTTTAATGTGTTTAGGGCACCTCTGGCATGCCAGGATGCGTTTTGTCATCCTTGTAGCATTTGGAAAAGGAACTGTTTCTTCTCACAATATTTGCAAATTTTAGCTTTGCTCTCAGCAGAAATGGCGCTATGGAAATGTTTTCAAACTCTAGATGTTGGTCTCACCATTTTACTAAGAGAAGAAAAAGAAAAAAAAACTATTTATTAACCAGACTACAGGGAAGCATGCTTTGATGACGGAGAACATTAATAGGAATCATTTTAAAGGTTTTAAAGGGAAACGAATTTGTCAGACAAATTTACCCTCTTTCCTGTCAATTAAGGTCTGAGAGGACAGAAACCATCTACTGTATCCCAACAATCGCCCAACTATAGGAGGTACAAGATGGAGCCACAAGCAAACTAAACTAAAGCCTTTCCCCTTCAGTGCCCCCTAATGTCAGAAACGCATATTTCTCATTTGAGAACTGCATTGAGAAGTACAGTGTTACTTGAACTGTATTCCAGCATTTGATTGTTTTCAGGTGATAGAACTTGCAATAATTTAAGGCTTTACCTAAATTTTCAAAAATCTTTCATTAAGGTCTTCATGTTTGTTCTATAGTTTGAATACCATGTCCTAGATATATTACTTATTCTTGTAAAAAAGCATATTCCAGAGTCACCACTCTAATGAAGGCAGTTGATGGATGAAAACCCAACATCAATGCATCTCTATGGAAAAACGGATAATCATCCATTTACATCCGCTTCCACCAATATCAGTTTTTTTGGAACGAATCAAAGCCTTATTTATGATTGGACTAAAAACTGATGTAAACAGACAAACGGTTGTTTTTGCATCTGTTTTTGCATTGGTAGTGGATGTTTTAAAACTGATGTGAACTGAATCTGTTTTTTTTTTTTTTTCGTTGAAAAACATGATTGAACTAATGAAACAAACGGAACCTTAATCTTTTCAATTAGCTCCTGGACACGCCTAGCCCTGCTCACTGCTTTCTGGTGTGACTGCAATGGCTTTGTTGCCGAATCCCCCCAATGTGACCTGCAGTTTCTGGGAGAGGAGCTTTTAAAGGAAGATTTGGCTTTGTCTCAACTGTTGTTGGGCGTACAGAATCCATGAAGTGCCAATTACTTTGTCTGTAGGGCCTCATGCACACTACAAGTTTCCAAGGTTGGACTGAAGCACTGGGAACTACCTCACTGCTGCACCATAAGAAATTGTTGTAAATTTCCTGCCACTGCTGGTTTACCACAATAAGGGTGAAGGATTGAGTGCTCACGCCATCCATTGGGTGGGGTGCTGGATGTGCTTCATGTTCTCTTTTCTGGCATCCAGCGTTGAGGAAACATTGCCCTACTATTGCTCCTGCTCCAAATATCGGAATAGATAAACACCTCGAAGAGGACCCATCCATCCCTAGAGAAGGCCCTCATACACTTGAGTGATTGGAGCAAATATCTGGAGCTTTGTGTTTTCAGCTGTGAGGGCTTTTCGCAAGCATTAAAACTTGTCTCACGTGGGGCGGATGCCCCACTTCTTTAAGTGGGGGGCTATTTTTTCATTCAGCTAGGTCCCTGGGCAGTGTACCTCCTCAGCTACAGGGAGTGACCTGGGCACCCAAACACTGAGGCTTAACCCTTGAATCTGATCTCTCGCTCAGTTATCCCTCATTAATCTCCTATTTATAGGGCTGTCCAAAGGGTGTATCTGCTCAGGTCTGTATGAGCTTGCTCTTGCGTTCTCACCCCTCCTTATATGGTGTTTTCTATCTTTGGGTACTGTGGGTTCCTTCATGGTAATTACTACTAATCAGTCATATCCCTCTCCTGGGGGATTTCCTGACTTAGAAGATCAAAAAAAATCTGCTCCACCTGGTTCTTTAGCTGATAACGTTCTGTGCATTCAGACATTCCACAGAGGTACCCTCTCTTAAGTAGTGGACCTTATGCAACCCCATTACAGAACACTCGAGACCCTCCATTAAGGGTGTCTGTTTTTTTGGCTCTCACAGTCTGAGCTGCAGGCCTGACTTAGAGAGGACTCCTCCTGGATCTACCTCTGGTACCGTAATCTGTTGCTGGTTTTGCAGCCTTCAGAGTAAATGATTTCTGCTTTATTCCTCAGTCCTGGGACAAGGTGACTGGCTCCTAGTCAGGCAGGTCTGTTTGAGCAGGTGTGCAGTTTTATCTTTCACTCCTTGGGTACACAGTTGTGTTGGATTTCTTATCCTTCAAACTGTATTAAACCAAAAATTACACAGGTATTCTAGTGAAGCTTACCAGGTGTGATGGGTGCAATAGTTGGCTTTTTTAGGTTTTCTTTCCTTTATTTTTCATCTGGTGAGCCTGCCAGTCATTCTGTTTTTTTTCTTTTTCTAAGAACAAGCTCTCTTGCAGTTGTAGCAGTTAAAGGGATGAGACAAACCATTTACCACTAACAGGGGTGCTTACAATGATCAGCTTTTATTCATATAAAACCTTTATCACAAAAGGAAAAAAAAACATTGCTGTAAATGCTTATAAAGTGTGAGCTGGATTCAGTTTGCTAGTGTATCTAAATCTGTTAGTACATCTAACACTCCCCTTCCCCCAGATTAACAATGCTGCTGTCCAAAGGTGCCCCTGTGCTTCTTCATTTAGAATGGACGCACTGTAATACAGGAGGTGTGTTAGTGGCCAAATCACCAGGTGAAAACAGAGAGAGGTTTGGGGTTTAATACCGCTTTCAGGTATACGGTTTAGTGCACCAGTTGGGTTGTGACCTTCTGTCGGTCCTGCCGATTCCCTCTTTTGCAAGGTTTCCACCTGCTTGCTGTATTTCCCTTCAAGATGACTTTGGTGCAGTTCGTCTGGGGTTCCCTCCTGTCTTAGGGGTTTTCTTTTGTTTATCCATTGTAATGTTAATCCTGTTTTGGTAGTGTGTCTTTACCATCTGTTATTTGGGAGATTGCTGGTTTGGTCTCCAGTTCTCACTGGCAGGGCCATTGCTCCTTTAGTCGGGAGTTTTCCTTTGGTGGTGTTTTTTTTTTTTTCTGTCTTACTTTAGAAAATCAGGTTGATCCTTAGTCCATATGTGAACTACGGAGGGAGGAGCCAAGTTCTCACTCTGACGTCTCCTGGACGGTCACGCGACCTCCCTCCGTAGTGCATACATCGGAGGAAGAGAGCGATGGGTGGTCACGTGACTGCTGATCAGGCAGAAGAAATAAGCTATTTAGAAGATGAATTTTACAAATAGTATACAGTATATACTACAGATTATCCTAGCAGAGGGGCTGGTAGTGATTGTGAACAGTAATGTAGTGCTCGGAACGGTGCTAGAATGGGGTGGGAGGGGCGGCTCACATACACAGCTAACAGGCAGGGAGGGGAGGGGGAGGAGGACACAGGAGAGCAGAGAGGAGAGCTGTGGATGACGGAGGCACATAAACTGACCACGTTGTCAGGGCTAAGTAGCCATGAGTAACTGTGGTCAGTTTACGGGGGGGGGGGCATAGCCAGGCAAGATCAGCCAGGTATTTCAGGTGATAGAAGGGGCCAAATTACACAGCACAAGCACTGTGCTGTATAACATGCTTTAAAGGAACAGGATTATTTTTTAGGGTAACAAACTCTTTTTAACTGCAGCAGAGAAATGTCAGATTACAATGCTGGCTGTGTGGTAGAACTGTGTAATTCTCACAACCAGGAGGGATGGAAATGCAGGTAAGATAGCTAACAGGTATTTCAATTCTGCTTTTATCTGTTTACCTGTAGTTCATGTTCAGTGAATTTTTTTGAAATTTAAGTATTTTTTTTTGTTTTTTGTTTTTTTTGCATTTCTCATTTTTTTTTAATTTTTATTAGGCCTTTGAAGAAACTCACTTAGCCTCTCTCGATCCAATTGCTCAGTTCAGCGCTTGGTTCCAGGAAGTCTTAGAATGCCCGGCCATTGTTGAACCAAATGCCATGTGTCTGGCTACCGCAACAAGGTACTGATTGCATTTCTCGGTGTCTTTTAACTACATATCTCCCTACTATAGCTTTTGCTTTGTCCTTTGCTTTTATGCATCTTTTCTTTACCTTCCTGCACCTCACCTTTCCCCATGTTTTCCTGTGTAGGGACGGGAAACCCTCTGCCCGTATGGTTCTTCTGAAAGGGTTTGGCTCGGATGGGTTCCGATTCTACACTAACCGGGATAGCAGAAAAGGGAAAGAGCTGGTGAGGGTTCTGTCTTATAGCAATCAGCTGTTTACAATTCTTAATATATATTTTTTTGAGGCTGCCAGAGCACTCCAAACCTTCTAGGCTTTAAGGCCTCATGCACAGAGGCTGGTTTTTTTGACTATTTTACAGCTGCTGTTTTTAGCTGCAGATGGTTTTTATTTATTTTTTTTTATTTTTTATTTTCTACAGTCAGTAAACCCTCCAGCATGTTATCCTATGTGTCCATGCACACATAGGCTGTTATCAACTGTTTTTGGCAGTGACGCTTTTGAGCTGTAAAAAAAACCCCAAGACCAGAGGGTTCTGATTCACGGTTTTCAGCTGTAAAAACGTTCAAAAACGTGGCTAAATGCCGGACCCCAACGTTTTTGGACACTTTAGATCAATTGAGGAAAGAAAAAAAACACTGGCCCTTTAAAAACCCGCAAAAAACGTTTTTAGGACGTTTTTTAACATCCTGTGTGCATGAAGCCTTAGGGTTAAGGAACAATAGGACAAAGTAATAACCTCACATGAAAACCACTATAGAACAAAGGGGAATTCAATAAAGCTGCTGCACCACTTTTCTGGCGTTAATCCCTCTTGTTAATGTGTTTCATTCAAAATGAAATGCCATCAGTTTGTATTTTTATGAAAGTGAATCTTATTATAAAGCGAGAGACCCTTGTGCAGACAGCTTTTGCAAAAGTGTTTTGTTCTAAGAGCTGGTTCACACAGGGGAGATTTGTCAGGTGACTTAATCGCCTGACAAGTCGCACTCCATGCAGTGCAATAGAATGGTTCTAATAGGAGTGACTCAAGCCGCTCCGACTTAGAAAAAGGTTTCTGTACTACTTTGGGGGCGACTTCAAGCGACTTGCATTGACTTCTATTACAGAAGTCGCTTGCAAGCCACGCTGAAGTCGCGCTGTGAGGGGCGACTGAGTCACCCCTGAAGTCAGCGACCGCCCCTGTGTGAACCCGGCTCTAAAAGTGTAGTCAAATTCAAGTACAAGTTCTAGACAGGTACATTAACATGACACTAAAGTCTTCTTATTTTTAAATTAAAAAAAAAAAAACAAACATGCTATACTTGCCTGCTCTGTGAAATGATTTTGCACAGAGTGGCCCGAATCCTTCTCCTCTTCTTGGGTCCCTCTACAATGCTCCTGGCCCCTCCCTCCTGTCGAGTGCCCCCACAGCAAGCAGCTTGTTATGGTGGCACCTGAGCCGAGCCACTGCTCTGTGTGTCCGTTCAGACATAGCACCGCTGCTGTGTCTCAGCCAATCAGGAGGGAGAGTCCTGGACGACCGAGGCGCTCATGTACATTGCTGGATAGAAATGGGTTGCAGGTAATTATTAGGCCTCATGCACATAGGATGTTTTTTGACTGTTTTACAGCTGCTGTTTTTAGCTGTAGATGTTTTTTTCTACAGTCAATAAACCCTCCATCATGTTATCCTATGTGTTCATGCACACATAGGCTGTTATCAACTGTTTATAGCAGTGACGTTTTTGAGCTGTAAAAAAAAAACCCTAGCCCAGAGGGTTCTGAGAGACGTCTTTCGGCTGTAAAAATGTTCAAATGATCAAAAAACGCTCACCAATGCTCAAAAACATCAATCCCCAACGTTTTTGGATGTTTTAGATCAATTGGAAAAAACAAAACAAAACGCTGGCCCTTTAAAAAAACAGCGGTAATATAACGCTGGTAAAAGCTGAAAAAAATCAATGATAAGCTACTGATGTTTTTTGGACGTTTTTTTAAAGTCCTGTGTGCATGAAGCCTCAGGGGGGCTGCTAAACACAGTAGGTTGTTTCATCTCAATGCATAGAATGCATTAAGATAAGAAACCTTCTGCCTTTACAACCACTTTAATTTGGCGCACATTGTCCACATCAAACGGAGAAAATTACCCACGTATGTTGGGAGCTGTTTTGTACATTTTAACCTTTTTACAAAAAATGTATAAATGCATATCTTTTTCAGGTAAAAAAAATGTGCATTTATTATTTCTTTACTCTGAGGGCCAGTTCACACCACATGCAGTCCAGTGCGGTTTTTTTTCTGCATCAAAAACCACATGGAAAGTAGGTTATATGGTTTTCAATGGCATAGTTCACACCAGTGCAGTCAGTTCCAGTGCGTTCCGGTTCCAGAAAAAAGTAGGACATGCTGCATTTTTTCTGCACTGAGCTGTAGCTGGAAAAACGCATCAAAAACGCACCTAAATGCACCAAAAACGCACTGGAACTCGCATGTTAAGAAAAAGAGGGGGAAAAAACGCACTGGACTTCATCCAAAATGCACATAAAAGCATCCGGACTGCGTTTCTATGGTGTGAACTGGCTCTGAAACCTGTAAAGCTTTGCACCTGTGATCTGATCAGCAGATCGTGGGTGCAATGCTTGGATTCTGCAGACGCTCAGTATAATGTCTGCCTGTATCTTTGATATGGACAGGCAGTTACTGAATGGCACAAGAAATCGGTGGACTATGAGAGTGCTCACCAGCGCCCTTGCGGTTCAGTGAGAATTACAAGCAGTCAGCTGCAAAGGCCAACAGTACTTGTAGGTCATTCATTCACAGAACTTTGTGGACGAATGATGCAGCTTTTTGCTAAAATACATATCGAGGGGGGGGAAATACAATACAGGGGGAACATGTAAACCCTCTCAGGGGTGACTTTACAGCGCTTGAGGGCTTTGTTCCAAGGTAAGTATTTCATAATGCCTTTGCCTTGCATTTTTTTTTTTTCTTTAATATCTGCAGTTTACAACCATTTAAATACAGGTGGAGCATGTAACATGTTCAAAAGGTAAACCTATCCTTTAAGATAGGAGATGCTATAGCATTTGATTGTGGATAAACGGCTCTGTAATAGAAAATCTCATGTGATTGTACAAATGTCAGCATTTTCTGAAAATCTCCAGCAAGTTTACAAAATTTTAGGTTATATTGTCTTGCCTTATTTTTTTCTTTGAAACCTAATGTAAAACCCACACACCTAGAGGTCCTATCACCAACTTACAATGTTCCTTTGAAATTGCTAGTAATTTAAACTACTTGTGTAGAATAATTTTCCTCTCTGTCCCTCCTTCCCTGCAGGTCACAGCCTCTCCTTTTCTGGGTGTATCTAAATACACTCTGTGCTAGCCTAGGCCTCCTCCACTCCTCCTTTAGCACCCTGCATAGCCTTTTATGTAGCTGCCAATGAGGACGGAAGGAGAATACTATAGGGTCACTTGAGTGACAACTCAAGTCTGCATGTCAGCACATGAGCTTTATGCACCCACTTAATGCATGCATGCACTATAACAGTGATTCTCAACTCCTGTCCTTGGGACCACTAACAGGCCAGGTTTACAGGATAACTGAAATACATCACAGGTGATATCATGTGCTGCTTAGTGATTGCAGTATTCTAGTCTGCATCTCCCCAAGGTAATACTTAAAATCTGGCCTGTTGGTGGGTCCTGAGGACAGGAATTGAGAACCAGTGCACTATAATGTGAATGATCTCTATGGGATCCGGAAAAAAACCTAATAAAGTAGTGTGTTCCTCCCTCATACTTCTCCTTTACAGCTCATCATATTCTCTATTTTAAATATTACACGTTAAAGTTGAACTGCAAGCAGAATGTTTTGTTTTGGATAGAACCGGGAAGGGTCGGAATCTCTTTGTTTTTCAATTCTGTCTCTGTCCCTGTTAGGGAAGGGGGTTCCCCCACCTCCTTTTCTTGTACAAAGGGTTTTATTAATAAAAAGGAAGACATAACAGCTCATGACATTGATGGTGATGTGATATATCCAGGAAATATCAGGGTAACATATAATGAATAATCATATTTGGAAGGTTTAAATAGCAAAGTTTTATATAAAGTAAGATTGATAAGTCAGACATATTGCCATCTTAATCAGAGATTGGCCTAGAGATGTGAGAAGAAGAAAAAAAATGGAAAATTTAACAATTTGTAAAGCAGAGCATAAGAAGGGCAGACAAAAGAAAACGAGTGAGAGAAGAAGAGGAGAGATGAGAGAGCAGAAGGAGAGAAGAAGGGGTCCATGGGCTGGGGGGGCAGGGCCATGTCAAATCGAGAGGAGGATAGGATCGAAGCGGGAAGGTTGGTTATTGGCGATCCAAGGTTGCCAAACCCTCAGGAATTTATCATGGGTATCTGTGAGAATGGCCGTTAATTTCTCCTTAATCATGATGTCATACATTCGGTTTTTGACCGCTTCAAAGCGAAGCGTAGGAGTTTTCCAGGCCCTCGCTATTGTCATTTTAGTTGCAGTAAACATGCGCATTGCCAGCTAACGTTCAGGACGGAGTAATTCAGCAATTGGTTTGCAGAGGAGGGCCTCATTAGGGTCCTTCTTCAGGTTAGTGTGGAATCAGTTACGGAGAAGAGAGTATACTCTGACCCAGAGTCTGCAAGCCCTCGGGCAGATATGCGCCATAGTGCCTTGTTAAGGACACCCCCGCAAGCAAAGAGGAGAATAAGCTTGGATAAAACGTGCCAGTCTAGCCAGGGTGTAGTACCACCGGTAGAGAACTTTATATGCATTTTCCAAAATGAGGACGTTTTTAGAACATTTAGAAACTGCTACAGACATGACCTGCCAGTCCTCTGGATCTAGCTGCCTCCCCAACTCCCCCTCCCATTGTGAGTGATAGGGCCTCAAATGTGGGTGTTTAGAGGAAATGATTGTTGAGTAGATTAGGGATATCAAACCAGGTGATTGGGGTCTCGATCTGCAGAGGCTTTCGAAGGGGGTCAAAGTATGAGGTGTGGATCTAGACTTCAGAAGTTGTTTCTCTCACCTCCTTTTCAAACCTAATCAGAGATGCGATTTGAAACACACTTTTAAGAGTGGGCATGCTTGGATTCCCTGCCAGGCTTTTATCATGGTCTGTGTCTCCACTTGGGAGACTCCCCTAACTTCCTAGCAAAAACAGAATTACTCCACGCTAGCCAAACCAAACCGTAGATACAAAAAAAAAAGTGTCTTAATAAAAAGTAAACAAACAGATGTTGCCGCCTGCAGCTGTTCCCGCACCACAAAAAAGTACAAATAATTCATAGTGCAGCGCAGCAATATAAACCACTCCAATAAAATGTGCAATGAAACCAAGTTAATTACACCATAAATTAAACAAACATCATAAAGTGAATTCCATATATTAATCTCAAAAGTCTTTCATCAAATGTATTTCATGTTTCTGACTCCTTGCTATTCATATAAATCTTTCATATGTGATCCACGATATATTGCAGTCTGTGCTCCACCGCAGTGCCCACCACCTGTCACCAACACTCGGGTAAGGTCATGAGCGCTTTCCCAGCCGCATTGGGTTGAAAGATCTGCAGCAATCCTTCAAATACCCTCAAACAGCTTATGCATCCATGGTCAGGTTCAAGATGTAGCACATCAAGCCAGGAAGAGAAAACAAACAAACTCTCATGGTGTAGTAAATAAGCACCCAATCATTTAACCACTTCAGCTCTGGAAGGTTTTTACCCCCTTCCTGACCAGGCCATTTTTTGCAATACGTCACTGGGTTGCTTTAACTGACAATTGTGCGGTCGTGCGACACTGTACCCAAATAAAATTGATGTCCTTTTTTCCCTACAAATATTTAGAGGGTTCTTTTGGTGGTATTTAATCACCACCTGGGTTTTTTTTTTTTTTTTTTTTTGCGCTATAAACAAAAAAAGGCCGACAATTTTGGGGGAAAAGCCCATTTCTCCTTACGTTCACTGACAGACGCAGCTCTTCATGACTGTGGGTTTTATGTTCGTCCTACCAGGAGTTAACTAGGCAGGGAAAAGAATCAGCTGGCCCCTCCCCTGGGGGCCGTCCTCTCTTCCTACATTAAACCCCCCTCACAGAATAGCTCTTCAGTTTCAATGCCTAGTTCGCAAGGAGTTGACCTGGCTTCCCTATTGGGAACTGCGGTCCTATTTTGCTGCAATCAAGATGATCTGCTATCAAGAAGCCGGTCGGGGCATCGAGAGTCCTGGTGCTCTGTACTTTCCCCGACCTGGCCAACATGATGCGAAGCCGGCCCCAACACAGGGACCCGCCGCATCTTACC
>BLSH010032902.1:351783-371617 GCA_018402905.1 Glandirana rugosa
ACTAGTATAGGGGGGAATTAGAGGAGAAGAGTTATCTTATTTAAGTCAAGGAGATTAGAAAGGAGGATCGCTTCGAGGTGGTACGGAGAATAGTCAGCGCTAGGAGGAAAGATTAGAGGAACTGAATTTATTCTATTGAGAAGAGGAGATTAAGGGGGGATATGATCAACATGCATAAATACATAAATTGTCCATATAGTGAACTTGGTGTGGGATTATTCACGTTCAGGTCATTACAGAGGAAAAGGGCGCACTCTTTACGTCTGAAGAAAATGAGATCTAGTAATAACACGTTAGAGTGTTGATCCAGGGAGTATCCAATTGCCTTCTGGGCATCAGGTAGGAACTTTGTTTTACCCCACTGGAGAAAATTGGACCATGTAGGGTTTGTTTTGCCTTCCTCTGGATTACCTATGTAACTTTGGATCTGGTGCCACAGTAAAAAATCTGCTCACATGAGACATGAAGCAAAATTCCAGGAAAGCACCCAAGTACACCATTAAATACATATTTGGGAACTTTTTTTATCTGCTAAAGAATTTGTTATTTGGACCCCCATAGAACGGTTTGGCCTTCATGCTTCACATCAGCAAAACTGCTAGGTTAACCTGCCTCAGAGTTCTGACCCATCTCATCCTCATCTCTGAGATTATAGGATGATGATATCAAGAAAAATTCAGGAAGATACGCATGTTGTAGTAATCATTTTCGTAAATACATAACTGCATAATTTGTGTTTCTTTATTTGGCTGGAGTTCATATTTGTGCATGCTGTATCCCTTGCAGCCAAACAACTGCTATTTTATGTCCATGTACTGTACATCGTAGCAATAAATATCAAGATATAATTTTTGACATCCATGTAATCATATTGGAACAAGTAGGTATTTTTGCATGCCTCCTGCTATTTCCAGGTACAATGCCTCCTGATAAATAACCAACGTGTTAGCCAGTTAAAGTCATTTGACAGTGAAACATGTATGCTCTTGCAGCGATTCCCGCACCCTCAACCACTCGCAGTCATATAGCATGCATGCACCTTTTTTTCTGCGGGAAACACAGGCTTGGTAGCCCATTCAAATGAATGGGCTGCCGTGCCCATGCAAACGCGAGCTGCAAACCCACAATAGTGTGTACCAGGCCTGAAATTCTATTTGCTACTGAACAAAAGAAGGATTAACAGAGTAACTAAGAGTTAAGCAAATAAAGCAACCCAGTAGAATTCCTTATGTGATTCAAGGAAGATGATGTACATTTTCTGCTCAGCTTCATTACAGTGTGCAAAATCACCTGGTCACTTTAGTGCCCAACCATAACCATGTATTCCAATAACACACTCCTTGTACGTTTTGCTCATTAAAGAGCACATATAGCCCAAACTTTTTTTTTTTTTATAGTTTTACAGCAGAGCAGAGAATTATTAGAACTTTGGTCATATTTTTATTGCTATCTGTGCCCGCTGAGGATGTTTACCCCTCTCTGTTTGGCCTAGTAACATGATTATCTAAACGGTAAGTGATGAGCCATAAACACTGTTACTGTTTATTACAGACCTTTATATAGTGCAGACAATTTAGGCACCAATTTACATACTGTACATCAGTCCTTTTTTTCAAAGGCCTTCCAATGAAGGGCTCTATCTCACATGCACACACACACTAAAGCCAATTTAGACAGGAGACTATTACCTTACCAACACGTCTTTGGATTGTAGAAGACAACCTCGCAAATACAAGAACATGCAAACTCAATGCAGATAGTTTCCTGGCCAGGAATGAAACAGTGCTGAAAGGCAGAAGTGCTAACCATTAAGTCACCGCCATTGTCACCAGAACAAGGGGTGAGGTACCTCTACTGATAGGGACACCTGTGCCAGTGACCTCTATCTATGAAAATAATTTTTTTCATTTTGCGGAAATTTACTCCCATTGTCTGTTGTGTCTCTGGGACAGGATGTGAAGGAAAAACTCTCCAGTCTTTACTCCATAAAAACTAAAAATTAGGTATTAGGTATTTTTTAAACAGGGATTTGTTAAAGAACAAATACAGCCGTGGTCAAAAGATTTGAGAATGACACAAATATTAATTTTCACAAAGTCTGCTGCCTCAGTTTTTATGATGGCAATATGCATATACTCCAGAATGTTATGAAAAGTGATCAGATGAATTGAAATTATTGCAAAGTCCCTCTTTGCCATGAATATGAACTTAATTAAAAAAAAAAAATTTCCATTGCGTTTGTGAAGAAGGCTTCAAGGCTTCCAAGAATGTTCAGCAAGCGCCAGGGCCATTTCCTACGGTTGATTCAGCTGCGGGATCGGGATATGAGTGTATCTGCATGCACAGTGAGGCAAAGACTTTTGGAGGATGGCCTGGTGTCAAGAAGAGCAGCAAAGAAACCACTTCTCTCCAGGAAAAACATCAGGGACAGACTGATATTCTGCAAAAGGTACAGAGACTGGACTGCTGAGGACTGGGGTAAAGTAATTTTCTCTGATGAATCCCCTTTCAGATTGATTGGGGCATCCAGAAAAAAAACCTTCTCCGGGTAAGAAAAGGTGAGCGCTACCATTAGTCCTGTGTCATGCCAACAGTAAATCATCCTGAGACCATTCATGTGTGGGGTTGCTTCTCAGTCAAGGGAGTGGGCTCACCCACAATTTTGCCTAAGAACAGCGCCATGAATAAAGAATGGTACTAAAACATCTTCCGAGAGCAACTTCTCCCAACCATCCAACAGTTTGGTGATGAACAAAGCCTTTTCCATAATGATGGAGCACCCTGCCATAAGGAAAAAGTTACAACTAAGTGGCTTGGGGAACAAAGCTTCGGCATTTTGGGTCCATGGCCAGTAAACTCCCCAGACCTTAATCCCATCGAGAACTTGTGGTCAAACCTTAAGAGGCGGGTGAACAAAAAAAACCCACAAATTCAGCATGCCAGGGAAAATTGCAGAGGTCTTGAAAAAAGAAGGGTCAACGCTGCAAATATTGACTCTTTGCATAAACTTAATGTAATTGTCAATAAAATCCTTTGACACCTATGAAATGCTTGTAATTATACTTCAGTATACCATAGTAACATCTGACAAAAACATCTAAAAACACTGAAGCAGCAGACTTTGTGAAAATAAATATTTGCATCATTCTCAAAACTTTTGGCCACGACTGTACAGTATGTGCACGGGCGTCCGCAGAACTTTTTCCAGGGGGGGGCATAATTTCAAGGTCATCCATGCTCTGCCCCTTTTTGACAATGTCATAATTACATTATCACGGTCAGAGACTGCAGACGTAGTACAGGAGATGGTCAGAGACTGCAGACATGATCCAGGAGATGGTCAGAGACTGCAGACGTGATACAGGAGATGGTCAGAGACTGCAGACACGATCCAGGAGATGGTCAGAGACTGCTGACGTGATACAGGAGACAGTCAGGGACTGCGGACATGATACAGGAGATGGTCAGAAACTGCAGACATGGTACAGGAGACAGTCAGAGACTGCAGACATGGTACAGCAGACGGTCAGAGACTGCGGACATGGTACAGGATACGGTCAGAGACTGCGGACATGGTACAGGATACGGTCAGAGACTGCGGACATAGTACAGGAGATGGTCAGAGACTGCAGACATAGTACAGGATACGGTCAGAGACTGCGGACATAGTACAGGATACGGTCAGAGACTGCGGACATAGTACAGGAGATGGTCAGAGACTGCAGACATAGTACAGGATACAGTCAGAGACTGCGGACATGGAATAGGAGACAGTCAGAGACTGCATACATAGCACAGGAAACGGTCAGAGACTGCATACATGGCCCAAGAGACTGTCAGAAACTGCATACATGGCTCAAGAGGATAAGGACCTAGTGGGGAACCCCTGATCTGATTCCGGGGGGGGGGCAATTGCCCCCCTTTGCCCCTACATGCGGACGCCCATGAGTATGTGAGTATGTCTAACAAAAATAAATTCTGGTAAAAAAAAGTGCATCTAAATGAGAGTCAGAGTTGAACCGAAAAGCCAGCCAAGCTTCCCAAAGGATTTGCTGAACTCTGTTTGTATTGCCTCTTCGGCTTCATACCTGAATGCAAAATGACTTTGATATACAATATGTAAATATGCAGGCAGATTCTACCTACATGAACCCATTGCTCTGTTTTATCAGGATTATTCAAAACAACCAGCCATATGCCAGTGTGCGGTTCAGGTTGCTTAAACAAAATTTAGTTATATTTGGTTGGTCAGATGTACAGTAGCTCACAAAAGTGAGTACACCCCTCACATTTTTGTAAATATTTTATTATATCTTTTAATGTGACAACACTGAAGAAATTACACTTTGCTACAATGTAAAGTAGTGATTGTACATCTTGTATAACAGTGTAAATTTGCTGTCCCCTCAAAATAACTCAACACACAGCCATTAATGTCTAAACCGCTGGCACTGAGTACACCCCTAAGTGAAAATGTCCAAATTGGGCCCAAAGTGTCAATATTTTGTGTGGCCACCATTATTTTCCAGCACTGCCTCTTGGGCATGGAGTTCACCTGAACTTCACAGATTGCCACTGGAGTCCTCTTCCACTCCTCCATGATGACATCATGTTGCTGGTGGATGTTAAAGACCTTGCGCTCCTCCACCTTCCTTTTGAGGATCCCCCACAGATGCTCAATAGGATTTAGGTCTAGAGACATGCTTGGCCAGTCCATCACCTTTACCCTCAGCTTCTTTAGCAAGGCAGTGGTCATCTTGAAGGTGTGTTTGAGGTAGTGATCATGTTGGAATATTGCCCTGCGGCCCAGTCTCCAGAGAGATGGGATCATGCTTTGCTTCAGTATGTCACAGTACATGTTGGCATTCATGGTTCCCTCAATCAACGGTATCTCCCCAGTGCCAGTAGCACTCATGCAGCCCCAGACCATGACACTCCCACCACCATGCTTGACTGTAGGCAAAGCACACTTGTCTTTGTACTTCTCACCTGGTTGCCGCCACATATGCTTGACACCATCTGAACCAAATAAGTTTACCTTTGTCTCATTAAACCACAGGACATGGTTCCAGGAATCCATATCCTTAGTCTTCTTGTCTTCAGCAAACTGTTTGTGTGCTTTCTTGCGCATGATCTTTAGAAGAGGCTTCCTTCTCGGACGACAGCCACACACGCTTGACACCATCTGAACCAAATACATTTATCTTGATATCATCAGACAACAGGACATGGTTTCAGCATCCATGTCCTAAGTCTGCATGTCTTCAGCAAACTGTTTGCGGGCTTTCTTCTGCATCATCTTTAGAAAAGGCTTCCTTCTGGGACAACAGCCACGCAGACCAATTTGATGCAGTGTGTGGCGTATGGTCTGAGCACTGACAGGCTGACCCCCCCCCCCCACCCCTTCAACCTCTGAAGCAATTCTGGCAGCACTCATACATCTATTTCCCAAAGACAACGATATGACGCTGAGCATGTGCACTCAACTTCTTTGGTCGACCATGGCGAGGCCTGTTCTGAGTGTAACCTGTCCTGTTAAACCGCTGTATGGTCTTGGCCACCGTGCTGCAGCTCAGTTTCAAGGTCTTGGCAATCTTCTTATAGCCTAGGCCATGTAGAGCAACAATTATTTTTTTTTCAGGGAGTTCTTTGCCATGAGGTGCCATGTTGAACTCCCAGTGACCACTATGAGAGAGTGAGAGCAATAACACCAAATTTAAACCACCTGCTCCCCGTTCACACTTGAGACCTTGTAACACTAACAAGTTACATGACACCAGGGAAGGAGAATGACTAATTGGGCCCAATTTGGACATTTTCACTTAGGGGTGTACTCACTTTTGTTGCCAGCAGTTTAGACATTAATGGCTGTGTGTTGAGTTATTTTGAGGGGACAGAAAATTTACACTGTTATACAATCTGTACACTCGCTACATTGTAGCAAAGTGTCATTTCTTCAGTGTTGTCACATGAAAAGATATAATAAAAGATTTACAAAAATGTGAGGGGTGTACACACTTTTGTGAGATACTGTATTTAAAACACTTCAATTAGCAAAGTGGATTAGATTATTAGATGAATTATGCTTTATTGGATCACTTGAGTCATTAACGATGCAAGTTTTTTTAGAATAACTCTGATCGTTTTGTCAGGCTTTGACATTTACAATGTATAAAGCATGATGAAGGGATCTGAGATATCCTAAAACTAATTAAAGTTAGCCAATAATAGGTATTTCTTAAAGGAGAACTACAGCCAAAGCTTGTTTGGATGTAGTTCTGTGGATCACAGGAGTGCAGTGCATTCTGCACTCCCGTGACCCGTTTTCAGCAGACAAGCCTGCTGTCTGCTAACGTCGCAGAGCCGGTCCAGGCTGATGCAAGATTGTGAAATAGAAGTCAGGATCAGCCCACATGCCTGGAATGGCACCCAGCTCAGCCTCTCAGTGCTCCTGCCCCCTCCACAGCCCAGCACTCTAGTGAAGCGCAGGGGGGGGGGGGCAGAGCAGAGAGCGGTGACTGGCAGTCACCAGCTCTCTGCTCACCGAGCTGTGAGAACCAAGCGATCGGCTGTGTTTGATTGTTCGGTTCTCAGTCTTAGAGCTGGCGGGGGACTGATGCTACATCCAGCTAGGTAAGTATGATTCCAAAAAAAAGAAAAATTCCTATACTTCTTTTTTAAACTCCAAGTTTTCTGCATTAATGAATGGCTAACATGGTGCAACACTCTATTACTAAATTACCAAATTATAAGGGATTTAGTGATGACAGGCAGCCAATAACCAAATTAGTATATGTTACAGTCCAAAAAAAAATGTTTCCAATGATTACTTTTGTTTGAAGGTAACAACTTATGTTATACCTCTGCGGGTTTGACTTTAAAGCTGAAGTTTAGATATGGCAATTTTTGCAAAGTTACATTGGTCCATACCTGTGGGATCCTTGTGGAAGCTTGTCCCATGCTGAGTGGATGCCCTGCTGCGTTGTGAATTCTGGAAGCCATTTGTTCAGCATGGGCGCCATTTAGGAAACACTTTGCATTTTCTCAATGCATGCAAAGCCTTCTCTGATTGGACAAGGTGAAGACAGGTAGGGTGGTGATGTCATGCTCTCCACCTTGTCCAATCAGAGAACAGTTTGCATTCATTGAGAAAATGCAAAGTGTTCTGTGTATGGTACCCATGACAAGTGAGCGGCCTTCTGTGTTCCGTAAGAAGCAAGGCAGCCTCTCGGCAAAGGACCTAGAACAGGGGTCTCAAACTGGCAGCCCTTCAGCTGCCTCATGGGACTTGTAGTTTCGCAACAGCTGGAGGGCTGCCAACTTGGGACCCCTGACCTAGAATAAAGCGGTGATCACTGTAGAAATGATGCCTACTATACTGATTTCCAGCTTCCACAGGGATCCCACAGGTATGGCACAATATTATATACTTACATTGGCCCACTGCAATCCCTAAACTTCAGTTTAAAATTGACAACATAATGACCATATTTTTAACCCATGACAAAGAAATGACAAAAAACAAGAAGGGCACACCAGGCTTGTGTATTACTTATGACACAATTTATTAAAAGAATACACAAATAGTTATACTCACAAATCAGCTGCAGAAGCGGGTATATCCCTCGAAACGCGTTAGCCCTTGCTTCTGCCGTACAGTGTTGCCTGGGTCTGTCTTTTGTTACTGTACTTGTTCTGCAACAAGGCTGATTTCACAGCAATCATATGAACTTGTGATTCAAATGTAAAAGGGGGGCACAACCTTTTGGGCCCCCCTCCATGGGAATGTGGCTGCTATCCCCCTTACAGGTACATTATGGTGCATGGCCCCTTTAAGAATTTCAGAAGGTGTCCACAGGTGAGCTGTAAAAGCCAATGGCGATCACCTGAGGATTTTTATGGAATGTTAGGAAGGTATATAAGGGGGGCTAGTTCTGGTCCTCTTTGGACCATCAAGCAAGAAAAAAAGTCCCACCTGCCCGCCTGTCACGGTATTGTTATGTGGTTCTCTGCCACCCTGGATCCAGGGGGGGGGGGGGCATTGTTTTCTGGATATGATTAGGCATGAGTTCTGACAACTGGGCCAAAAAAGTAGTGGAATTCTATTATATTAAAATCTGATTGAAACTATTTATGTTAATTTTGCTAAATCAATAAAATACTGTGGCCATTTCATGCCAATTTTCTTGTGTTCAGTGTTTTTCTTTCATTAATTGGTATGGTTGGGGGAAAATTGCGGCCTACGGTCCCATGGCTTGTGAGTACATCCATTTGTGTATTTGTTTAATGGTATCTTAGTTAATGCATTAAAGACTGGTGTACCCTTCTTGTTCTTGGTCATTTAGTTCTAAAGATCCCCTCAATCTGAAGAGGGCAGCAAAGCCTGGAGTCCACCCGATTACCTGTGACAGTATGAAGCCAGCAAGATAGACTACTATATAGCTGATATATAGCTGATATGCACTTTAGCTACTGGCCTACTTTAGTGCTGAAGTTGTGCATTCTAGTTGAACATTTGTAATCCCTTTTAGAAATGAGTATCCTGGCTGTAATGCACAATCAACTCCGCAACATGAAATCCAAGAACTTACATATGATAATTTCTAATAGTGTTTTGGGCAACCAGTAAACTTCCATTGGTTGAGAAGCCAAAAGCCCAGGTCTGCTAGTGCAGGTTAGAGCTTGCTATTCTTGTGTCGGTGTGACAGCACAGTCCCACTCTACACTCATTTATGAATGAGTGCTACTGTTGTAGCCTTAATTAATAATGTATTAATAGGCTACTTGCACACTGGTGCTTCAGTGCACCCAGGAGGCACAGATGCCACGTCCAGCCCTGCTGCCTACAGCTTATCCAAGTCTAGTCTAAGGCAGGCTGAAATATGCTTCTACTGGACAGGGCTGAACACTGTACCGAATGGTTAGCTGTGTATGTGTTCAGGGACATATATCTGGAACGCGAGTATTCTTCTTTTCAGGCATACATCCCTGGACACATAGGGCCCTAGACGTGGTTATAACCCCATTTTTTTTTAGGTATTTGTGTCCCAATAATGGATTTCCCTTCCAAAAGTGAGGGAATCCCTTGTCATCCCCAGAACTAATGTCACCATTGGAAGACTTTCCCTCTATTCTTGTTTCGGGTGACAGCTCAAAATTTGAGATTACTTTTACTTTCAATTTCTGTGATACCAGCAGAAATAGAAAGGGTGACTCTCCCTAACAAGGTCACACGTAACAATAAATATCTGACAGATGTTCTAATAAGCCTGTCGGAGGGATTTTGTATTTTTTTTTTTTTTTTAAGTTCAGTTCTACTTTAAGGGTTTTTTTTATGTGAGTTGCTGAAGAAACCATGTAGACAAAAAAGTTTTCTATATATAATTTTTTTTACCCTTTATTAACCCCTTGTTACACTCATCCTTAAATAAAATATTTCCTCTCCTTAGCTTTTTTTTTTTTTTTTTGCAATTTTATTTTAAATGTACTGTTCATATAAAATTGTTTGCACTTTCAGTTTTTTCATTTGTTCTTTTTTTGGCTAAACATTTAAAAAAAAAACGGCATTTACAACATTAAAAGATATGCCAATATTTTGATTAGAAATAAGTTTGCCATTATTTTGGTGCCAAAACGGACAGGAGAAAATTCCAAATAGGACTTGCACTTTATATCTAGTAAGGCCCCATTCACACCTGAGTGTTTTGTGGCACTTATGCCGAAGTGCAACAATGCTCAACAGGTAGAAGTCCATTCGTGTCAATCGCCCCTGTTCATTTTGCAAAGCACTGTCACCTGTCACTGGAATAGTACAGAACCTCATTTGGGGCAGAGTCACGCATTTTTGGTTTCTATAAACTTCAAAAGGAGCACCTGAAAAACATTTCAAGCATCTTTTTCTGTGCAATTTTTTGCCTCTTCTAATAACTAGGTTTTCATTGACTATAACAAATATACTTAAGTCTGAAACATATTTGTACTGCAAATGCACATAAAAAAGCTTCAAAAACGCTAGAAGAAGTTTAAGCGTGAGTGTGATCCTAGCCCAAAGGTTATTTTAAACTCATTACTGGTCAAACTGGGAAAAAAGTGTTATTTCTGTAGCCATTGTACATTCAGATGTGCAAGCTCTATCCTTAGCTGGGGATAGGAGGTGGAAGTACGGATGGGACGTGGCATCCTCACATGTGGGCGCCATAGGACCACTGTTGCAGACAATGTTGGGTCAGGACTGTTTTGAATTAATCTGATTTCAGTGATTCTATCATGCTTTATCCAAACAGCTACCTGACCCCTATCTATTGAAGATCATTCTGGAAAAATTCACGCATCATATTCACCTAAATATGCAAAATATAACTACTTCTGCCTGCCTCCTGTGGTACACAAGACCAGCTAGCACCTTCCATTAAATGTATATTATTTGCTGACCCACTGAGGCACCCCTTTGCTTGTGGATCTTTTCTCATCGACTTTCTGATCAGGTCCACCTGTCCGTTGTTCAAATCAGAAGCTCCATGCAAGATCATGGACAGATGGATGTAAATGGTCAGATGTAAACATTGTCCTTCCAGGTCTGGAGAAGAAAATGTAAAAGGACACAGTCTTTTTCCGTTTTATTTTTTTACCTAAACGTGTCAGATTCAAGGTAGCTTGATGTAAACTGACGCAAGTCCATTTTCATCCAGCCACCCATAGACCCAACACAGATCCGATGTCAAAATGTGGACAAAACAAAACAGGCTTGAACATCATCCTATTCTTCTCTGGGACCCTGTTCACACATGCTCGAAGCTCAGAAATGCTCAAAAAGCAAAACCCCATTCATGTCAATGGCCCCTGTTCACATTTGAGCATTTTGTTACCTGTAGCGAGATGCCTCTGGCTCAAAAAACTACATGAGCTACTTTTCAGGCAGATTTGTGTGTTTTTGTCCCCATGGACTTGTATGGAAACACCTTGAAAAACGTGACATGAGTGTTTTTTTTGTAATGCGATTTTCTGCTAAAACAGGAGTTCTCTGTCCCTTTTTCTGCAGCATTCGACACCTTTTAGTTGAAAAACACCTGAATAAACACCTATAATATTTGCAAATCTGCTCAAAAAAGCCTACAAAAAATGCCTGAAAATGCTCAGCTAAAGCCGGCCATACATTGGTTGAATTCCAAATTAATTTCCTTTAGAAAATTGTAACTAAAAATGTTTGATCAAATTTCACATCATTAGTGGCCCGCAGCAACGGCTGATTTTTTTGCGGCCATCAAATTTGAGTGACCGGGCATGTTGGAAATGTTTTGAACAACATATGATTTTCTAATCAATGATGGGAGAATCATGGGAGCAATATAATCAAAAAAGAAATATGCAAGAAAAGAAAATTCCTGGCCATGAAAGTTCTTTTCTGTAGCAACATGAGGTGACATCGAAGGCTTGGTTGGTCGAATTTTGAAATCAATGGTGGTACCATCGGATCACAAAACATATGAAATTTCTGATTTTCTACACAAAATGTGTTCGGAATTCGACCCATGTATGGCCTGCATAAGTGTGATGTTCACGGATCCCCCGATGAACGAAGTAGACAAAGCCCGTGTGAAAGGACCCTTTGTGTTTTTCCAGTGTTTACAAGCTCCTACAGGATGGATCTGGTGGCTGTCCAGGAGCAGTATCTCCAACTGGATCCCCATGTTCCCCCCGACTACTTTAATAAAAGAAGTCCAACGCTGATATACATCTTAATTAAAAACCAGTAATACACACAAGCAAACAAGCAGTCATTTCATAGACGAGCTACAACTCTGGTGGCCTTGTGCCAGCTATGAGTAATTATAATACTTCCACAACAGGACACCTGTTGTAATACACAGCACCTGCATTATTCAAATTGGAACAAGAGACTTTGTTTGGAGAAGCTTCTACAAGGCAGAAGTGGAACAGATGCATTATATAATGATAATAAAATTATTATTTTTTTTTTTTAAATTGCATAATAATAATGGCAGCATAAGAAAGGTATAATTTGAGCTTGGCTCCTATGCCAAGTCATGGGAGGGATCGCTGAGCTGAGACAAGAAATGGACACTTTGACACTTACGCGTTCTCAATGTTCCGTTGCCCTAGAACCAAGGTTTTTGTTTCCCACCCTTGGCTACAGGTGTCCGATTATCTCCCAGCCTTGTCTCAGATCCGTTTGCAGTATGGCGTGTCGTTTGGCTCTCAAGAAGAGATGTAGAAGAAGTGATGTCAATACAAATGTTCAATTTCCAGAATTATTTCAGCCTAATTTGCTTTCCTTTCAGCAACCAGATGTTTTGGTGTTAACCAAGCATCAAGACCTTCAGTAGATTCAGATCTGCTGGTGTCCTTATGTGAAAAGCCTCAAGGTACAATGGTATCTATATCGTTCTCCCAGGTACAAGAGTCTCGATTAGCCTGGTACAGGTGTCTCTGTTTCTTTCCGTCTCTGTGAAGGTTAAACCTGACCCTCCCAGCTCAACAAACAGGAGTGAACAGGAACTGGAACATGAATATTTATAGGGAGGACACACCTGTCACATTGTAACAGAGTTCAGCAGGTGAATGTCACAGTAGAGTATAACAATAGAAATCAGGACTGTTCCTTTGCACAACCCACACGTGTACTGTATATAAAGGTGAAAGTCAAGATCCTATAGGTTTGTTTACTTTTTCTTGCATAGTATGGTCCAAGAGAACAGGGCTACACAGGGAGATCGCAATACTCCATCTGTTCAGTAACTAGATGTCCCAACATTTAGTGGTAGCCACCTGCTGGAAATGCATTCTGCGATTTACAATGCCTCAACAGCTGGGGAGTAGTGCGTTGCCTTGCTATGGACCATAGGGTTGCCACCTCATCCCTTTAAACCCGAACACATATTAATTACACAGGTTCTGTGGCTGATTAAGTTGGTAATTAAACTCACTTGGTGCCTCATCTGCATTCAATTAGCCTCAGAACCTGTGTTATTCATATGTGTTCGGGTTTAAAGGGATGAGGTGGCAACCCTAATGGACCATCACACTGGTATATGCAGGCTGGAGCAAAAGATAAAGTATAACTAAAGGCAAAACTTTTTTCTTAGATTTTGATAGATTGGAGAGGGATTAGAACACCTGTCAGGTTTTTACTGCTGTCTGTGCCCCTGTTAGGTAAATGAACCTCTCTATTTGTCATAGTTACATAGTTAGTGAGGTTGAAAAAAGACACAAGTCCATCAAGTCCAACCTATGTTTTTATGTCAGTATTACATTGTATATCCCTCAGTGTTGTGGTCCCTTAGGTGCCCATCTTTTTTTGAAATGATCTATGCTCATGTTTACCATTACCAAGAGTGAAAGTGAAAGAAAATCCCAAAAGTTGGGTGGTCACTAGAACAGGAACAGGGGGGGGGGATCTTCCAATGGGAACACTAGTTCTGTTGGTAAGCAGGGATTCCCTCACTTTGCATGGATTTTCCCTTACTTCCTGCTTGTCTATCAGACAGGTAGTGAAGGAAAATCTCCCCAGTGGAATTGAGATGACAAAAAAAAACTGACAAGGGTTACTTAAAGTAGTTGTAAACCCTGAAGGTTTTTTGCCTTCATGCATTCCCCCCCTATCCCCCCATTATACTTTCCTGAGCCTGAGCCCAATCCAGTGATGTGCACGAGACCTGAGGCTCTCCTTGGTCTAGCCCTCCTGATTGGCTGAGATGCAGTAGCATGAGCCGTTGGTCAATCACAGCCAGTGAGGGGGGAGCAGGTGGAAGGGCTGAGCTGTGCTCTCTGGGTCTTATTGATGCAGAGCCAGTTCGGGAGCGAGCACACACAAATGCCCCCACAGCAAGCGGCCTGCTATGGGGGCACTCAGCAACGGGGGGAGTCGTAGAGCTGGTGGGGGGCCCGAGAAGAGGAGGATCAAGGTCTGCTTTGTGCAAAGCCACTGCACAGAGCAGGTAAGTATAGATGGCCGGTTAATGGGGGAATCCATCCTGCAAAGCCATTGTGTTCTGCTGGCGGGGGAAACTGTCTTTGCCAGGAGAACACAGAGATTACTGTTAGCGGCTATAATAGCTGCTAGCAATAATCGCATGTAAAATCCGACAGGCTGGTTGTACCCAAGTTGATCGATCAACTTGAGTACATTCAGCCTGCCTATACATATTTCGAATCTTGTCCGGTCCCCGGTGAACTGGCCAAATTCCAAATTGTCTCTGGTCGGCTTTACTCTATCCACATTTAAATGAAAAGAAGTTTTGCCTTTAGTTCTACTCTAAGGCTAAGTTATTTATATTACAAATTTGAATTGGTTCAGCTTGGCACAATGCAAGTTTACATACAATATCTCATACTTGATGGACTGCTGGAGCAGCTGGAAATCACTGTAGCAGCCAACACTATTACAGTGAAAGCCATTATCTTCCAGGTCCTGCTTGGGTTCTGCACACTGACCACAGAAAGTCACACACTTGGCACCGCTGCTATTTATAGAACGTCTTGTACTTTTTTCAATCAATACAAGACGTTCTCTGATTGGATAAAGTGGAGATTGCGAGCACTTCATCAAATCAGAGAATGCCTTGTATTCATTTAAAAAAAAGGTATTCTATGAATAGCGAGTGCCAGGCAAGTGACTCCCTCTGGTCAGCGTGCAGAGGAGAACCTGCTTGCACAAAACCTGAGCTGGACCAAGAAGATAGTGGCTATAACTGTAGTAGCACTGACTACTATAGTGGTATTTTGCTTCCACGGCAGCCCATCAGGTATGAAATATGTATATACAGTTGTGGTCATAAGTTTGCATACCCTGGCAGAATTTATGATTTCTTGGCCTTTTTTCAGAGAATATGAAAGATAACACAAAAACTTTTCTTTCACTCATGGTTAGTGTTTGGCTGAAGCCATTTATTATCAGTCAACTGTGTTTACTCTTTTTAAATCGTAATGACAACAGAAACTACCCAAATGACCCTGATCAAAAGTTTACATACCCTGGTGATTTTGGCCTGATAACATGCACACAAGTTGACACAAAGGGGTTTGAATGGCTATTAAAGGTAACCACCCTCACCTGTGATTGGTTTGCTTGTAATTAGTGTGTGTGTACAAAAGGTCAATGTGTTTCTGGACTACTGGCAGACGCTTGCATCTTTTGTCCAGTGCTGCATTGACATTTCTTGGTTCTGAGTCATGGGGAAAGCAAAAGAATTGTCAAAGGATCTGCGGGAACAGGTAGTTGAACTGTATAAAACAGGAAAGGGATATAAAAAGGTATCCAAGGAATTGAGAATGCCAATCAGCAGTGTTCAAATTCTAACCAAGAAGAGGAAAATAAGGGGTTCTGTTCAAACCAAACCACAGTCAGGTAGACCAACTGAGATTTCAGCCACAACTGCCAGGAAAATTGTTTGGGATATAAAGAAACACCCACAAATAACTTCAGGTGAAATACAGGACTCTCTGAAGACATGTGGTGTGGCTGTTTCAAGATGTACAATAAGGACGCACTTGAAGAAAGATGGGCTGCATAATGGAGTCGCAAATGCCGCAAAGTATCCTGCTTACAATACGCCAACAGCACAGGAGTGATGAGACCATAACTGAGCTTTTTGGCCACAACCATAAACTCTACATTTGGAGAGGAGTCAACAAGGCCTATAATGAAAGGTACACCATTCCTACTGTGAAACACGGAGGTGGATCGTTGATGTTTTGGGGATGTGTGAGCTACAAAGGCACAGGAAATTTGGTCAAAATTGATGGCAAGATGAATGCAGTAGGTTATCAAAAAATACTGGAGGAACATTTGCATTCATCAGCCAGGAAGCTGCGCATGGGACATATTTGGGCATTCCAACATGACAATGATCCAAAACACAAGGCCAAGTTGACCTGTCATTGGTTACAGCAGAATTAAGTGAAGGTTCTGGAGTGGCCATCTCAGTCTCCTGATCTCAATATTATTGAGCCACTCTGGGGAGTTTCAAACATGCAGTTCATGCAAGCCAGCCCAAGAATTTCCAAGAACTGGAGTCTTGTTGCCAAGAGGAATGGGCAGCTTTACCATCTGAGAAGATAAAGAGCCTCATCCACAAATACCACAAAAGACTTCAAGCTGTCATTAATGTTAAAAGGTGTACCATCAAAGGGCCATATATAATATTCAGCTCATAGTGCTATAGAAGACTTTTAGAGACTGTGGACATTCCTCTGCAGAGGAACTTTATTTATATTTTTAATCCCTTCTTCCCTTGTTTGCTGGGTTATCCTGAACATACATATTAACACACCCAGCGAATCCAGGGTCCTCCTGCTGTAATGTGCAGATCTGCCGCCATGCGCCTCCATCTTGTTCAAGTGGTATTAAACCCTCACAATTAAATTGTCTATACTGCAAATGTCAGCGCTTTCCATCATTGCTGCATCCCTTTCTTTCCAGCACAGTGGTTGGTTTTTTTCCCCATTTGAAATTGCTCTCTCCTTGGTTTGGGTTTTCAGGTGTCTCCTTCCCCTTCCCCTCTGCACACCGCTATACACCCGTTCAAGCAAATTTTGCACAAAATCAGGTGGTTGGTACCCAAGTGGGAGGAATAGCACACACAAAATCCAACGGCGGGTTGTAAATTTATTATTTGGGTTCTAGTCCTAGTGGTGGTATAAAAGAAGTCTTTTTTCAATCTTGTTCTCTTACTGGGACTTGCTAGTTGCCAGTAGTCAGGTCTAATATAGGGAAGTAACAGAATTAGCCCAAGGCCATTAGGGAGTCCTACACCCAAGGCAATGGGAAGATATCCTGATGGGTACAGGTATTAAGCTTGAGATAGTCCACAAATAAATGCAGACTTCCATCTTTTTTTCACACCAGAACAGGTGCAGCTCAGGGACTATGGCTCTCCCTCACTGTCCTGTTTTGCAGCATGTTGTGAATTAAGTTCTTAATTTCTTAGCACAAAACAGGTAGTATATGTCAATATCACTCTCGAATAGGTGTTGCATCCCACATATATATAACACCCTGGTCCTAAACAGGACTGCTCACAAATCTAGTTCTGCTAGGTGGTAACTAGCCTGGCTAATTGGTAGGGGATCCACTGGTTGTTGCCCTAAGCCTGGATTTGGTGCATCTCTCTCTTCTGTCACTGGGAGGCACTGCTGCATTTTACATTAGAATGACAAGATCACATTGTATTCAGGTTAAGAGTGGATATGTTGTCCCAGCCAATTAACAGGGGTTTCTTTGGCCCCATGGCATGCTAGGAGAGCCTATTTACTTGGGAGGAGTTAGGTTATCAGGGTTCTGTGCCACCTGGACAGCTGTCTGGGTGGACGTGTGTAGTATTGCTCCCGGCTGCTAGGCCAGAAGTCTGAGGTCTATCCAGGAGCACATGGCTGCTAAGCTGTCTGAGGCCTATCCAGGATTGAGAGAAGCAGTGTGGGATTGGGGCTTCAGGCCGGAAGCCTAACCAAGTTGCAGAGGTTCAGCCGATACGGGGTACCGAGTGTTGCTAGATGTGAAGGAGAAGCAGTTGCCACATGGGATGACCACTCCTGTTACCAGAGGCAAGTGAGGATCAAGGTCAGAGATAAAGGGGACACAGTTTTCACCAAGGGACAACCACTCCTGTTATCAGAGGCCAGTGATTGGAAGTCTGAAGAAGTACCTGAGCAGTCTTTTTCACTAGCTGAGGACGATGAAGAAGTGGGAAAGCTTCAGCAGAGTCAAGTCAGGGACCCAGCGTGTAGCATGAATGAAGCTTGAGGAGTATACAGCGGGTTAACTGTGGAAGAGCACAGGGGGACCCAGCAGTGGCTGGGATCTGGAAGTCAAGTGAGAGACTGGGAGCTCAGTGAGTGAAGATCTACAGTAGGATACTGTGAGATGTGAGAGAAGATCTGCAACTGAATACTGTGAGTTACATGTACAGATCTACATTGAAGTTTGTGAGTTCAGTTGCTATAGGAGACAGCATATACAAAAATACAGTTGCTGCATCCAGCTTAAAGGCCCTCTAACTGTATAGCTGTCTGCCTATTCCTATTTTTGTCTCGGAGTCTGCCAATTGCTTTTGCATCTGCCTAAGGGTGTCCTGGCCCTAGACCCTCTCTCCCCCAGTTCTTGTTAAGAGACAATAAAACCTCTTTTTGCATTCATAAAATGATTGGCGCCCAAATCATTCCATCTTGCACTATATACACAATGCCTAGTAACCCATACTTTGAGAAACAATGTCAGCTCTCCCTAACTCTGGACGTCACCACTGGGCCTCTAGGGGTTGGGGACATTGCTACATATGTATAGGGTGATCCAGTGCTTTAGTGGATACATAATCCTTGAGGCCAGCAGCAAAGACCAGTACATGCTTCTCCAACAGTCAGTGCAGCATTCATTGTTGGGCCAGCAGAAACTCCTGGAAGAGGATGGCCAACTGTTCGAGCAGCTGGTGGTACCGAGTAGCTTCCAGGGGGGTTTGCAGAAGAGCACAGATACAGAGATTGGGTACCACATAGATGTCCGCTAGGGCCAGTTGGGCAGGGGGTGGATCCTAAGTTGACTAACTGAACCAGCACCTTAACGCTATGAAGTTAGGAAAAAGTATGGGCCATCAGCCATTCTCTGGACACCTCAAGCATAAAAGAGGCCCCTTGCAGCTTTCTTTGGGCCCCAATGGGGAGTGGCCAGAGGACTTAGGGTTGTTGAACTAACAGTAGCGTTTGCTTTGATGGTGTTCACGTAACATGCACTCTTTCTGCTTGTTACCACCTGTCACTGCATCAGAACTCACAAGCATTAATTAGGTTTTGCCAAACTACCCAATGTTCTCACCCCCCGGTTAGGTCCAAAAGATCTTTCCATTGTGGTTGATAGTTGGGACGAGTCCAAGTCCTTAACCATTTCAGCCCCGGAAGAATTTTGCACTTTAGGACCAGAGCACTTTTTGCGATTCGGCGCTGCGTCGCTTTAACTGAAAATTGCACGGTCGTGCGACGTTGTACCCAAACAAAATTTGCGTCCTTTTTTTCCCACAAATAGAGCTTTCTTTTGGTGGTATTTGATCGCCTCTGCGTCATTTCTTATCGCCGCTATAAACAAAAGAAGAGCGACCATTTTGCAAAAAAACCCAAATTTCTTACTTTTTGCTACAATTCAAATCCCAAAAAAAAATATAAAAAAACATTTTTTTTCACCGTTTTTGGCCGATTTATATAATTCCTCATATTTGCGATAAAAAAATCGCAATTGGTGTTTATTGATTGGTTTGCGCAAAAGTGGCCGCGTTTACGGATGATGAGAATTCATTTCTGGGGTTTTTTTTTTTTTACTAGTAATGGCGGCGATCTGCGATTTTTAGCGGTAATGCGATATTGGGGGGGGGACATGTCGGAACATTTTGACACTTTTTTGGGACCAATGACATTTATTCAGCGATCAGAAATTTAAATGTCCACTGATTACTGTATAAATGTCATTGGCAGTGAAGGGGTTAACCTGGGGGGGAGAGCTAGGGGTTAAGTGTGTTCCCTGGGTGTGTTCTTACTGTGGGGGGGTTGGGCTAACATGGGCATGAGAGATCTAACTGATCCCAGTGACAGGGATCAGTAGATCTCTCATGCCCCACTGACAGGGCGGGGAACCGCCGTGTTTACATCAGTGGTTCCCCGTTCTTTTCCCTGTAGCCGCTCATCGCGGCTCGCCGGCGGACATCGGGTCCGCCCGAGCCGCGGGCACACTCCCCAGGAGTGCGGCGGGTGCGCGCGCCCCCTGGTGGCCAAATGCGAATCGCCGCTTATTTACGGCGATTCGCACAGGGCTCCCCGACTGCCGCCGTGAAAAGAC
>BLSH010033017.1:0-13614 GCA_018402905.1 Glandirana rugosa
GGTGGCTGTGCACAGGAGGGGTACAGAGATGGCTATGCACAGGCAGGGGTACGGTGTTTTAGAATACAATTTCAGCTATATGCCTTTAAAAGCGCTGCTTGCTGCTCAGATGACTCACCGCATGTCTCCTCCTCATCTGGCAATTGCATCGGGCATGCCGAGAATGAGGTCAGTCAGGAGGGGAGGAGGAGAGACGCGGTGAGTCATCTGAGCACCGAGCTGCGCTCTTAAAGGCATATAGTGGCTGTGTATTGCAGCGAGGCATCGTGACCCCCTGGAAATCGGCAATCAACCCCCCAGGGGGTCGCAACCCATGGGTTGAGAATCGCTTCCCTATTGTAAACAAATAGAGGGCTATACACAGTGTCAATATATGATGCGTGAAATCCAACTGTCCAATGTTTTTCGAGACTCATGGACAGGGACACCAAGAGGACAACATCCAAAGGTGTGACAAAAAGTACCATGTAGAGATCTGCCCTGTGATTACATGTTAAAATCATTTCTGATAAATTGCAAGGGTGCTCATCCAGGCAGAATCAGTCAGGGAGCCAGCAGATGGAGCAGATCAGCACACCCAGAGATCCCAGACAGGCTTGTACCAAATCAATAGCAGGCCCATCCCATAGCATGGCCACACACCCCCAGCAAAGTTTTGTCATATGCTTTTATATATAACATTTGAGTTTTGTGCCCTTTAAAATCCCTGCCACCCATTATCCTTTTTATTGAAATTGTACCAATTTTCAGCATACAGTGCCTGGAACGGGAACATATGAAGATGATGAAAGTTGGGAATCATTATTTATGCTATATGGCCTAAATGTATAATGTCATGGACAGATATCCTGTCCATGTCCTTACTCTTAAAGCAGAAAAACATTCAATACGTTGTTTGGTCAGTGCTCCAGCCATGTGGAGCAATCAGCAGCTACAGCCCAAATGTTGCATCTACCACGTGGGCCACCATACAGCAACACCCCACCGGTACAAAAACAACAGGCAGCCACAGCCCAGATGCCAAATTCAACATTTAAGCCATCACAATTCCCCATCTGTGCCTTTCAGTTCAGTTTATATTCTTGACTCATCAGGGGGATTGGGGGGGATCAGAACAGGTTTCTTCAAGGCAATTTTAGGATGCAGTAATAATTTCACAAGCAGTTTTAAAGCTGGGGGTTCCAATACTGTGAGGAGATAAGGTTGTTTTTCCAATAAAATAAACCTAAAAAGTGATTGTAAAGTCTCGTTTTTATTTTCTTTAAAATAACAAACATGTTATACTTACCTTCTCTGTGCAGTTGGTTTTGCACAGAGCAGCCCGGATGCTCCTCTTCTCGGGGCCCTCTTATGTGATTCCCTCCTGTTGAGTGCCCCCACAGCTTGCTATTGGGGCACCCGAGCCAAGTCACCCACAGCTCCCTGTGTCCATTCAGACACGGAGCCATGACTCGGCCCTGCCTCCTCTCTCTCCTGATTGGCTGACTGAATTTGATGGACAGCAGTGGGGCGCCACACTGCTGTCTCAGCCAATGAGGAGGGGAGTCCCAGGCAGCTTAGACACTCCTGCAACATAGCTGGATAAAGATTGGCTCGGGTAAGTATTGGGGGGGGGGGGGCTGCTGCACACAGAAGGTTTTTTTTATCTTAATGCATAGAATGCATTAAGATAAAAAAACCTTCTGCCTTTACAATCCCTTTAGGTGTTACTAAACTCACAACAGTAAAATTAGTCTGTATATGAGGTAAAGCATGCTTGTTATATTCATTATTGGACCTAAGGGATTGATCCTCTGCATTGTGTAAAAATGCTGTTTGATCCTGTATGCACAGATCCTCCTCTTCTTCCACTGACTCCAAAACATGTCCAGATAAGTGGAGTCAGCCTGCACATGATCAGTTTGCTGTGTATTGCTATAGAGTTTTTTTTTTTTGGGAGAGTGCATGTGATCAGCACACGGCCAATCAGCACTGTCCAGACAGAAGGTCGGGGGTCCTGCATCCTGATAGGACAGCTCAGTGCTGTATGAAAACTCCTCCCACGAGCTTTAACCAGACACAAATAGAAGTCACAAGACTGCTATATACTGCTGATGAGAAAATATATTTAGCAGTTTATATTTACTAAAATAATTTCATTTCTATGTTCTGTGTACTGTGGGAGACCAGATGTAGTGAATGCAGGGTCCTGGGTTTAGTAAAACTTTTTCAACAGTTGAAACACCAAGTACTACCAACCCAAGAACAAAGCAAGAGCCACAAGGAAGAGAAGACAACTCATCTGTTATTATTAGCAAGAAGACACAAAAATTGTGTATCAATGTTGTTTTATTGTTGTACGTACAGTATAGTCATTGGTTACACAGGGACAACTAGGCACCATACAATGTCCTTTTCTGTTTGCCATGTTTTTGTAAATCACTGCAGTGTTCAGTCATGCCAAATCCGGTCATAGATTTCATTTTCTTTCATTATGCCTTGATCACCTGTAATACAATAACATTATCTTTATTCATTGAGGAAGTATATTTGTACTTGGTGAATAATGTTCAGCTGAAAAGATCATTGCATTTTGTTACAGCTTAGTTCCTTTTATACATCAAGGAAAGTCACACAGTTTTTAAATATAACTATTCACCTTTGTCCCAGCTGTCACCCGAGAGCTCAGCTGAAGTCAACTTTTCTGCCAGTTCAATTTACCAGAGAATGCTTTCTATAGAGGTCTCTAGGTACAAAGCTACCCGTGGTCTTAAATCAAAGAGAACATCTGACATTGCATGTCCCTTTGGATGATCCCTATGGAAGTGTATAATTGAAAGGCCTGGGGCAAGAATACAACTTTTTCTTTCTCCCAGGACTTTTGTCTGTTTTTAAGGTGTAGCCTTGTGACGCCTAGAAGCCAGTTCTAACCAATGGCGGCCCGTCTAATCTAAATGCAGGGCGCCGGACGCATGAATTCCAATGGGGGGATTTAAAGCATGTGATTAGAGCCAGAGGCTCTAATAGACTTCAAAAAGGGATGGGCTCCGGGCGCAGAGCACTGCGCTCTGAGCCCACCCAGTTGTGTCACACTGATCCTCCTCCCGGCCAATCAGGAAGTGGGTCCTTAGACCCGGCACCCGACTGGCTGAAAGGACAGGCAATCCTATTGGACGGCAAGGAGGAGGAGATGCACAGCGGAAGCCGCCATGATGCAGAGGAGGAGGAGATGAGATAGCCGTCGCCCGTAGTAGCGCTGCTCGCAACCTAGATGGGGTAAGTGCGGGGCTGAATGACTAACCTACCGTGAGACCCCCCACTGGCCAACTGCAGGGGGGGGTGGTTGTTTGCTGCCCCCCCAACAAAAAAAAAACACCAGCCGCCACTGGTTCTATCCCGTAATGATGCATGCTATTTCTTTTAAGCCTATTGCTCTAGGGCTGCATACAAGCCAAATAGAATACCTTTACTTATCAATACACGCTTACTTTGATGTGTGTTCATTGGAGAAATGATAAAAAAATTATAAGGAGCAATTGGCCATTTTTGACTGGTGCTCTGCATACTTCATAAATGAGTAACACTGTGTGAGATACAGTATCTCACAAAAGTGAGTTCACCCCTCACATTTCTGTAAATATTTTATTATATCTTTTCATGTGACAACCCTGAAGAAATTACACTTTGCTACAATGTAAAGTAGTGAGTGTACAGCTTGTATAACAGTGTAAATTTGTGTCCCCTCAAAATAACTCAACACACAGCCAGAGGCGTAACTAGACCCTTCAGAGCCCGGTGCAAGAGATTATGAAGGGTCCTCCTGCCCCTGGCCAGGGCCCTTACCTTTTCCCACTGATCCTGGGGCCCTTTACTCCCGTTGCGGGTCCCTTCATTATGGTCCCACCGAATAAACGAATAGTTGTGTACCGAGCCTCCCATTTATTCAAAAATGGAAGTATAGTAAAAACAGTTTACTATGCTTCAGTTATGAGTGAACCAATTGGAACCAATCATTGACTTTCTGTCCATTCAGAAAAGGAAGGAGCCGGTAAATGACAAATTCACTGACCCGTTCCCATCTCTCCATCATGACACAACATCTTCTACAGCAACTAGCAGGAGGGGGGGGGGGGGGGAGACAGCAGCTATGTGGGGGGGGCAGGGAAGCCCACAGGGATCTTGGGGGAAGACAAACTGTATAGAATGGGCGGCAGGGGCAGCATATAGCGGAACTAATCTCCTCCATTAGGAGGAAAATGAAGGATATTGGTTTCTCTTAATGCCGCCCCCACCATCCCTCCTATCCAGGTGTACAAAGGATTTACACTGGCCCCCTGGAGCATGGGGCCCGGTTGCAATTGCAACCCCTGCAATCCCTGTAGTCACGCCCCTGCACACAGCCATTAATGTCTAAACTGCTGGCAACAAAAGTGGGTACACCCCTAAGTGAAAATGTCCAAATTGGGCCCAATTAGACATTTTCTCCCTGGTGTCATGTGGCTCGTTAATGTTACAAGGTCTCAGGTGTGAATGGGGAGCAGGTGTGTTAAATTTGGTGTTATTGCTCTCATTCTCTCATACTGGTCACTGGAAGTTCAACATGGCACCTCATGGCAAAGAACTCTGAGTATCTGAAAAGAATAATTGTTGCTCTACATAAAGATGGCGTAGGCTATAAGAAGATTGAAAAGACCCTGAGACTGAGCTGCAGCACAGTGGCCAAGACCATACAGTGGTTTAACAGGACAGGTTCCACTCAGAACAGGCCTCACCATGGTCGACCAAAAAAGCTGAGTGCACGTGCTCAGCGTCATATCCAGAGGTTGTCTTCCGAGCCACAGGACAACGTCATATGTGACAAAACGTGTAGGGTGGAGCGATATGCTGACATCACCATGTGTTGGAGTCCCGGAAGGACGGGTGTATTTGTGAAGCCGGCCGGGGGACATTTTATCTTTTTATGCGCATACTAATTCCTTTTGATGTAAGTGCAATACTTTTTATATAATAAATGTGTCAAGGATTTTACACTATGGTCAGTTTTATTTCCATATGAGGAATAACCTATGGAAGATCATAAGGTGACTGTACCCCTGAGCGATACAAGAACTTGGCTGGGTTATAAGCTACATGCACGATTGACCCCTCGTAATAGGTGGTCAATATGCTCTGGTAAGCAAACACCTTATGTGGTGGAGGATATCACTTGAATATTGTGATGGAAGACAGGATGGATTGACAAACATTGTTTTGGATTGATTCTGATATTTTTCAACAATATGAATTGAATATCTATCATATTAATGGTGTATATACAGCTGTGCTCATAAGTTTACATACCCTGGCAGAATTTATGATTTCTTGGCCATTTTTCAGAGGATATGAATGATAGCACAAAAACATTTTTCACTCATGGTTAGTGTTTGGCTGAAGCCATTTATTATCACTCAACTGTGCTTACTCTTTTTAATCATAATGACAACAGAAACCACCCAAATGACCCTGATTAAAAGTTTACATACCCTGATGATTTTGGCCTGCTAATATGCACACAAAGGGGTTTGAATGGCTATTAACCATCCTCACCTGTGATCTGTTTGCTTGTAATTAGTGTATGTGTATAAAAGGCCAATGAGTTTCTGGACTCCTGACAGACCCTTGCATCTTTCATCCAGTGCTGCACTGATGTTTCTGGATTCTGAGTCATGGGGAAAGCAATAGAATTGTCAAAGGATCTGCGGGAAAAGGTAGTTGAACTGTATAAAACAGGAAAGGGATATAAAAAATATCCGAGGAATTGAGAATGCCAATCAGCAGTTTTTAAACTCTAATCAAGAAGTGGAAAATGAGGGGTTCTGTTGAAACCAAACCACGGTCAGGTAGACCAACTAAAATTTCAGCCACAACTGCCAGGAAAATTGTTCAGGATGCAAAGAAAATCCCACAAATAACTTCAGGTGAAATACCGGACTTTCTGAAAATATGTGGTATGGCTGTTTCAACATGCACAATAAGGAGGCGCTTGAAGAAAGATGGGCTGCATGGTTGAGTCGCCAGAAGAAAGTCATTACTACACAAATGCCACAAAATATCCTCCTTACAATACGCATAGGTGTGTGCAGCCTATTGCATTAGGGCGTGCACCCCAAAACTCAAAACACACATGCCTTTCTCTGCAGCCTCAACTGCATGGGACAGTGAATGAATAGGAAGTGCTCCTTACTGAGTGGCTTCCTGTTTATTCACATACTGCAGCATTGTAAACACAGTTTACTATGCTTCAGTTATAAATGAACACAGTGAGTGCGTGTGTTCACTGTGTTCATTTAAAAAAGAAAGGCACTTTTAAATTACATATTTACTAGCCCCCACTTTTCACCCTGAAACATTCCCCGCAGTAGCTGGGGGGTAGAGGAGGGAAACCAGCAGCATTGTGGGGTAAGGGGACCAACACTGGGGAAGCCTGGGCAGTAGGGGGAATTGGCACTGCACGTAGTAATTAGGGTGTGCTCAGGCACACCTAGCACCCCCTGCGTATGCCTATGACAATACGCCAAACAGCCAAACATAAGACAAGCCTCAAACCTTCTGGCACAAAGTAATTTAGGGTGATGAGACCAAAATTGAGCTTTTTGGCTACAACCATAAACGTTACATTTGGAGAGGAGTCAAGAAGGCCTGTGAAACACAGAGGTGGATCGCTGATGTTTTGGGGATGTGTGAGCTACAAAGGCACAGGAAATTTGGTCAAAATTGATGGCAAGATGAATGCAGTATGTTATCAAAAAATACTGGAGGAACATTTGCATTAATCAGCCAGGAAGCTGTGCATGGGACGTACTTGGACATTCCAACATGACAATGATCCAAAATACAAGACTAAATCGACCTGTCATTGGCTACAGCAGAATAAAGTGAAGGTTCTGGAGCGGCCATCTCAGTCTCCTGACCTCAATATCATTGAGCCACTCTGGGGAGATCTCAAAAGTGCAGTTCATGCAAGACAGCCCAAGAATTTCCAGGAACTGGAGGTTTTTTGCCAAGAGGAATGTTCAGCTTTACCATCTAAGAAGATAAAGAGCTTGGTCCACAAATACCACAAAAGACTTCAAGCTGTCATTGATGTTAAAGGGGGCAAAACACGGTATTAAGAACTGGGGTATGTAAACTTTTGATCAGGGTCATTTGGGTAGTTTCTGTTGTCATTATGATTTAAAAAGAGTAAACATAATTGATTGATAATAAATGGCTTCAGCCAAACACTAACCAAGAGTGAAAGAAATGTTTTTGTGTTATCATTCATGTTCTCTGAAAAATGCCCAAGAAATCATAAATTCTGCCAGGGTATGTAAACTTATAAGCACAACTGTATGTGTGTGTGTGTGTGTGTGTGTGTGTGTGTATATATATATATATGTACTTTTTATATCAGTTTTACTTGGTTCATGGCAAATCTATTTATACTTACTAGTGTATGTCTTAGCGTGGCTATTTAAATATAATTAATTTGTGCTGTGTGTATCTCACGGGTTAGCTGCGGCAGAGACTTTTTTTAAGGATCGCTAGGGTACAGCGGAGTTTTTTTATACCATTTGAGCGTATAACAAGCATGCTCTACTGCATATACAGACTCATTTTACTGTTGTCGGTTTAGTAACACTTTAAAGTAGAACTCCATGAAAATGTTTTATTCTGCCAGCAGTACGTGGGTTAACTGCTCATTTAGTCTGGGGGTTGCAAAGGAAACCGCGCTCCCCCACATCCAGTGGTGAACTGTTCCTTCTGTCTTCACATTCAGAGCCGGCCTATGGGCTTGATGAAGTCAGGAACAGAACAGTCCATTCACAAGACTGCTAGCGTGGGGTGAGTGGGCAAGAGTGGTGGGGACTGGTCTTGCGGTTGGCGGATCAGCGGATTAGGTAAGTATATCTCAAGCAGTTAACCCATGCAGTGTGGGCAGTGCCGGGACAAGGTCTTTTGGTGCCCTGGGCACAGTCCCACTGCATAGGAAAATATATATTTTCCCCGTGGTTCTTCTTTAAACTAAATCTAAACCCAAGAACACAACATTTTACAGCTTACCTATTTTTAGATGTGGGAGCTGCATTCAATTTCCTTTTTGAGGCTAAAAACATTTTGCATGAAAAAAGAAAAATACCTGTTGACTTTGCCAGAAATCTTGCATCATTGTAGCTTCCTGTGCACTGAACTGAAATATCAAACATTTTTGTCTATCTTCTGTGAACTACAGAACCCCTCACCCCTATGTAACGGAAATGAGGATAGGGGGAAGTGCTTGTAGTCCAAATCATGAAAGCAGCCTGAGGTAACAACTCATGCGTAGGTACAGTAGAGTGAGCGTTGTCACTCTAGGAAAGGAAATGTTTTACTGGAAGGATCACTGGGTCAAAATAAAGGAATAAAGCCTGAAAAAAAACTGATGCAACCTCCATAACAAATGACTGGAAAGCTAACTGCAGTACATTACACTGTGATCTCGTGTGGACATGGAGCGCCACTCAAAGCTGGAGGATAACAGGAAAAATGGAACAGGCATTAGGGACTAATTCAGAAGCAGTGGCGGCTGGTGGGTTTTTGGGGGGGCGCCAAACAACCAGCACCGCCCCAGGCGCATGGATAGGGGAGCAGCGGCAGCGCCTGTGCACCCACAATGCATGGGCTGCCTCTGTTCAGAAGTATGGACATATGTGGGGTAAGACACTGCTCAAAACCAAACCAGTGCTTTAGATGTGGATATGGCTGTGTATGGCCTCAGCCAGCGCCCCCTAACATGTTTCGCCCCGCCTAACAGGGGCTTGGTCACGGAGGTAGGCGGGGCGAAACATGTCAGGAGGCATGGCCGCTGCAGTGCTGGTTGAGGCCATACAAAGCCATATCCACATCTAAAGCACTGGCTCAGTTTTGAGAGGCATCTTACCCCACATATACAGTATATTACATATTTGTTTGCGTATCGATAGGCTTTAAGATAATGAAACCTCCTGCATAGGAGTTGTACTTTGCTCTTGATTTTAAGCCGGGTGGTGTTAAATTTAGAGGCCAAATAATCAGCCCTGTGCTACCACCACACAACAAAATGCAAAACAGTGTGAATGAGACACAGGGCCGGGACAAGGGGTGGGCAGGAGGGGGTGGCTGCCCTGGGCACAATGGCTTGTTGCAGAGATGGGGGTGACTTTACCCTAAGGCTAAGGGAAGGGGGGTGCAGTTTGGCATGTTTGCCCTGGGCACTGGATGACCTTGTCCTGGCACCGATGAGACACATGATTTTGTTCTAACAAGTGTAGCGCTTACCCCCGTAGGACCGGCTGAGTTTGAAGATATAATTTACTACTCTGACAGTACAACCCTTTGCTCGCTCGTATCTCCAGTTGTCTAAGGGTATATTGAAAGAAGTTGAACACCAATCACTTTTCTGATGCTTAAACAGGATAACTTTTATTCTTCACACAAGAACAAGGAGAGAGGGGTAGGGAGCTCAGGACACCCTCTCAGCGACAATCAAAAATATCAATAGGCAGGCAGACTCTCAGGCAAAAATACAGTGAGACAGCATAACAGGCCGCAGCCTCTTCTGAACACTCTGACACGTGGCTGTCTCACTTAGCAACCCCAAAAACGATCGTTACACTTGCGGATCTGTAGAACTCCCCCTTAGTTCTCTAAACTTCAGTGGATCCCAATTTAGCAACAACAGAATGTACTCACAGACATGTAGAACTCTCTCACAGTTCTCTTGGGCTTGTAGAACTCTCTCACAGTTCTCTTTGGGCTTAGTGGATCCTGACATAGAAAATGAACAGAGTACACTCACGGGTCCATGGAACTCTCTCAGTCCCCTTACTGAAGCAGATCCCGGGCAGGCGCACCACAACACTTTACATCTTCCGGACAGGCATGGGTCTCCTGGCATCCGAGACTCCTGAATAGGCCTAAGGACTCAGGCCTGGCTGCCATGAGGCTTCTGTAACGCAGGCCCCTCCCAGCGAACTGGGAGAGCGACTGGGGCCTACCCCAGAGGAGCTGGGCTGGACTCTCACCGACTGCTACTGCCCCGATCACATGGCTTCCTCCCCATATATGGTCTCTTCCCACCTACCCACAATGCACTTGCACCGAGTGGATTGGCTAGGAAAAGAATGAGATCATTCCAGAATGTTCTGGAATATTATGACTTATCTCACCCATATCTTAGGCAGCAGTGCCACCTACTGACGTAGTGGAGAAGTGCACTAAAAGGAGGAAATCCAGTCATCTGGAACTATAAATCATAGCAAGACCAGTACTATCTTGCAAATATATTTTGCCTAACAGCCTAACAAATTTAGCACCCCGCTACACAAGGCAAAAACAGTCAGGGCCTATTCACACTATTGCATTGTAGCAATGTGCCAGCTACATGCAATGGACAACCTATTTAAATAAAAGGGCTGCTTCAAATGGCAAGTACAGCCAAAGCTTGTTTGGCTGTACTTCTCCTGTGGATCACAGGAGTGCAGTATGTTCTGCACTCATGTGGCCTGTTTCAGCAGACAGCAAGCTGAAGTCATCTGAAGTCAGAGAGCTGGTCCAGGCTCGGGAAAAATCGCAACAATAAAGTAAAGATCTTCCCACATGCCTGGGACGGCACCCAGCTCAGCCTCTCAGAGAGCCTGAGCCGGCCACTCCCGCCCCCTCCACAGCCCAGCGCTACAGTGATTGCCTGGGGTGGGGGGGGCAAAGCAGAGAGCCGGTGACTCACAGTCACCAGCTCTCTGCTCGTAGAGCTTTGAGAACCAACCGATTGGCTGTCTTTGATCGCACGGTTCTCAGTCTTAGAGCCGGTGGGGGACAGATGCAGCATCGGACCCATGCTGCATCCACCTAGGTAAGTATGATTTTTGAAAAAAAAAAAAGCCCAACATCTCTTTTAACAAAATGGACCTTAGTGCATAATACAGACCTAAGCATAATAAAGGTCAATGTGCGTGGGTTTGTGCATTGCAATAGTGTGAGGGCCCTCGCTAGTACACGTGATGCCATCTCAGAGAGGTAATAGTGGGCGGCTGACTAATTACAACAGGAGAATAAACCTACTATGCTAAGCCTCAGTTTGTGCAAAGGAAATGCTGCAACTACTGGTGAGGACGGTGACTCAGAGGGTAGAGCTGGGGCATTGCAATGCTGGAGTACAGTTCCCACCAGGGCTGCCTTCATGGTTTTTTCCACAGTGACATACAGCAAATTGTAATTTCCTCAGGGACTGATTTAGTATTCTGATATATATAATTATTTAATGGATCAACTTACAGATTGTAGAATATGTAGCGGTATCTGTGCGTGTTTCACAGTTTTCAGTTCTGCGACCTGATATGAAAAATATAATTATCTTCATTATAAAAATTGTAAGTTCATAGTGATTTATAATCATATGACAAGCCATGCATCTCCACTTTCCAATTCCTCAATACTTCCACCAAAGCACCCATAGCTGAGATCCCTTACCAGCTGGCAATGACTCTATGGATTGATTTACTAAAACTGGAGAATGCAAAATCTGATGCTGCGCTGCATAGAGACTAACCAGCTTCTAATTGTCAAAGCTTAATTGAACAAGCTGAAGCTGATTGGCTGCCATGCACAGCTGCACCAGATTTTGCACTCCAGTTTTGGTAAATCAATATCTATCTATCTATCTATGGACGCAGCAGCAGGACACGGGAGCTCGCCTGACGGGGCACTCAAGAAGAGGAGGAGCCAGGAGAGCCGCTGGGGGACTCCAGAAGAGGAGGGTCTGGGCCACTCTGTGCAAAATCGCTACACAGAGGAGGTAAGTATAACATGTTTGTTATTTTTTTTTTTAAACTGGTCTTTTAAGGTTTAACAATGAAGTCTATGGACCTCAAGTTGCATCAAAGTTGGACCAAAGTAATGCAGGGACTACTTTGAAGTCGGCACGACTTGAAAGTCGTACAGATATGAATGGTACTCATTGGAAATAATGGGGAACGACTTGTCATGAGACTTTGCAGTCCCAAATCGCAGGACAACTCGCACAAGTGTGAAAGGGGTCTTAGTATCGCTTTAAAGTCACAACAACTTTAAAAAGGTTTATGAACTACTTTGATGCGACTTTCATGAAACTTGAGTGCCATAGACTACAATGTAAACTCTCATAATTCACATCTTAATGTTATCAATGCGACAGTTGTGCAACAGTCAAAGTCAAAATTAAAAGTCACATCCAAGTCGCACCCATCCAATGTTGCATCAAAGTTACATCAAAATTGCAATGGAAATCGCACGACTTTGGAGTCTCACACGTGTGAATGGAGCCTAAATGAACAAGCTTGACCCCTTCACGCCAAAGGGTAAATCAAATCTTAATGCCTAGGCACCATTTTGCAACTGTAACATGTGTTATTAAAGCTGTATATATCATCATAACTACTTTGTGCATCCAGGTGCATTATGCCACTTTTTTCAGGACAAATCGGGTTTTCATTTGGTGGTAAATGGTTATGACTATATCTTGATATTTTTCATTATCAAAGGAAGACTGGCCCAAAATAGTAGTAGTTAAATTTAGCTGTGTATTTCTTGTTACTACCGTAACCTACCAACAAAGATCAACCCAAAGTAAATTCTCCTGCTCCTGACAACCACAGCGATACAACATATGTGTATGTTAGTTGTTGTTTGTACCCGTAGTACAGCCCAGAAACAATAGTGCACATTTTGCTTCCTTTTTGTTACGTCCTACCAAAAACACACTGATGCTAACTGACACTGATACTAATTTAAAAAAAAAAACCCAGCCCAAAGTATACTAACCCTGAACCTTGACCCAACCACTAAACCTGGTGCTGACCTGGATCAAACCTTAACCGCCTCAGGACCGCCCACCGTCAAATGACGGCGGAGCGGTCCTGCTCTCCCAGCGGGTGGACGTCATATATAACGTCCTCCCTTTAAGCCGGGATTGCGCGCGATCGGGCGCGCGCATCCTGGCTCTGTCGGTGTCGGCGTGTCCCCAGGACACGCCGCTACACCGACAGCGGTGAACAGCCATTGGTTATGGCTGTTCACCATGTGATCGGCTGTGACGAAGTCACAGCTGATCACAAACGGCACGCCCGCCGTTCGCACGGCGCATGCGCGCGATCGGGAGCGCGCTGCGCGTGCCTGTCGGTGGCTGATACCTTGTGATCGGCTGTGATCTACTTCACAGCCGATCACTTCAAATGTAAACAGAGCAGTAACTCACTGTTACCAGCTCTTCTCTCCTCACACAGAGTCCAGTGTGAGGAGAGAAGAGCTGGGATCAGTGAGTTACTGATCTGCAAAGTACAAGCACACTGACACCCCTGCCCCCCCCAATGCACCTGTCACCCAACAGTCACCACATATGCCCCCATAAAGGGTACCTGTCATCATAAAGTGTACCTGTCCTCAGACTGTCATCATAAAGAGCAGTAAACTTCACTAGCCGACACTTCATCTAGTGTCGGCTAGTGTTCCATAGTCGGTGGCTGTCCGTGCGCGTCGCGCGAGGGCTAGCGCGCGTACGCGGCACGCTTGCCGCCCGCACGGCAAACACTAGTCGACACTGAAGCAGTGTCGGCTAGTGTACCA
>BLSH010033017.1:89679-100209 GCA_018402905.1 Glandirana rugosa
GCAGGTGTCACATCGTCTGGTGCAAGAATAGAAAGCCCCAGCGGAAGGAGAATGAAAGTTGTGAAGGCTGTGCAAGGGCAAGAAAATACTGCAGCCAAGAAAAGTTGCATGTTACATGCTTCAGTCAAGTTGAACTGGGACCAGCCAGGGCTCTTTGTTGTCCTTAAAGCTGATCCTCAGGGAAAGGAAACAGGTGGAGCTGATCCTTGAAGTAGTGTTGACCAAGGCCTTACAACAAAAGCATGGAAGTATGGCTGTCAGTATTTGCAAGTTATCGACTGTCCAGTGAAGTTACGAGCCTGAATGCTGATAGGACAGGTGAATCCAGCTACCCCAGTTTCACCATCTGATTTGGTGGGGTGAGCAGAAGAAGGAATTCCAGTAGAGGAATTCTACCCAAAGAATACCTCTATAACACCTGAGTGGATGGGGATGGCCAAAGTTCAACTCTTAAAGAGGAATTAAACCCAGATAGGGTTTACTTTCTCTAAGTCCCCCTGTAAAGGAGAAACTTAATGGGCTACTATGCATCGCATAGTAACCCATTATGTGCCACTTACCTGCAAACGAAGCCTGCGGCATCCAGCGATGTCCCTTCTCCTGGCGGCGTCCATCTTCTGCCCCTCTTCCTTCCGGGGCCGCGACTCCAGCGCCGTAACTGGCCGGAGTCGCGTGACGTCACTCCCACGCAGGAGCCACCAGTCATTGCACGGTCGCAGTGGAGGAACGGCACACAGGCCGTTCCTTCACTGCGCATGTGCCTGCATGACGTCGGCACAGCTTCAACACTGCATATCTCCTGAACCGTGCAGGTTTAGGAGATATGCAGTGCATCTACAGGTAAGCCTTATCATAGGCTTACCTGTAGGTTAAAGTGGTTGTCACAAGTTGACAACCACTTTAAGATAGTGGAAGATATTCTTCAAGAATGATTTCAATGTGGGATGTGCGAAGAGTGCTCAACACCGAATTCGCCTTCAGGAAGACAAGCTATTTAAGTAAAGATCACAACGGATTCCTCTGGATCTCTGAGAGTAGCTGATGGAGCTGAAGAAGATGGGAACCATCTGAGACTCAAATAATGCTATGTAGCACTCTTTATATACTTTATATATCACAATTGGTCTCAAATCCTCAATCACATATACCTTTTAGGTTACTCAGAGGAATCTGCCAATCATCAGAAAGGTTTTCTGTGTGTGGAGGAAGAAAGCTTGTGATCCACTTGTGATCTAGGGAGAAGCCAGATCACACTGATCATCACTGAGGTGTCCGTTTATGAAGCAGTGGAAAAAATCCACTGCTCCATTCTCCAGCATTCACAGAGGATATCGTTCTCCTCTGAATGCCTGTTTATGAACCCGTGTAGATCGCTTCACCTCTTGTGAAGTGAAGCGATCTACAAATGGTTCAAACAGTGGAGAACGCCCCCTGATACTGGAATCTTGTGAGACACTACGAGATTACAGAACCAGAAATTCATGGAAACACAGAGATGTCTATGTTTATTAAGCAGTGATAAATTATCACCGCTCAGTAATGGACATTCTCGGAGGAGCCCGCCCAAATCATTAATAAAATTATTAGCCCCCCTACACTATATATGTATATATAAACACATACACACATTATATATACACATATATAGGGCAGGGGGACATGGCTACTGTGTTGGGGGGTCTGAACCAGTGTTGCCAACCTCCCCTAGCGTTTTTTACTGGCAAAACATGGAAAATTTACTGGCGGAGCACATTTTTTACTGGCAACCTGAAAAATAACTGAATTCCTATTAAAAACTAAGACAATTGATATTTAAACACAACATGGAAACACTAACAATACCCATATCAAGTAGTTTGCCCGGTTTACACTTAAAAAGTCAGCACAGCATGACAAATTATCAGACCCTGATATTTATAGACAGTTGTAAAAATCACTGATTTTTATAAACTGTCAGTAAATTTACTGGCGGTTGGCAACACTGGTCTGAACAAGGCAGGAGGAAGTCTATAATCTTCCTCCTTCCCCCGGGATTCACTCTTCACTCCCCCCTTCACCACCTCTGAGCTGGTGGGAGGGTGAATTCTGACCCAGATCACCAGTGAAGTGTGGAGATTGCAGCTTCATAAACTGCCAGTTTCTGTATCAGTGAATGACAGCTTCTCTGTGTGTAGATATAATCGGTGGAGAACATGTTCTCTCCCGATTATCTCTGCTTCATAAATCGAAAATGAAATGTGATCAGTGGTGATCCTTGGGATCACCGCTGATCACAGTTTCATAAACGGACACCTGATTGTTTATTGTTTTATATTAAGTAGAAGTGCACAATTTGTGGTTACTTAGCATGGTCATTGTGTGGTATAATATTCATGGATTAATTGCACAGTATATATAGCACGTATAATTTAATATTTATTTATTAGCACTGCCATCTCACTCAGGTTTCACCAATTTGATGCTTAGGCTTATCTCAGAACAGCTGCTTTATATACACTTCCTTTTTTTGAGGAAGCGATGGACATTATTTTAATTTTTTTCTTCATTCGCTATGGATTGCCCCAGCAAATCCATTCTGATCGGGAAAGAGACTTTGAGAGTTGACTCATCAAGAAATCGCTGGATGTATTGGGTTTTCAGAAGTCCAGAATAACCCCCTACCTGCCTACCACTGTAAAGGCCCTGCGCCCTGAGCTAAGGCCTAGATGTGTGCGTAGCAGCCATTTTGTGACTTTCAGCACACTTCAGCCATGATGGTATGTGAAGGGTATATCACAGTGTCTCTCCACCTCTCTCTCCCTACCAGCCTGAGCTGAGGACAGGTCGGACCCGGTCCCCGGAGGAATCCCAGGGGTGAATTGAGCACCGCCAGAGCCCGCGGTCCCACATGGTCGGACACGTCCGCCATCTTGCTGGCTACCCTTTCCGGATGCGTCCACAGTGCACATCCTCTATCCATGGCGGTGGGCTCCGCTGCCTCTGCACTCCCTGGCTGATCAGCTGCTGGTCCCGGCGCCTCATGTAAAGGCCGCATCCTGCTGCTCCAGCAGCCTAGTGTTGGACTCAGGCCTGGTCCGGCTGATGATCCTTTGGACCCCAGAGCCAGTGAGTACTCTGCCCACACCAACCTAGACTGTTTGAGTACCCCTCATCACTGGGACTCTGCCGCCTCTGCCCCTCAGCACCCTGTGCCACAGGGCCGGCATCGTCCAGGCCTTGTACCACCCAGGTCCACCATGCCCAGCTCCATAGCTGCAGACTGATTTGCCTCCTGGCCAGGTGCACCGTCCACCCCAGCACTAAACTGTACAATCCCGGGCCCTCTACTCCCAGAACTTGCTACGATTGCTATGGTCACTAGCTCCAACATACAAGGGGTCGTTGCTGGCTGCATTGAGATGTGAGGGCTGATTGGCCCTAGCTCCCAGGTCCCACAGCTCAACGGGACTTTAAAACATGGACAGACTTGCTTCCCTTTATCCTTATGGGGAAAGAAACCCAAGGAGCAAAAAAGCCTCGTAAAGGGGGGGACCTGGGGTAATTCTTCACCCGCACGGCGGCTGCAGCGCACCGCCAACCCGGCTCCAAAATTGCATCGCCCCCCCCCATCCCCCACACATTAAGAAACAACCATGGACTTTCAGGCAAGCTTCACTATCAGACACACCTCACCAGAGGGCCACGACCAGCTCTCAAGGAGTTCTAGAAGTCACTCTATGGCCTCGCAAGGCTCTGGCAAAGGCTGGGACATTGAAACTCAGATGAAATCCCTACACAGCTACATTAGGTCCCTCCCCACTAAGTCGGACTTTGAGCACTATGTGAAAAGGATTGAAAAGACATATAAGCAAGAAATTACTGAGCTCAAAAAGGACATTGGGGCTCGTTTTGAGGACATAGAAGCCACTACAGATAATCTTCAGGCCTCCGTACAATCCCATGTGGAAATCCTCAACACACACACACACTGTGATGTTGCAACAATTGTCCTATAACCAAGACGATACCGAAAACCGTAACAACCGCAATAATATCCGCATTCACGGTATCCCTGAGTCTGTGAAACCCAAGGATTTAGCCGGAGCGGTTACGGCCATCTTTAACCAGCTCATACAGCAGCCTAAAGAGACCATGATTGAACTTGACCAAGTACACAGGACCTCAGGCCCTCAAAACCCAGATACTACCTTCACAAGAGACACCCTGTGCAAAGTCCATTTCTTCAAAGTTAAAGATGCTATCATGCGAGCAGCAAGCACTCAGGACACCATTCTTTTCAACGACACCCCTGTGATGCTCCTCCCAGATCTTTCACATCAAACGTTGGCTTTTATTGCCCTTTCCTGTGTATATATTACCCTATCCTGTGTGTATATATTACCCTATCCTGTGTATATATTACGCTATCCTGTGTATATCTTACTAGAGTTGAGCGGACACCTGGATGTTCGGGTTCGTCTGGTTCGGCTGAACTTCACGGAAAATTTCAGGTTCGGTACTGAACTTGACCCTGGACCCCGAACCCAATTAAAGTCAATTGTGACCCGAACTTTCGGGCACAAAAATGGCTGTAAAAAAATCCTGGAAAGGGCTAGAGGGCTGCAAAAGGAAGCAAAATGGGGGTAAGAGTAGGACAAGTGCCCTGCAAACAAATGTGGATAGGGAAATAACTTAAAATCACATAAAAAAAATAAAAGTGGTAGGAGGAGGTGGATGTGGAGTAGGAGCCTAGAGGATGAGTAGGACAATTTTATTGGCTGTTTACAGATCGGGAAAGCGCTGTGTCCAAAAGACACCCGCTCCCCCCGATCACGTGGGCGCGCCTCCGGAGGCACGCACCGGAGACACGCACCGGAGACACTTGCGGCGCGCTGCCGTTTGCCAGAAATCTATGTGATCGGCTGTGCTTATACACAGCTGATCATACGGTAAACAGTCAATTTAACTGGCTGTTTACCGTGATCGGTGACGGCCTGTGTCCGTCGTCAATAGACGCCCAGTCAGGATAGTGAACCCCTCTCCGAGCCCTCATATGTCAATAGGTCGGGCGGGAAGTGGTTAAGCAATTAACCCTTTCACTGACACCACTGACCTTTGATCTGGAAGAGTCAGGACTTCCACCAATTTAGCAATACCAATTATTATGATTTTAGAATAATTGTTTGTAACACAAACATGGCTGTAAAAAAGTCATGGAAAGGGCTAGAGGGCTGCAAAAGGAAGCAAAATGGGGGTAAGAGTAGGGCAAGTGCCTTGCAAACAAATGTGGATAGGGAAATAACTTAAAATCACATTATAAAAATGGTAGGAGGAGGTGGATGTGGAGTAGGAGCCTAGAGGATGAGTAGGCCATGACCATGGCAGTGTAGGTGGAAGGAGGAGGTAGCCAACACAGTTTTTTGTTTGTTTGTTTTTTCTAATTGGGGTAGCCCCCTAAATATTGAGACATAATAAAAAAAAAACAAGTATACCAATGGCTGCGTGAGGCTGGTCTAAATGTCTATTCTGCACAAGGTACAGACAAGTCTTGTGGGATCCATGCCTGGTTCATTTTAATAAACGTTAGCTTGTACACATTGGCTGTGCACAGGCGGCTGCGCTTGTCTGTGATAACGCCCCCTGCCGTGCTAAACACACATTAAGACAATACACTGGCTGCAGGGCATGCCAGCACCTCCAAGGCATAAAGGGCAAGCTCAGGCCATGTGCCCAATTTGGAGACCCAGAAGTTGAATGGGGCAGACCCATCAGTCAGTACGTGTAGGCGTGTGCACACATACTGTTCCACCATGTTGCTGAAATGCTGCCTCCTGCTAAGACGTTGTCTATCAGCTGGTGGTGCTGTTTGTTGTGGCGTGCTGCTGACAAAGCTTTTCCACATTTCGGCCATGCTAACCCTGCCTTCTGAGGTGCTGGCGGTGCCACAGCTGCATTGGTGACCTCTTCCTCCTCCTTCGCCTTGTGCTTCCACTGAGCCCCCTGTGTCATTTGGGAATGCCCTCAGCAGCGCGTCTACCAGTGTGCGCTTGTAATCGCACATCTTCCGATCACGCTCCAGTGAGGGAATTAAGGACGGCATGTTGTCCTTGTAACGGGGATCCAACAGGGTGGCCACCCAGTAATCAGCACAAGTTAAAATGTGGGCAACTCAGCTGTCGTTGAGCAGTCACTGCAGCATGTAGTCGCTCATGTGTGCCGGGCTGCCCAGAGGCAAAGACAAGCTGTCCTCTGTGGGAGGTGTATCATCTGTGTCCTCCGTATCCCCCCAGCCACGCTCCAGTGATGCCCAGGAGCTGCGTTGAGTGCCACCCTGCTGTGAACATGGTTCCTCCTCCTCATCATCATCATCCTTGTCCTCCTCATCCTCCAGAACTGTGCCCTGGCTTGAAATTTTTTTACCTGGCCTATGCTGGTGCAGGAACCCACCCTCCGAGGTGCAGGAACCCACCCTCCGAGCCACTTGTGAATGACTGGCCTGATAACCGTGGAAATGACCCCTCTTCCTCCTGTGCCACATCCTCTTCCATCATCGCCCAAAGTGTTTTATCAAGGAGACATAGAACTGGGATAGTAACGCTGAGAACAGCGTCATCAGCATTGGCCATGTTGGTGGAGTACTTGAAACACCGCAATATGGTACACAGGTCTCACATGGAGGCCCACTCGTTGGTGGTGAAGTGGTGCTGTTCCGCAGAGCGACTGACCCGTGCGTGCTGCAGCTGAAACTCCACTATTGCCTGCTGCTGCTCGCACAGTCTCTCCAGCATCTGAAAGGTGGAGTTCCACCTTGTGGGCATGTCGCATAGGAGGCGGTGAGTGGGAAGGCCGAAGTTCCGCTGCAGAGCAGACAGGCAAGCAGCAGCAGGGTGAGAACGCCGAAAGCGCGCACAGACTGCCTGCACTTTCTGCAGCAGCTCTGACATATCCAGGTAGTTTTTTAGAAATTTCTGCACCACCAAATTCAGCACATGTGCCAGGCAAGGGATGTGCGTCAAACCGGCTAGGCCCAGAGCTGCTACGAGATTATCGCACACCACCAGGCCAGCTTGAGGCTCAGTGGCAACAACCACTCATCGGTCTGTTGTTTAATGCCCGTCCACAGCTGCTGCGCAGTGTGGGGTTTATCCCCCAAACATATCAGTTTTAAAACAGCCTGCTATCGTTTCCCCCTGGATGTGCTGAAGTTCATGGTGAAGTTGTTATGTTGAGCAGATGAGGAGGTGGTAGAGGAGGAGGAGGAAGCGCAGTAGGAGTAGGAGACAACAGGAGGCAAAGAAAAATGCCCTGCAATCCTCGGTGGCGGAAGGACATGCGCCAAACGGCTAGCCCCCTCAGGCCCACCCGCCACTACATTTGCCCAGTGTGCAGTTAGTGAGATATAGCATCCCTGCCCGTGCTGCTTACTGGTCCACGTATCAGTGGTTATGTGGACCTTGCCACAGATGGCGTTGCGCAGTGCACACTTGATCTCGTCCCCGACTTGTTTGTGCAGGGAAGGGATGGCTCGTCTGGAAAAGTAGTGGCAGCTGGGAACCACGTACTGTGGGACAGCCACCGCCATCAGGTTTTTAAAACTGTCCGTGTCCACCAGACGGAATGACAGCATTTCAAAGGCCAGGAATTTTGAAATGCTGGCATTCAGGGCCAGGGATCGCGGGTGGGTAGGGGGGTACTTCCTCTTTCTCTCCAGTGTTTGGGAGATGGAGAGCTGTAAGCTTCCATGGGACCGTGTGGAAATGTTTGGGGACGGTGGCGGACATGGTAGTGTTGCTGTCACATGCTCTGTTTGCTGGGTGGCAGGTGACATTGGCACTGTAGAGGTGGAGGAAGAGGCCGAGGCAGCAGCAGAAGAGGAAGCAGGAGGAGGTCTTTCTTGGATTTTGAGGTACTTATTCCACTGCAGCAAGTGCTTTGAATTTAGATGCCTGGTCATGCAGGTTGTGCTCAGGTTTAGAACATTTATGCCTCACTTCAGACTTTCATTGCACAGAGTGCAAACCACTTGTGTTTTGTAGTCAGCACATTGTTTGAAGAACTGCCACGCCGGGGAACGCCTTTGAGCTGCCTTTGGTGTGCTAGGTCCCTGGGTGCGGTGGGTAGTAGCAGGCATACTGTCTAGGGCAGTGTTTCTCAACCTTTTACGGCAAAGTACCCCTGCAAGTCTAAAAAAAATTCCTAAGTACCCCCGTCTCGAAAAAGTGATGGGATCTGAGAGGCGGCACTGATAGACTGCACTGAGAGGAGGCACTGAGTGGAGGCACTGATAGACTGCACTGAGGAGGCACTGAGTAGAGGCACTGATAGACTGCACTGAGGAGTCACTGAGTGGAGGCACTGACAGACTGCACTGAGTGGAGGCACTGATAGACTGCACTGAGTGGAGGTACTGAGAGGAGGCACTGAGTGAAGGCACTCATAGACTGCACTGAGTGGAGGCACTGAGTGGAGGAACTGATAGACTGCACTGAGTGGAGGCACTGATAGACTGCAATGAGTGGAGGCACTGATAGACTGCAATGAGTGGAGGCACTGAGAGGAGGCACTGATATACTGCACTGAGTGGAGGCACTGAGAGGAGGCACTGAGTGGAGGCACTGAGAAGAGGCACTGAGGAGGCACTGGGAGGAGGCACTGAGGAGGCGCTGAGTGGAGGCACTGAGAAGAGGCACTGATAGACTACACTGAGAGGAGGCATCGAGAGGAGGCACTGATAGACTGCACTGAGGAGGCACTGAGTGAAGGCACTGAGGAGGCACCAAGAGGAGGCACTGAAAAGAGGCACTAAGGAGGCACTGAGAGGAGGCACTGAGAAGAGGCACTGAGGAGGCACTGAGAGGAGGCACTGATAGACTGCACTGAGAGGAGGCACTGGTAGACTGCACTGAGTGGAGGCACTGAGAGGAGGCACCGAGGAGGCACTGAGAGGAGGCACTGATAGACTGCACTGAGAGGAGGCACTGAGGAGGCACTGAAAGGAGGCACTGAGAGGAGGCACCGAGGAGGCACTGAGTAAAGGCACTGAGGAGGCACTGAGAGGAGGCACTGAGAAGAGGCACTGATAGCTGGGCATGCTGGCATGTGCAAGCAGGACTCACTTTTTTTTCCAGGATTGCAGAGCCACGGCAGTCATCTTCACATGTGGGAGGCAGGAACATGCGAGGCGTGCTGGAGAGCAGGAGGAGCCGGGAGATGGGAGGACATGGTGCCTGCCCCATCAATCAGCCCTGGCCTGGGAAGCCTCTTCCGTGATGGGCTGCATTGATAGCAGGACCCCGGGCAGCTGCCGCCGGCCTGACACTCTCCCCCGTCCTCCCACCCCACACACACACACGGGGCGGACTGCTTCCCCCGTTGGTAGTACAGTCCCATGCAACACGGCTACAGAAAGCCACTAGGGATGGTGTGTGTGCGGGAGGAGAGACTTGGGGGACAGAGCACTGCACGTACCCCCTGCCCTTGGTGCACGTACCCCCAGGGGTACGCGTACCATGGGTTGAGAAACACTGGTCTAGGGGACGCTCGCTCCGCTTTTGCAACCTGCTTCCTCTTTTGCTGTGCTGGTGCCTCTGTGCGATCACCACCTCTTCCTCCAAACTGCACACGTCACTCGCATGACCCTCATTCCATGTGGGGTCTAGGACCTCATCATCCTCCTCCACATCATCTTCCACCCACCCTTCACCACTGCCCTCCTTGTCAGTCTGCACCCTGTGGAAAGCTGCAGCAATTGGCACCTGTGTTTCATCATCATCAGAGACGTGCTGCACTGGTGTTTCCATGTCCTCAACCTGCAACAGAAGTGGTTGGGCATAGGTGCACTCAATGTCTTCCATTTCTGGTGCAGGGTTATGTGGATGGCCCACGGAAAGCACACCAGGAGAGTCATCAAAAAGCATAAGAGACTGTTGCATGACTTGGGGCTCAGACTGCTTGGTTGATTTACAAGGGGCTGAGGTGAAAGACAGATGGCCATGGGCTTCAGGTGCCAACTCTGAGCTTTCATCAAGGGACCGGGTGAAAGACAATGTGAAGGAACTGGAGGCATTGTCAGCCACCCAATCTACTATCGCCTGTACTTGTTCTGGCCTCACCAATTAGTTGAGCGGCATTCGGGCCTACCATATAACGTTGAAGGTTCTGTCGGCTACTCGCACCTGAAGAAGGTGTTAAACTTGTGCATGTAGCTGGCACAAATCGACCACGTCCTCTCTTTGCAACAGGAACTTCACCAACACCAGCAGCACCACAACCGCGACCACGTCCCTTATTTGACGCTCTCCTCATTCTGGCCGCAAATGTACTATGTAGCACAATTTATTTATACAGAAGAAATTCTTTTTTTTTTTTTGGAAAACAGCAACTTAGACGCACTTTTTATTTTTGTGCAAGAAATGCACTGCTCACACCAGCAGCAGGAATCTCTCCCTACACCAGTATGTGATGATTTTAGAACAATAATCTGTCCCTCACAGCTCTCCAAGGACGACCACGACACTCCCTGTCTAATAACAAGATTTTAGTAGTGTATGA
>BLSH010033017.1:100219-113707 GCA_018402905.1 Glandirana rugosa
TGTCCCTCACAGCACCAGCAGGAACCTCTCCCTATAGCAGTATGTGATGATTTTAGAACAATAATCTGTCCCTCACAGCACCAGCAGGAACCTCTCCCTATAGCAGTATGTGATGATTTTAGAACAATAATCTGTCCTTCACAGCACCAGCAGGAACCTCTCCCTATAGCAGTATGTGATGATTTTAGAACAATAATCTGTGCCTCACAGCACCAGCAGGAACCTCTCCCTATAGCACTAGGAGATGATTTTAGAACAATAATCTGTCCCTCACAGTACCAGCAGGAACCTCTCCCTCTAGCAGTAGGAGATGATTTTAGAACAATAATCTGTCCCTCACAGCACCAGCAGGAACCTCTCCCCATAGCAATATGTGATGATTTTAGAACAATAATCTGTCCCTCACAGCACCAGCAGGAACCTCTCCCTATAGCACTAGGAGATGATTTTAGAACAATAATCTGCCCCTCACAGCACCAGCAGGAACCTCTCCCTATAGCAGTAGGAGGTGATTTTAGAACAATAATCTGTCCCTCACAGCATCAGCAGGAACCTCTCTCCCTATAGCAGTAGAAGATGATTTTAGAACAATAATCTGTCCCTCACAGCACCAGCAGGAACCTCTCCCTATAGCAATCTGGGCTTTTTTTTAAATGTCCGTGTTTGGGTTCGGGGCACGGACACCCCAAAGTCCGGTACGGACCAGGACTTTAAAGTCCGGGTTCTCTCAACTCTATATATTACCCTATCCTGTGTATATATTACCCTGTCCTGTGTATGTATTAACTTATCCTGTGTGTATATATTACCCTATCCTGTGTATATATTACCCTATCCTGTGTATGTATTAACTTATCCTGTGTGTATATATTACCCTAACCTGTGTATATATTACCCTTTCCTGTGTATATACTGCCCTATCCTGTGTGTATATATTGCCCTATCCTGTGTATGTATTACCCTATCCTGTGTATATATTACCCTATCCTGTGTATATACTGCCCTATCCTGTGTGTATATATTGCCCTATCCTGTGTATATATTACCTTATCCTGTGTATATACTGTCTTATCCTGAGTATATATTACCCTATCCTGTGTATATATTACCCTATCCTGTGCATATACTGCCCTATCCTGTGTATATATTGTCCTATCCTGTGTATATATTACCCTATCCTGTGTATATACTACCCTATCCTGAGTATATATTATCCTATCCTGTGTATATACTGCTCTATCCTGTGTATATATTGGCCTATCCTGTGTATATATTACCCTATCCTGTGTATATATTACCCTATCCTGTGTATATACTGCCCCATCCTGTGTATATATTACCCTATCCTGTGTATATATTACCCTATCCTGTGTATATACTGCCCTATCCTGTGTATATACTACCCTATCCTATGTATATATTACCCTATCCAGTGTATATGATCACACACTGTAACTTATAACTGGCTGGAGAAAGATAAATAGCACTTGAAGACAAACCTGCACTTTGTTTCAAGGCGGGTCTGGTGAGGGGCCAGGGGTGGGGCTGAAGGAGGGACCAGGAGCGGGACCAGGGGTATGACTGAAGGCGGCCCCATTAGGTAGGCTGTACAGGGCCCCATGATTTCTATCAGCGGCCCTGTAGACAGTAGCACTCTTCAAGGGACAGAATTGTTTATTGCTTGCATTAAGAGCTTAGCGATAAGGTTAACACTTTCCAAAATAAGGTTTTAATAATGAAAAGGTCAAAGTTGGTGCAAATAAAATATTTATAGAAAAAAAGTTGTTTCAAAACAATAAAGACAATATGCAGCAGCAGAGAGATAAGGTAGAATCAAGGAGGAAGAATACGTGCGCAATGTCCTGCGGTTGAACAGAGCTTGGTCGATAAGCAGTTCTCAAACTTTGCAGATGTTCCTGATTTGATGGTACACGAGAACTAAAAACTGGCTTTGCCGCTCCCTTTTTCTCTGGGGCAAGATGCCCCTGACCACTCAAATGGGTCTGTGGGCTGTCCGGGGCAGATGATAGTATAATGGCCCTCCCTTACACACAGTTTTTAGGGTTGAAAATGTTTTTTATTAAGAACAGCGAACAGGATACAAATATGAGACAACAAATGATGACTCTCGCCAAGGGGTCTGCCAAGTGACTATCATTCGCGGCACGGCCTGTGGCAAACTACATTCGTTTCCAGCGGAATTCTCAAGCAGGAAAAACAGCAGGAATTGTAGTAACGACACTATTCCATTTTAACAATTTTCACAAGAGGATGGAGAAAAGAGGAGATGGTCTGCCGGAAGATCATGAGTCAGATGGGGCCATGTTAGGATGTTAGGGCCCGTCATGGGCACCCCCTCGCAGGCTCAAAGTGCGGGTAGACTTGTCTGAGGTCTCAACATGTTTTTAAGAGTGTCTGAGGAGGAGAAACACAGCTAGGTAGACCACAATAGCTTATATTTGTCAAAAGTACAGTTATCCATACCCAGAGCGCCAGAGGCAGTTGGTGGGCGGTTCTCCAATATAGTGGAATGATTTGTCTGGCTGCGGACAAGAAAAAATGGAGGAGGCTCCGTTTTTGGGGTGGTATGGGCCCTGGAAGGATAGAGAGCAAGGCTAGCTTAGGGGAGGGAGTCAGAGACTCATCGTGGAGGTCATTGTAAATCTGAAAAACTTGATTCCAAAGAGGGCGGATTCTCGTACACTCCCACCAGATATGAAGATATGTTCCGCATTGGGAGCCGCATTTCTCAAACCTATGGCTGATGTAGCTGGGAACATTTTTTGAGTTGAGGGGTTCCTATATCATCTCAAGAGAATCTTAAATTTTTTTTCTCTTGTGTATAGCAAGAGATGGAAGATTTATGGGTTAAGCAAAAGGCAGTTTGACACTCAGCCTCCGTGATGTCTGTTCCTAGATCTGCAGACCACATTCTTGTGTAGGATGGTAAGTCAGTGTGTGTAAGCGTCTGAATCAAATTATATAGTGAAGAAAGTAGCTGTCTGGGTGTGCCCTGCATTGTGCTAATCCTCTCAAATTCCTGAAAGGAATAGATGTTTTGTAAAAGAGGATAAGTGTAGTGAGGTCAACCAGTTACGAGCCTCTGGAGGGACTATGGGGGTGCCTGTCTGGGGGTGAAAAAAATCCTTGGCCTTAGGCTACTCCGAGCGTAGGAAAGAGTTGATTGCTGGAGCTCCCATACCTTGGGGGAAGGCAGGGTTGTCAAATAGGGATGGAGCACCAACCCCTTCTGTACCATAGGGTCAGAGCAGCTGAAGTTAGAGGAGAGATAAGGGGGGGGTAGTGCTTACCTATGACCCCAGAGCAGAGTATGGAGATCTACAGGAGTCAAGTCGTGTTCAGCTATCACTGAAGCTTTTGGTAGGGGATCGGGGGAACCTTGAGAGTAGCTTTGTAGTAGATTTCATAATCCGGCAGCCCAGTACCCCCCTGCGTCTTCGGGAGCATCAATAGGCTGTATTTGAGGTGGGAGAAGCCTTGACACCATATAAACTTAATGGACATCGATCGGAGGGATACAAAAAAAGATTTGGGCACCAACACCAGAATGGTTTGGAAAAGATACAGTGGTTTGGGGAGTACATCCATTTTAAGAGTGTTTATGCATCCAAACCATGGAAGTGAGGAGCTTCCCCATGCCTCAAGGTCTGTGTTGATGTGGGAGAGAAGCGAAGGGTAGTTTAAGGAGAATAAAGTGGCCAGATTAGTAGAAATTTGCACCCCTAGGTAAGAGATACTTTTGGGGCACCATTGGAAAGAGTAGTTTGACTGGAGGGTATGTAAGGTGTGCAGGGGCAGGGAAATGTTGAGGACCTCCATCTTAGACCTATTAAGTTTAAAATTGCTGAAAGACCCAAAATGTTGAAATTCAGAGAGTAACAATGGTAAGGTCATATGTGGCTGTTGGATGTAGACCAGAAGGTCATCTGCGTAAAGTGACAGCTTATAGTGGGTGGAGAGAGTGATGATTCCCTGGATGGAGGTGTTTTGACAAATGGCACATGCCAGGTGCTCTATGACTATAACAAATAAGAGTGGAGAAAGGGGGCAACCCTGGTGCCTGCCATTCAAAATGTCAAATGGCTTTGAAGAGGAGCCGATAACCAGTACTGTGGCCGTGGGGTTAGAATAGAGGGACATTACCTTGGAGATAAATCGTTGGCCTAGACCTATCTGTTCTAGTGAGAGCTGGAGAAAGCACCAATTGACTCTATCGGACGCCTTCTTGGCATCGAAGGACAGCAGACAAGCCTTTAATCCATGACGTTGAATGTATGATATTAGGTGGATCGTTTTGGTCCTTTTATCCCTAGCCTCCCAGCCAGGGACAAATCTGAGCCTATTCCTATGTATGGTCCCAGGGAGAAGGGGGGGGCAGGCGGTTAGCCAGGACTTTCGCAAAAAGTTTAAGGTCTACGTTAAGCAGGGAAATCGGACGATAGCTGCTACACTGGGAGGGGTCCTTGCCCTGTTTCAGGAGGACGGAGATGTGGGCCGACAAAAGGGCCCTGGAGGGGAGATTGGAGTTGTCCACCGAGTTGACCGCCCGGGTCAGTAGTGGTGCCACCAGGGGAGCAAAGGTTTTGTAAAACCTGGGCATATAACCACCCGGGCCAGGGCATTTACCCAATTTCATCCCCTTAATCGCCCACCAGAAATTTGGGTTCGGAAAGGGGTCTGTCTAAATCTACCAAATCTTGTGGGTCAATGCAAGGGAGAGCCGTCTCATTAATGTAGTTTTGCATGGCATCTGCGTGGGGGGGGGGGGGTAGGAGAGCACGAGGTAGGGGTGGGTAAGTTATAAAGTCCAGCATAATATTGTTGAAAGGACACAGAAATGCCGTTGAAATGCCACAGAAATGATCATCAATAAGGGTATCAAGAATCCCAGGGTTAAAGTGTTTATGAAACCCCCTTTGTTTTGGAGAGAGGGTTAGAGCTATGAAACCATTTGTGATGGTATCTGTTCCGAAGGCCAGGGATAGAGCCTGTGCGAAAGTGGGTCTCTTGCAGCAGCAGGATACTAGATCTCAGTTTGTGGAAATGGTATAATATCTGGCTCCACTTCTCAGGTGTGTTAAAGCCCCTGCAGTTTAATGAGGCTAAATTAATCGAAATATCAAATAGGTGCCACATTAGGTGTAAAAGCAATGGGCAGCGTACATTACCATACCGTGAGGTGTCAGTTCCAAGGTAAGAGTATTCGGTTCGGCAGGCCATAGGGGGGCGAAGGACGTAGGAAGAGAAGAGAGGAGAAGAGAAAGAAAAAGAAAGGGGGGAGAGAGAAACAAAGGCAAGTGTAAACAAACAACATTAGAACACGGTGCAGTCTCAGTCTCCAGAACCTTTGAGATTAACCAAACTAAAAAGAAGTTGCAGTGGGGCAATGGGGACTGAGAATTTCTTTGGGTATGAAGCCAACCAGATGATCGGCTACTAGATGGCCCAGTACTAACTGGGCAAAAAAAAAACACAGAACACAAATGTAAGCATCTTATGACAATATACAGTTCCTTAAGGGCACTACGAGAACCTGTAGGACGCACAAAGCGGCTCCCGGGCCCCCGCCCCACGGGGAAAAAGTTCATAGGACAAAAGGAGACACTAAGTGGGGCAAACTTATATGTAGGCTGGGGCAGTAGATTGTATGGGAGGCGAAGGTGTCTCTGGGGTGGGGTCGTGTGGTCCCAAATCAAAGTATTCCAGGTAAGTGATTATTAGTAAGAGAAATTGGGGGATGTTGCAGAGTTCACGTGGAACCAGAGGCACCTGAGGGGGGATCGTAACAGCGTCCAGCTCTAGCGATTGGTCGAGAGGGGAATTGGACAGTCTCTAGTGGAGGCAAAAAGGAACATTCCAAAATGAACAAAACTCTGAAGAAGAAATTCCACTAAGGCAAAAATTACACCATCCCTAAACAAAAAGGGTAGGGACCGCGGTTTCAGGCAGCAGGGAAAAAAAGAGAGAACCCTGAGGAATCCAGTCCTGTTCAGCCATAGGAGTCTTTATGTGATGAGGATCTTGGCTGTTTCATGCGTCCCTGGGTCTGCCATCTGGGTAGGAAAGGCAGGCCAGGTGTGGTTGGTTGAAACCAAGCAAGGAAACCTGTGGAAGTTCCAGTGCACTTAAAAATGCGGACAAATCACCCAGAGTGCGGAAGATGGCTAACTTGCCTTCATGACTAAGACGAAGGTGAAAGGGTAAACGCCACTGGTACTTTATGTGGCGAGACTGCAACATTTGATTTAGCACACAGGATAGGGTAATATACACATAAGATAGGGTAATATATACACAGGATAGGGCAGTATATACCCAGGATAGGGTAATATATACACAAGATAGGGTAATATATACAAAGGATAGGGTAATATATACACAGGATAGGGCAATATATACACAGGGTAGGGCAATATATACACAGGATAGGGCAGTATATACACAGGATAGGGTAATATATACACAGGATAGGGTAATATATACACAGAATAGGGCAATATATAAGCACAATAGGGTAATATATACACAGGATAGGGTAATATATACACATGATAGGGTAATATATACACATGATAGGGTAATATATACACACAGGATAGGGTAATATATACACAGGATAGGATAGTATATACACAGGAAAGGGTAATATATACATAGGATAGGGTAATATATACACATGAAGGACAGGGTAATATATAGACAGGATAGGGTAATATATACACAGGATAGGGCAATATATACACAGGATAGGGTAATATATAAACAGGATAGGGCAGTATATACACAGGATAGGGTAATATATACACAGGATAGGCCAGTATATACACAGGATAAGGTAATATATACACAGGATAGGGTAATATGTACACAGGATAGGGTAATATATACACAGGATAGGGTAACATATATAACTCAAGTTATCTGCAGACAGCGGACCAGGCTCTGCAGAGACACCTGTGCTGACATCAGGCCGATGGGGTCTCCTTCAGCCCCTCCCCCTCTAGACAAGAACATTTATACAGAGGGACCCAGAAAGTTGAAAATAACCCTCACAGATAATTCGGAGTGGAGGGGGGGGGGGGCTGGGGTATTGGCGGATTGTGCTGGTTGGAGAAAGACTTTTCTTTTTTTCAATATTCTGCACTCTGTTCCGATTGCCTGGGCCCCCCCTGCTGGTCAGGCCAAGTACAACAGGGCCAGTTGTACTGGCTTATCAGTGGCCCTCACTGTCTAGAATAAGGCCTGTCTGGCAGACCTGTCTGTGGTGACAAAATCATAATAATTGGTATTGCTAAATTGGTGGAAGTCCTGACTCTTCCAGATCAAAGGTCAGTGGTGACAGTGAAAGGGTTAATTGCTTAACCACTTCCCGCCCGGCCTATTGACAAATGACGGCTCGGAGAGGGGTTCACTATCCTGACTGGGCGTCTATTGACGACGGACACAGGCCGTCACCGATCACGGTAAACAGCCAGTTAAATTGACTGTTTACCGTATGATCGGCTGTGTATAAGCACAGCCGATCACATAGATTTCCGGCAAGCAGCAGCGCGCCGCAAGTGTCTCCGATGCGCGCCTCCGGAGGCGCGCCCACGTGATCGGGGGGGAGCGGGTGTCCCTTGGACACAGCGCTTTCCCGATCTGTAAACAGCCAATAAAATTGTCCAATCACAGCCGGTCACAAGTATAAAAAAAAAACTGTCACTATGTGATCCCTGCTTTTTCTCCTCACACACCGATCGTGTGAGGAGAGTGCAGAGCAGGGATCAGTGAGTGAGTCAATCAGTGTCTGTCTACTGTGCACAACACGACCCCCCCCCAATAAAGATAACCTGTCACCAGTACCATCTGGATCTGTCACAGCCCATTTGGATCTGTCACACAGCCCATCTGTCACACAGGCCCACCACCAGTACCGCCATCGGTACCGCTACACAGTACCGCCACTGGTACCGCCACACAGGCCAGCCACCAGTACCGCCAATGGTACCACTAAACAGATCCGCTACCAGTACAGCCATCCATATCACCACACAGGCCAGCCCCCAGTACTGCCACCTTTACCACTAAACAGATCCGCTACCAGTACAGCCATCCGTATCACCAGATCCGCCACCAGTACCGCCATCGGTACTGCCACACAGGCCAGCCACCAGTACAGCCACCGGTACCACTAAACGCAGGTCCACCACCAATACCACCAACCATCAGTACTGCCATCAGTATAATCACCAGGCCCACTATCATGTCTCAGAGAACATATACCCCTGAGGAGGCGTATGAAATACTTGCCATGTCGGATGATTAGAGCAGCGGGGAGCTCTCATCAAACAATTCTGGTTCGGAGTATGAGCCATTAGAGGGCAGTGGATCAGAGTCTGATTCAGCTGAGGAAACGCCCCCCCCTCCTAAAAGAATAAGAAGATTAGGACCAAGATCCGAAGACCTGCTCACCACCAGCAGCACCAGACCCCAGGAAGAGGAGCCCAGTACTAGCACTGGTACTACACACCCAACCCAAAGTACCCTAATCCAGGCCAAGGCCCTGTCCTTCCTTCCCGATGCCCTGGTAAGCCCCATATGGTTTCCCGCCAACTCAGGGTCTGCAATAACACCCAATTTCACTGTACAACCAGGTGTGCAGGTTGACACTACCGATTTTGCCCTATTGGACTACTTTTATTTGTTTTTCACCCCCGAATTGCTACAGAGTATGGTGGACCAAACAAATCTGTATGCAGAACAATTAATTGCTGCCAACCCCACTTCATCTTATGCCCACATGTTCCATTGGCAACGTCTGACACTGGACGAATTGAAAATATTTTTGGGCCTCACACTGAATATGGGGATTACATAAAAAAATTAACTCCATGGGTATTGGTCCACCCACCCCATGCCCATATACTCAGCTGTCATTTCCAGGACAAGATACGACATGATCTTCCATTTTAGTGATAATTCGCAGTGCCCTCCCAGATTCACCCCAACCATGATAAATTATATAAGATATGCCCCCTAATTAATTCCTTTTCCCAGACATTCGCTGAAGTGTTCATCCCGGATAAAAATATCTGTGTATTTCAAACAGTACATACCCAGCAAGAGTATTTCAAACAGTACATACCCAGCAAGAGATCCAGGTATGGCTTAAAACTTAACAAATTGTGCGATCGAGCCACTGGCTATGTGTACTCCTTTAGAATATATGAAGGTAAAGACTCCCAACACCAGCCCCGTGATTGCCCCACATATATTGGAACCAGTGGGAAGATTGTCTGGGAGCTGGCATACACCCTCTTTGGAAAAAGATACCACCTATACGTGGATAACTACTATTCAAGAAAAACCGGAAGGGCTTCCCACAAAATCTCCGCACCCAAAAGCTACAAAACTGGGAATCTGTCTTCATGAGAAATGAAGAGGTATTGGCCATGAAGTGGAGGGACAAGAAAGATGTCCACATCCTCTCTACTATCCACAATAACACCTTGGTGGAGACCCAAAGAAGATGTGGCCCGTTGTAAAGCCCAAGTGTGTCCACCACTACAATCTATTCATGGGGGGGGGGGGGGGTGGATTTAAATGACCAGATGGTACAGCCCTATTTATCTACCTGAAAGTGCCGTTTTTGGTATAAGAAAGCTGCATTTCACCTTTTTCATATGGCCATGTATAATTTGTTTGTGTGTTGCCAAAGAGAAAAAACAATCCCTCACCTACTTCAAATACATTGAAAACATTATTACTGCCCTCATTTATCAGCAAGGACCGGTCCCAGAAAGTATTCGCTCCGATAGTGTGAGTCGACTCCACGAGCAATATTATCCCTTCCCCACCCCCCCACCCCCACAGAATCTGGAAGAAGACGACAGAAGAAATATATATAATATGCTCCAGAGGAGGAGTCAGACGAGATACCCGACTGTCCCTCCCAACCTGGCCTGTGCATCGGACATTGTTTCAAAAATTATCACAAACAAATAAATCAGATATTAGTTCCCCATATAGACTATAGACTGCCATTTCCCCATTTCAAATACCTGTGTGGACCATTTGCTTGCTACCATGTTAACTGACCCTGGCCTGTTTACCGACAATGTCTTTGCCTGCCGTTTTAAACCATGTTGCTGACTTCCTGTTTACCGATAATGTCTTTGCCTGCCATTTTAAACCACGTTTCTGACTTCCACGTGCACGACCTTGGCCTGTTAATCGACCATGTTTTTGCCTGCCACTTGGACTGATCTTTTGCCCTTATACATTAGTACACAGGAGTCTCACATATGTAAGGGGCTCCAGAAAGCGTTCTGAGTAGAGAAAACCAATGTTTGGTTTTCTGTGCTCCCAGAACAGGGTCTGGTTTCCTGGAGGCTTCAAAGCATTTGGGTGGGAGAAGCCTCTACCCCTGTCCCCCGGCACTGAGCTTGATGGTCCTTCCTGCTGCCTGGACCAATACTTTGGCTGTGCTGACCATATCGCTGCCTGTAATGACCCAGGACTTTATGGACCTTTCTTCCTGCTGCCTGGACCAATACTTTGCCTGTGCTGACCATATTGCTGCCTGTAATGACCCAGGACTATCTGGAACATGTTTCTTCCTGCCTGGACCAGTATTTTGGCTGCGCTGACCATGTTGCTGCCTGTAATGACCCAGGACTTTCTGGACCATGTTTCTTCCTGCTGCCTGGACCAATACTTTGGCTGCGCTGACCACATTGCTGCCGGTAATGACCCAGGACTTTATGGACCATGTTTCTTCCTGCTGTCTGGACCAATGCATTGGCGGTGTTGACCATATCTCTACCTGCTGCCTCTACTGACTATGGACAATATTTCTGCCTTGACATCTCTGCCTGCTACCTGGACCACTGCTTTGGCTGTGCTGTACTAACTATGGACAATATTCCTGCCTGCTGCTTGGACGCTTGCTTTTGCTGTCGCTGACCACATCCCTGCCTGCTGCCTGGACCGATGCTCTCCTCTGTGGACCACTGCATTACTAAAATCACAGGCAATCTTTTGCTATTTGGTATGTACATGCTATGTGTTAGAAATATGAAGGGCCTTCAAAAATGTAATGGGTCAGAAAATGGTATGTGTAATTTATGCTCCTAGAACGCCTGGAGGTGCTACTTGGATGTTGGGCCTCTATATGTGGCCAGGCTATGTAAAAGTCTCACACATGTGGTACTTCTATACTCAGGAGAAGTAGAAGAATGTATTTCAGGGTGTCATTTTTGCTATGTACATGCTGTGCATTGGAAATATCTTATAAATGGACAACTTTGTGTAAAAAAAAAATGCGTTTTCATTTGTTTCTCACATTTTCCAAAAACTTCTGGAAAAAAAATAACTGTTCAAAAGACTCATTATGCCTCATAGATTATACCTTGGGGTGTTAGCTTTGCAAAATGGGGTCATTTTGTGGGTAATTCCAATGTCCTGGTGCTCCAGGGCCTTCAAAAGTGTAATAGGTGGTTGAGAAATGAGATGTGTAATTTATGCTTCTAAAATGCCTAACGGTGCTACTTCAATGTTGGGCCTCTGTATGTGGCCAGCCTGTGTAAAAGTCTCACACATGTGGTATTGCCATACTCAGAAGGATTAGCAGAATGTATTTTGGGATTGTCATTTATGCTATGCGTATGCTATGTGTTAGAAATATCTTATAAATGGACAACTTTGTGTAAAAAAAAAAATGCGTTTTCATTTTTTTTCCACATTTTCCAAAAACTTCTGGAAAAAAATGAACCGTTCAAAAGACTCATTATGCCTCATAGATTATACCTTGGGGTTGCATGACTGAGTAATCGCCATTCGAAGTGTGAGAGCACTGAAAGCTGAATATTGGCCTGGGCATTGAATGGGGTAAAAGTGCCCAGTGGGCAAGTGGTTAAATCAATGAAAAACATTCGTCCAGCACTGGAAATAACCTTTCAACATTCATCACAGAACAACATGTACATGCAATTTCACAGGGTAAATTGCTATGCAAACGTTTTTATTTAAGTTTTGTTTTAAAAACTATCGAAAATAACCACTTTCATTAACATTAATTAATTAGCACATTGTGTTACACTGTATACAAATTTACCTTTGATGAGCACTTGCAATATTTTCTTTGCCATTATATAGTTAATTCCATCATATAAGGTGCATGATATATTTCCAGTGACATCTAAATCCACATTTGAAATGGTTATAGAAAAGTTCTCGATCTGGCCTTTATTATACTTTATACGCCGTTCCCAATTTCCCCAGTGTTGAACAAAAGATGATTGGGTTTTAAATTCCAGTAGGTATTCATTTTTGTTTGGATAACTCCAGATTACAGATGTATCATTACATTCTGCCTGGGATATCAGTGTTCTATTAAAAAAGCAGGGGAGAAATATATCGCTGGCTATGTACCCTTCAATGATAGTATATTGTATATCCTTGTCATCAGGTGTATGTGAAGAGTGACAGGTGGAATTTGCTGGAGGAAATAAAAAATAAAAAAACAGTAGTTAATATCCATAATCTGACCTTCATACGTAAACACACAGGGCCTAAACGCAGGTACCACTTATTAAAGCATCAGCCTCATCCAACCAGACTGTCTTAGACATTGACAGGATGTCTGCAGTGGCGCTGGATGCTGTACCTGTCTCTCCCGGGCACACTAAAACGACATGAGGGATGCACTGCAGAAGGGGCCTTATATAATAAGAGGTAAAGTGTTACTAAACCCACAACAGTAAAGTCACTGTGTATATGCAGTAAAGCATGCTTGTTATACTCACTGTGGAACCTAAGTGGTTAATCCTTCGCATTGTGTTTGATCTTGTCTTCTGTTTACTTTCCCCATTCCATCTGCTGATAGAACAGAGCCTTGGAGGCATTCTGCACATGCTCAGCTTGGTGTGTATTGCTAGAGAGGTTTTTCTTTTTTTGGGAAGAGTGCATGTGATCAGCACAGGGCCAATCAGCACTGTCTAGACAGAAGGGGGGTCCTGCAGCCTCATAGGACAGTCGGAGGAGAATGAAAACTCCTACAAGCTTTAAAAGAGAAGTATGGGTTTGGGTTTTTTCCTGAATAATACTTACCTAGGTGGATGCAGCATGGGGCCGAAGCTGCATCTGTCCCCCAGCGCCTCTGCACTGAGAACCGAATGATCGCACACCGCCAATCACTCGGTTCTGACAGCTTATGAGCAGAGAGCTGTAGACTGTCAGTCACAGCTTTCTGCTCTGCCCCCTCCTTGCTCATTGGAGTGTTGGGCTGTGGAGGGACAAGGGCGGCCAGCTCAGTCTCTCAGCGGCTCACTGAAAGGCTCAGCTGGGTGTCAGTCCAGGCACCTGGCTGATCCAGACTTTATTGTTGTGATGACGCGGTGCCTGGACTGACTTCTGGTCCGTGGCGCAGTAGTGTTGTTATTTCAGACCTAGTCGGTCCACGGACCTGACTGTGGGTCGACTCGG
>BLSH010033017.1:147555-161636 GCA_018402905.1 Glandirana rugosa
ATTTTTTTACTTGACTACATTAAGTTCTTCAAAAGTCCAACAAAACGCACTTCAACGTCTTAAGGAGTTCCTCCCACTACTGGTATCTCATCTCTCACCTCTGCCTCCTACCGGTAACCTAAGTCTGACCACAACTCTACTCCCCAATACTCGTTACATAAAATATGCACTCTCCTTTGTCAGCAACCGTGGGGGGTTTACACTAATCACGTAAGTTTGTTATTTATTCTTGAGGAATTCTGCAACTTCACGCAAAACAACCTGAAAACTTCTTGAATTACATCAGTTCATTTTTTTAAATTTTTTTGTTTCTCCTAGTTGGGCTCCATGGTGACGGCTTCTCAGTGGTCCCATAGCGGGACATTAGCCGTTACTTATGTTCTACTACATTGTTAATTACTGACTCTGACTTTAGGGGTTTTCCCCTCACTTAATATTATGTTTTGGAACTGTGCTTTATGGATAGGGGGCACGGAGTGTGAAATATAATGGTTATAGAATGTCTAATTTAGTTTAATTGAATAAATTGACCTATAGTTTTTATTTCACTCCGGTTTGTCTAGGAAGGCATTTATAATCATATAAATGTTGTGCCCGCAGGTGGCTATGTGCTCTCCTACTTTGTCAGACTCTCCCCACTGCTTTGCAGTGGTGGAGACTCCCACATTTCCAGAACTTGGTTCTGATCTATTGAACACTATCTTGATGGTTATAACTATGCTAATATTTTTTCCATGTTGTTTTTTTTTATACTGGGTGGACTCAAGCCCACGTATCACATGTTTACTTCTGACTTGATCTCTTTTCTCATCTTTTCTCCTTTTTCTCTTTTCCTCCCCATTCCGTGGGTCAGCCGGTGGTTTCCTGAAACCCCTATGAAGGTAATACCGAGGAGCTGGTGGATGAGTTTATATGTCTACGGTTAGTTTTATCCTTTTCCATGCCCAGGTTAGTTGACTCTACTGAAACCATCCGACTGCTTTCCCATAATGTTCAGGGACTGGGGTCCCCATCTAAACGTATGAAAAGTTTCTGGTATTATAAATCACTAAGTGTTGATATTGTGGCTCTCCAAGAAACACATTTCTCCCTCCTTTAATCCCTGTTATATCCACAAAGATTACCCCACTTGCTATTTTACTAATGCCACAGAGAAAAAAATGGGAGTAGCGTTTTGCTTATTGAGAAGACTTTCATTTACCGAAATTAAAGTAATAAAAGACAGGGAGGGGAGATATAGGTTGGTGAGGGCACACTTAGGGGAAAATTTAGTGACATTTCTGATTTACTACGCCCCAATACAAACCAGACGGCCTTCTTTCATTCCCTGCTTAAAACACTTTTGCCTGAATTTGAAGGGGAAGTAATCCTGGCTAAGCACTATAATCTCGTACTCAATCAGATTTTGTATAAATCCCACTCATCCCAACTGCACTCCTAAACAGAGCCCTAAAGTGGCCCAACTACTATATCAATATAGCTTGGTTGATGCCTGGAGGGAGGCTAATCCTACCACACAAGACAATTTTATTTTTCTAGAGCCCACAATCGCTACTCTTGTATTAACCACATGTTCCTCCTTTTGGGACTGCTACCTAAAATGACCTCAGCTAAAATAATTTCATGCCCATGGTCAGATCACTATCCAGTAGTGCTGACGTTTTCCAATCTAACGACTAAATTCACTAAATCTCATTAGCGGTTAAATTAATCTATACTTGGTAAAGAATCCTATTGCTCATATATTACCAGCCACCTAAAAACCTATTTCAAAATCAATAAAGCGAATGACACTAAACCTGCCATTAACCCTGGCACATAAGGCCTTGGTGCGGAGTTTCTTGATACAACTGGTCTCCAGGATTAAAAAGACCCATGCCGAAGTGATCCTTACCAGAACTAAAGAATATGAGCTGCTAGCTGCTCAACATAAATGTTCCCCCCCACCCTAATTTACTGCTTAAACTTGAACAAGCCTACACAGAGCTTAATGTTTGTCGCCCCACACAAGCAGAGTAACATCTACGTTGGACCAATCACACATTTTTTACATGGCGTGACTGCTAGCTCCCTGCGAGCACATAAGCTTACCGTATATAACCCACCCCAGAATCATGCCCAGTCATCAGTCCAGGATTTCTTATGTAACCTATCTCTACCATCTTTTGCAGATACTCACAAAGAGCTTATGGATCAACCTATTACAGGTGAAGAACTATTCAACACGTTCAAGATGTTGTGTTCACATAAATCACCTGGTCCTAAAGGCTTTCCTAATCAATATTATAAACAGTTAGCTGAACAATTGGCCTCTCATATGGCTCTCTATTTTAACTATCTGCAGGATTGTGGAGCAATCCACTTAGATGACAATAGGGCTTATATTAGTGTTATACCGAAACCAAATAAAGACTCATCTGATGTTCTTAACTATATCATTTGATTAATTGTGACCTGAAAATTTTGACGTAACTATTAGACTTATGGCTCAGTACCTTTTTAACAAAATATATTCACAAAGACAAATCAGGTTTTTTTTTTTCAAATATTAATATTTATTGACATCCAACAAGGGCATAACATTACATTAAATGTCAAGCGATTCAGCGTACATGAACATAAAAAGTTTCCCAGAGAGATTACAGGAGAGAAAATAAACAAAACAGCAAGACTTTTCATACTCATGCAATAACCTTGATAAAGGCAGAGATGGGCAATAGCATACCATTAGCTTAGCCCTGGGCCCCTACTTCTATTCTGGGGGGGGCCCTGGTTATCAACACAGAGACTTTGCCTATCAAAGGATGTACAGCCCTTGTTCCTGTCTCTTTTCCATATAGTAAGAAATACAAGAAAAGTTAAGGAAAACAAGAAAGAAAAGAAGAGAAGAGAGGGAGAAAAAAGAAAAAAAAAGGGGGGGGGAAGGGGGGGAGTATGCGAGGCAATGATGGTGTCTAGCAATGTGGTCCATAGGCCCATCTATTTACTAGGTATTGTAGCTCTCAGGAGGGTGCGGTACTCAGTAGATTTTTGCCCTCCTCGGACAGGATGAACGCATTCCACAACCCCCATGTCTTAGTGTATTGTTCACGACTAATCAGGTTTTATCCAACAGCGTCAAACACTAGACCAAATTCGTCAAGCAGTGACACTAATTTCTGCAGTATGTTCCAATTGGGTTACCCCTGCCTCTGGTGTAAGCAGGAAACTGCTACTTCTATCATTGGACTTTCATAAGGTCTTTGATAGCCTAAACTGGGACTATCTGTTCCCTACATTAAGATAGAAGATATTCGGATTTGGGGCCACCTTTCTATCGTTACTTAAGACTCTCTATAATAACCCATTGGCCCAGGTGTCTATTTGATGTTATAAATCACATTCATTCCCTGTTCATCACGGGACCAGACAGGGTTGCCCCCTTTCTCCATTGTTATTCGCATTGGAAATAGAGCTCTTAGCGGTAGCAATTAGATCCCATGCAAATATACATGGCATACATTGTGGTCAACAAGAACATAAATATTCTTTATTCGTGGATGACATCCTTATGTATGTCACTAATCCCCAGATCACCTTACCTAACCTCTTACCTTTGTTCCGCCGATTTTCCCAGGCATCTGGACTCTCATTAAACACTCAAAGAAAACATGGCTCTTAATATTACTGTACCCCCCCTTATTGCTACTGAATCTAAAAAATACCTACAAATTTCAATGGGCCTCAAACTCCCTCGCCTATTTAGGTATTCAATTAACTCCTTCGATTGACCTTATATAAAGCTAATTATCCTCCACTTTTCCGCCAACTTCATGATGATCTCCAACGATGGGCGGATTATCCCCTATCTTGGAAGGATTACTTCCATCAAGATGACACTTTTACTCAGTTTATTATATTATTTTAGAACCTTACCTGTGGCAGTTCCAATGGGGGAATTACAACGTCTACAAACGAATATTCTTCGCTTTATTTGGAGTAATATAAAAACGTGAATGAATAAATTAACATTATATACCTCAAAATCGAGTGGTGGGTTGGGCCTTCCTAATTTACAAGCTTATTACTAAGCTGCTCAAATAACTCAACTTTCATATACTACAGCTAAGGGACCTCCACCTCTCTGGGTTTCAGTGGAGGCTCTGTCATGTCACCATATCTCTACTGGCTCCCTAATGTGGTTCCCTAGCCGCCTTTGTCCCCCTATACAGTGCCCTGCCCTGTCTCATTCTCCAGGGGTCTGGGATAGAGTACGACATTGTAAGCCTTTATTATCTCCTCATACCCAATTAGCTCCCTTGTTTTGTAACCCTGAATTTACCCCAGGCCTCAATCCAATCCTATTTTGTTGGTGGCTCAATAAGGGATTACTTAGAATAGGAGACTACCTTAAAGGAACTCGACCTTGTTCTTTGCAACATTTTAAAGGTGCTCTACAGATGCCCTCTAGTGAATTGTTTAGATATAATCAAATATTTCCTTCATACGATCTAAACTTGATAACCTGGAGGGATCTCTAACGCTCACAAATTTTGAGTTGTCTTGTCAAACATCAGGAATGTTACGGAGAAGGATATCAGTGATATATACATCTCTGACTGATCCGGATGCTAAACTCTCCTACATGATACAATGGGAACGGGACCTGAATACTATTTATGAACTTTCGGACTGGCAAGACCTTGTTTATGCTTTATCTAAAATATCTATCAATACAACATTCGTTGAAGCAAATTACAAAACTCTTCTCAGATGGTATCTAGTCCCAACTAGGATAGCAAAAATGCACCCTTATCCACATCTCCCACATGCTTTAGGCGATGTGGCCAGATAGGCTTAATGTTTCATGTATGGTGGCAATGCCCTGTAGTTACTAGGTTCTGGATCCATATATTCAATTTAGTACATTCAGTGACAGGAGTCAACATACGTAGATCACCAGAGATGGCGCTTTTCCATAAATTTCCTGACGAAATTTAAAAAAAAAATCAACAAAATTAATTACATACAGCAGCCCGAATAACTATTGCCAAGCATTGGAAGCAGTCGGTGGTACCGCTTGAGTAAATTAAACTGGATCATGGTTAATGATAGACTTACCTGTGTTCTCCACAACTCCATCAAGAAATTTGATGTGACTTGGGATCCTTGGATATGATATATACTGTAGCTATAGATTAATACACATCTTGCTGACCCTCTTCTTCTTCCTTCTCCTACACCTCTTTTTTACTTTTCCCCTTTTTCCTTTGACCTTCTGTAACATTTCTCTTTTTTCTCCTTCTTTTACATCTGATCTGGTGACAAAGATAGATGGGGGTTTTGTTTGTTTTGTTCTTTTGGGGAATGTATAATCCTATTTCACTGCTGAATCCAGTGGATATAGGGAGGCTCTCTTTACTTATTGACCATTATTCTCTTATTCCTTATCCCTTTCCCCTTTTCTTAAACTCTGTTCCTCTAACCTCCCTGTTTCCTACCATTAAATTAATATGAAAGGGGTCTCTGTATTTGGCCCTTAGTTGGCTCCAGGCTTTAAAAATGTTCCAATGGGATTCTTTATGGCCCTAACGTTGCAATAGCCTTAGATCTGGTGATTACACCTTTAGAATGTTATACTTTCATACAATGTGGCCTTACATTTACTAAGGATCCTTTTTTGATTATTTTGTAGTTGAAGATCTGTTTTTGACCATAATATAGTTATTTTGTACTAAGGTTTACATATTTAAGGAAAGAGGGAAATTTTTCAAAACCTCAATTCAATCATTAAGTGCACTGTTGTTCACTGAAAATGATCTATGTAACTTCATATGCTATTTCTATCTCAATAAAAAAAAATATTGAAATTTAAAATGTTATTGCTGCCATGCGTCTGGTCATATTGCTGCCAACTGTTCCCTAGATGATGAACCAATGCAATATGATAATGCTTACTTGAAAAAACGCATTTCTCTTTTTGCACAGGTGGCATGTACTGCAACATGTCAGGAACACATAGAAAAAAAAATGTGTGTCATTTCAGTTGATGAAAAGCCAGTCACAGCACTGCTAGATTTTGGTAGAGTGGTGACATTAGTCAAAGGTGATTGTGTAAATCCTGCACCCTAGCACTATTGGAGTTATTTGCATATATGGGGACACGCCTGACTACCAGACTGCTGTGGTTAAGATTGATACCCCTTGGGGCATAGTGACACATTCAGTAGTGGTGGTACCCTCACTGCTTCATGAAGCCCTAGTGGGGAGAGATTTTCCCCACTTTTGGAGTTTATGGGAAAACAAAAGGAGTTGGGAGGATATAGCTCCCCCTGCTGAGGAAACACTGAAACTCACACCAGACCCTTATGATTACAAAATTGAAAGGAAAACTGTTGGTATGTCCGAGGTGAGGAAAGAGAAGATCCTTTTCCTTTTTCTGTAATGGCTGGGGAGCAGGAGGAGCTGGAATCCAGCCCCCAGCTGGAGGTTAATGAACAAGAAATTATCTCTGACTCTAAAAGTGAAAGTGGACAGAATGTGGTGCCTGACTTAAAGGTCAAAAAATATGATATGAATCTGGTGGGACCCGTAGTAAAGTCTGCCAGGGGCCATCAACACATACTGGTAAAACTGGACTATGCCACGTGATATCCTGAAGCCATTCCCTTGAGTAATACCTTAGCTAAAACTATTGCCAAAGAGCGTGTCCAGGTATTTAGTCGTGTGGGCATTCCAAAAGAAGTATTGACGGATCAAGACACTCCATTTATGTCCCGAGTCACTAAAGAATTGTGTAAGTTGTTCAAAATCTCCCATCTCCGTACCTCTGTCTACCACCTGCAAACTGATGGTCTTGTGGAGAGATTTAACAAAATGCTCAAAAGCATGTTAAAAAAGTTGGTGGATAAAGATGGGAGAAATTGGGATTTTTTTGCTGCCATACCTCATGTTTGCCATACGGGAGGTACCTCAGACATCTACAGGTTGCTCCCCTTTTGAATTACTGGGAGACATCTCAGGGGATTGCTAGATGTTGTAAAAGAAACGTGGAAGGGAGTGACCACGCCTTATAGAAGCGTCATCGAGCATATCTCACTGATGCAAGATAGAATTGCTGCTGTCTTGCCGCTTGTACACGGACAGGGCAGCCATCAGAAATTTTGGGGCTCCTTACACAGCTTCAGGCCTGGGCCCCCCCCGGGGCCTGACCACCAACATTCCCCAGGGCCCATCCACTGGCTGTCCCACCGAACACACCGACAGGTCATCCCTCTGAGTCCTTCGGTGCACCTACTTTTATTTTAACACTCTTACAACTTCTATTCCCATCTACACGCAGTTTTTTTTTCAAGCCACATGATTAGAACCTGAGGCTCTAATTGGCTTAAAAAAGGTTGGACTCGGGGCGCAGAGCACTGCGCCTCGAACCCACCCACTTGTAACAATAGCGAATAAATATTCGCTATTGTCTTCCAGCTTCTCCTTCTGGCCAATCAGGAAGAATCGGGTTGGCCTGGAGTAGAATCTGAGGAAGCCGCGAAGGGGTGAGTGCGGGGGGGGCGTCACCTTGGTGGGCACTGATGAGGCTAAGCTGATAGGCACTGATGAGGCTGCATTGATGGGCACTGATGAGGCTGCATTGATGGGCACTGAGTGAGTTTGCATTGATGGGCACTGATCAGGCTGCATTGATGGGCACTGATGAGGCTGCATTGATGGGCACTGATGAGGCTGCACTGGTGAGGCTGCATTGATGGGCACTGATGAGGCTGCATTGGTGGGCACTGATGAGCTGCATTGATGCATTATTTTTGTTAAACCTCCTTTGTTGCTATTAACATTAAATTACGTTACCACAATTTATCATATTTGTCTTGCTTCATAACATCAATATCTGTTCTAAAACCAGGTGGGCATGGATGATGAGCTGATTCTGTGGTTCAATGGGCCATTTGACTGGACTTTCCCCCCAGGCCTAAGGCTGCCAGCCCTCCCCTGATTGCCAATACGCAGCTGCCTATTTGGATGATGTAGTCATCTACAGCCCAGATTGGGAATCTCATTTGCCCCGGGTGCAAGCAGTAGTAGATTTTCTTAGGAAAGCAGGACTCACTGCCAACCTCACAAAGTGTGCCATAGGCTTGTAGGAGGCCAAATACGTTGGCTACATTATTGGCCGGGGGCTGATCAGTAAGTAAAAAGTAAAGTTTGTGCATTTCTTGGGATCACAGGGTACTAGTGGTGTTTTATACCCAATTTTGCCACCATTGCAGCCCCACTGACGGGTCTGACGAAGGGTAGAGGGTCAGTCATGACCAAGTGGAATCCAGAGGCAGAGAAGGCATTTCAAATGTTGAAGCAAGCCCTTTCTGTATAACCTGTGCTCGTGACCCCAGATTTCACCAGGAGTTTGTGGTGCAGACAGACGCCTCTGGTGTGGGACTGGGTGCTGTACTGTTCCAAGTCAGAGACGAGGAGGAGCACTCAGAGGTTTACCTTAGCAGAAAGCTCAACAGACAGGAGAAAAACTATGCCATTGTTGAGGAGGAATGTTTAGCTATCAAATGGGCCTTAGATGCCCTGAAATATTACCTCTTGGGGGAGACCACTGATCATGCACCTCTTAAATGGATGTGTGATAACAAGGAGAAAAACAGTTAGGTGACAAGGTGGCTCCTTGCTCTTCAAGTATTTAGGTTCACAGTGGAACATAGAGCTGGGAAACTCCAAAATAATGCAGATGCACTTTCCCGTATCAATTGTCTGGTTGGGACAGTTCCTCAGCAGCAGGGGCTTGAGCAGAGGGGGGCGGGGATATGTGGCGTTATGAAAGGTGAGGTGATCGATGGACATTATGTTTCACCTCGCATGCGTTCACTTGCAGGAAACTAAGGTGGAATCTGGTCCGGTTTTACCAGCCACCTTGGCAGGGTTGGTTCCGGACCAGATTTTGTGGTCCCCTTATGTCCATCAACAGGTAGTATAAAGGAAGCAGGTCTGGATCAGATGATTACTCCTGGGACTCAGGATCCATCAAACCTGAGAGAGCTTGGACTGAAGTTTGATTTATGACTGAAACAAAAAGGTTTGCATTGTCTTTGTTTTGTGGGTGACTGGGAGAAGCCCTTCACCGCTCAGTTAGGGAAAGAAGATGAGTTTTTTTTTTTGAAAATGTATTTTTATTGAAAAACTTTTCATCTTTTCTTTTACAAAACAAAGCCTATTTGGCATACCCAGGCTTAGAGAACAAAAAGAAAATACATACCACATGAAATGTAACCACTTCAATACTGGGCACTTAAACCCCCTTCCTTCCCGGACCAATTTTCAGCTTTCAGCGCTGTTGCAGTTTGAATGACAATTGCGCGGTCGTGCGACGTTGTACCCATATGAAATTTTTATAATTTTTTTCACACAAATAGAGCTTTCTTTTGGTGGTATTTAATCACCCCTGGGTTTTTTATTTTTTGCACTATAAATTAAAAAAAGACTGAAAATGTTCAAAAACAATGCATTTTTCTGCGTTTCTGTTATAAAATTTTGCAAATAAGTAATTTCTCTTCATAAATTTTGACAAAAAATGATACTGCTACATTTCTTTGGTAAAAATAACCCAAATCTGAGTTTATTTGGTGTTGGCGGACAGACAGATGTGACGGGGACTGTGACAGATGTGATGGGGACATACAGATGTTTTGTGTATGGTGACAGATGTGACGGGGACAGACAGATGTTTGGGGACTGTGACAGATGTTTTGGGGACATACAGATGTTTTGGGGACTATGACAGATGTTTTGTGTATGGTGACAGATGTGATGGGGGACATACAGATGTTTTGGGGACTGTTTTATGGGGACACTTATATGTAAGGGGACAGGGGTATCAGTGTGCTTGGTGCACTGTGTGGGGTGCGATCTGTGACAGCTTTCTGCATGAAATCCTCATCATGCAGAGAGCTGTCACATAGCTGCAGCTCCCCCCCCCTTCCCCCCCCGCACTGAGCTCTCACTGAGCTCGGCGGGGGGAGAACTGTCACAGAGACGGTCGTCTCTGTTTACAATGTGACGGCTGTGATTGGACACAGCCGTCACATGATCGGGGGGGCCAGTCACTGCGCCCGTATCCCGATCTCTGCTCAGCTGGATCCTGTGATCATAATGATCACAGGATCCAGCAGCAGCGTGCCACGTGGCCGCGCTGCGAGCTCCCGTTCTGCAGGACGTAAATACACGCCCTGTCAGAACGGGGAAGCTCCCACCCGGCCGTATATATACAGTGGCCGGGTGGGAGGTGGTTAAAAACTCAAACAAACGAAATAACTGGAAGTGCTCATAACCACCCAACACCCTGGAATCAAGAGGTATTACAATCGAGTAGGAGACGTTCAGAGGTTTCATGCAAACCATGCCATTCAGTTACCAGAAGGGGTTAGGGAAGAAACACGATCTTATAAGTAGCTATCCTTAGACCACTAATCTTTTCTGAGCATACCTAAAAGAGATTCACTGGGATGCATTAGATGAATCCGATTCCAACCATATATGCCAGATCTTTTGAAATTTGGACGGGCACCCCCTAGCAGCTTACGTAGTTTTATATAAAGGAACTATGGAGTTGATTAAAGATTTCCAGGAGTTAAGTGAGGGGGCCAACGCCTGCTTCCAACGCAGGAGTATGGCTTTCCTGGCGTAGAAGAGGAGCAGTCCAATGAGAGTTTTGGTTGCTTGGCGATGAGCCAAATCGCCCACCAAGCCCAACAGGCAGACCTCTACCTTTGAGGGAATATGGATCATAGTGAGGGAATTAATATAGGCGGTGATCTCATCCCAGAAACTTTGAATTTCAGGGCATGTCCAGAACATGTGAACAAAATCAGCCCCAGCACTCCCACATTTCCAGGAGACCATGAGTGAGTTAGGATATATTTTAGATAGTCTATGCGGAGTCATATACACACAGTGCAGTATCTTAAACTGAATCAAACGATCCCTAACTGAGACCAATTGTGTGAATGGATATTCCCACATGTCCTCCCAGTCCTCTGCCTCCAGCTCAGGGCACACGCTCTTCCATTTATTAAATAAATTCTCCATTCCGAAGTGGATTGAAGGTTGAAGAGCTTTATAGATTGAGGATGTAGGTTTTGCCAAAGAGGCATCCTGGAGAGCAGATTCTAAGTTTAAATGGAGTAGAGACGGACAACTGGGGCCGAACTGCGAGTTGAAGGCATGACGGATCTGTAGATATTTAAAGAAGTGTTGGTTAAGGAGCCCGAAACGTTCCTTAAAGGAATCGAAAGAGGGAAAGTGGCCAGCCACTAACAGATGGTCTAGCCTCTTGACCCCCCTCGTTGCCCAGAAGCCTGGGTCCGGGACTGTTAAGAACTGTGGGAGCTGTGGATTAAACCAAAGGGGAACCTCCGGGGACCACGTTTGGGGGTCCGAGTGTTTCTTGCATACCAGAAGCTGCCAGGCTCTAATCACCGCTTTCATTGATACCGTGAGAGGGAATTGAGATTTAACTCCCCTATACAAGCTGTTTCTCAGAGACTCATGGGACCCCAAGAGAGCCGCCTCCAATACCACAGCAGCGTTGGAATCATCCGATACCACCCAGTTGTGGGCATGATTAAGTAAAGCCGCAAAAAAATTATTTTGGAGATCGGGGCATGCCAGGCCTCCCTCCAACCAAGGGTGTTTTAGAATGGCTTTGTTCAATCTGGGAGATTTGGCCCTCCATAGAAAGGGAAAAATAATTGAATCAAATTGGCGAAAGGATTTTGGGATCCATACTGAGGTATGTCTCAGGGCATACAAAAAAACTGGGAGAATCTTCATCTTCACCAAATGAATTCTCCCTATAAGGGAGAGAGGAAGATTATCCCAGGCACTGAGCCGCTGTTTAAGTTGTGTGAGCAAGGGAAGAAGATTTAAGGAGATAAAGTCTGAGATGGAAGATGCCCATTGAAGGGGTACCGAGGACGCTGTCTGTCCCAGAGCCTGTCGTTCTAGGGGCATGTTTTGGGATTTACTCCAATTCACTCTCAAACCTGACTGTGCGGAGAAATTAGAGATAATCTCCAGAGCTGCTGTCAACAAGGGCCCGGAGTCACCGAGAAACAACAGGAGGTCATCCGCATACAGAGCCAACTTTTCAGTAATCGATCCCACCCTAATGCCCACCACCGCCTCCGAACTCTGTAAAGCCACGCCCAAGGGTTCCATGGCCAGGGCAAACAGGAACGGGGACAATGGACATCCCTGTCTGGTACTCCTCTCTACTGAGAAGGGAGCAGAGAGGTGGCCAACCAATTAAATTTGTGCAGTTGGAGATTTATATAATATATTTAGCCATTTGCGGAAAGAAGGGCCAAAACCAAATGCTTCCAAGACAGCCTGCATAAATTCCCATGTCACCATATCAAATGCCTTTTCTATATCAAAAGCGACTATTACACGTGATTGAGAGGGGGAGGAAGAGGGGAGCTGTAGATGAGTGAAAACTCATCTTAAGTTAATATCAGTGGATTTGCCAGGCATAAAGCCCGTCTGATCTATGTTTATTAGGCCAGGCAGCACACCCACCAGTCTGTTAGCCAGGACCTTAGCCAAAATTTTTAAGTCACAGTTAAGCAGGGAAATGGGACGGTAGGAGGCACAATGTCTAGGGTCCTTGTCAGGCTTTGGGAGCAGAACAATATTTGCATTGTACATTGAAGGGGGCAGGGATCCCGATTCAAAGTAATGGGTGTATAACTTTTGCAATCTAAGGGCTAGCTTTGCCGCATACTGCCGATACCAGTCTCCAGGGAGCCCATCCGGACCAGGAGTCTTCAAGGGAGGGAGGGATGCAAGAGCCAACTCCACCTCCTGAACAGAGATCGGCGCATCCAACCCCCCACCTCCTCCTCCAACAACTGTGGTAGGGAAAGTTTTTGCAGCTCAGATAAAATACTAACTGGGGGGAGACATTGTGGTTTCCAATAGAGCTCCCCAAAGAAAGCACCAAACTCTTGTAGGATAGCCTTGGGGGCATCTATACACTCACCATCCTCAGACAGCAGCCCGGAGATTACTGTGTGATAATGGGGCTCCGCCACTAAGTTGGCCAGAAGGCGGCCATTTTGTCCCCAGACTCGAATAATCTACCCGCCAACACTTTAGCATCAGAGTGAGTGAGGGAGGTGAAATGTAGAGTCAGCTCTCTTCTAGCCTGGGCCAAGTGTAAAAACTTATCTGGGGAGGGATGTTCAGCGAAGGCCACGGAGGCGTCAGCCTCCCGCGACTCTAGCTGAGTTGTGGTGGTGTTATGATCAACAGTTTTAATAGCTGCAATGTAACCTCCTCTAATTGTGGCCTTAAAGGCATCCCAAACCATCACTGGTGAGGAGGAGTCTTCATTAATCGACCAATAGAGGTCTATCTGTGGATTGATTATTTCAGACACCTTCTCATCCTGAATCCATCTAGGTGCTAGTGTCCAGGCTCCGGAGTCTCTCCGCTCCCCCACCTGAAGATTTAACTCCAGGGGAGAGTGGTCTGAGAGTCCCGCTGGAAGGTACGAGGCCCCCGACAATTTAGTTAAGACTTGAGTATTACCGAAGGCAAGGTCTATCCTGGAACCAGACCTATGAGTGGATGACATACAGGAGAACGCGTATGTTTCCAACGCCACAACTCCTCAAGACCAAAGGTGTCAACCCATCCCTTCAGTTCCGCAGAAGCCGTACGATTAGGGTTAGAAGAATCTAAGGCTACGTCTAGGACCGCATTAAAGTCTCCAGCTATAATAACATGGGCAGGTAGTAGAGGGGCCAATTTTTCATAAATAGTATATAATAAACCATGATCCACTGGTGGGGGCGACTTCCCTACCCAACTGTGGAAACCAGAACTCCTCAACACCGCAACCTTTGTATGCGCAAGAGGACATACAGTAGGTGAGTATCCAGACCAAGGTCCTATCTGGAACGGAAGCCATTATGAGTTCAGAATTGATTTAACAGCCCCCGGAGCATGGAAGGTCGCCCTGAGAGTCTGGTGAGAGGGGACCTCAATTTAGAAGTCCACCCCCTCGCCTCTCTGAGGCCTCGGACCTG
>BLSH010033017.1:238272-257072 GCA_018402905.1 Glandirana rugosa
AGGACCTCTGTGTCGTTATACATTCTTTTGTAAGGTGTTTTAATCTTATATTGGTGAAGGGCTGGCGGCATACGTCTTACTGCCGGCCCTTCACCGACTCAATAGGACTGACCTGCAGTATACTGCAGGAGTCCTATTGTTCGGTGGCACACGGGCCCCCCCGCGCGTAGCGCCGCTAGCCACCACACCCCCCAGTTAGACTGGGGGGCGTTATGGCTAGAGCCATTTCACGAAGCTAGGCTTCGTGAAATGGTACACTGGTCGGCACTGGTTAGTGCCGACCAGTGTCACATTATGTCCTTTCGGCAACACGGCTGGTCACATGGTAAAGTGCTTCGGATCGAAGCACTTTACCGAGATCGGTATTGCGGGGGGTCAGATTGACCCCCCACACCACCGATCGCCGCGATGCGCGCCCCCCCGGGCACACGGTGGCTTGTTATCCTGAGGACGTCATATGACGTCCAGTCAGGATAACTCAGCCACTTCCCGGCCGTCATTCTGCATACGGCGGTCGGGAAGTGGTTATATTCTAATTTTGTGGAATGTTTTCTTACATATTGCTGTGTCTCCAGGAGAGAAATCAAGGGGATATCTTCCCAATAGGTCAAAAATATTTTTTCCAAGCACACCGTCCTTATATCAGGAAAGATGTTTATTAGTTCATTAACTCAGTAGACCACATTTTCAACACTCTACCTTGATTTGGGGTCCTGCAAAGCTGAAAACGTTTGTGATTTACTTTGTGTATGAAATAATACATTTCTTCCCTGAGACATGGACCATGTAATGGTGAGAAATGTTTCTGATCTATGAATGGATGAGGCCATCTATCTAATGACTTCAGCACTCATTATTAACATGAATAGAGCATGTTTGTATGATGTTTGACCAATACTGATTGTATCCTCTTAATGGGGATGGTTGTAATCTTATCTTTTATAAAAGTTTTGGCTGCAGTTCCACTTTAAACAAGGTTCTGGAAATACATTGTGCTTTGTCCCTTTTTCTCCTACGTTCACTGACAGATGCAGCTCTTCATGACATGTGTGGTTTATGCTTGTCCTATTAGGAGTTAACTAGGCAGGGAAAGATATCAAGTTGGCCCCTCCCACGGCGCTGTCCTCTCTTTCCATATAAACCCCCTACTCTGCTCAGCCCATCAGTTTTAACATGCCTAGTCGCAAGGAGTTGACCTGGCTCCCTTATGGGACCTGCGGTCCGGACTGGGGATCGCTTTTTTATTTTGTTTGCTCTATCAAGCTATCTGAACCTGCTATTAAGAAGCCGGCTGGGGCATAGAGGATTGTCTCAGGATCCTGTACTTTCTCCAGCGCGGCTGACCGATCGAGCTAGTCCCTGCGTATGGGGGTCCTGCTGCATCATGCCCATTCCATGCGGGCGGCCTGTGGGTGTACCCCACTTGTGCCCAGGATCCGGACTGCGGTCTGGTTCGGAGGCGATTGACCGGCAGCATCCCGCCCCGGCTGGGGTGGAAGGTCTGCGACCGGGTGGCTACCCGCTATGCCCGACAGGAGTGGTGAGTGATGCCCCCCTCTCCCCTTTCAGGCAGAGGGGGGGCGACGGGTGTCCTAACGCATACGCTGTTTGGATGTAACCACCGGTTGGGGGTCCCCTTCCCCCCCACCCTCCCCCTCGCTCCGCACCCGTGTTGCTATGCCCCCTTTTGGGGACTTGGGCCGCCATGTGGCGATCCGCCGCCATTTTGCTGTAGCCGCGGACATTTTCGCTAAGGGAGTCTTCCCTCTAGTGCTCAGAGTGGCTATTTTCCTGTAGCCACGTTCCCCAGGCTGGGTTTTAGCCTCTAGTGCATGCTCCCAGCAGCCATATTGGAGTCCCTGCATGCTGTAAAAATGTGCTACAGCCGTTTTTACTTTCACTTTGGAACGGTGTGGCTCTGACGGCGCAGCTCTTCTTGGCAGTCCTCAGGACAGTTTTTCTGGCAAAACAGCAAGTATAGCTGGGCTCTCCTGTGGGTGCTGGTAGTAGCGGGTACAGTCCTCCTGGGGTTCCCTGGCGTTCTGTGGGGCGGTGGTGTGCGGCATTGTGGGGGTGCCTCAAATAGGTTTCTTACAGCATTTAGCTCTCATTCAGGGAAAACGATGGCAGACTACCCTGCTGGGCCTGCTGAGGAGGAATCAGCGACAGCGTAATCTGCGCAGGGGGTATTTCTGGACCAGCTGAGGGCGGTATTTGGCAAATTTCTTCCCCGGATGAGCCGAGCAACGCTGCAGGGGTCCCTAAGAAGCGCCCTCCTCCCCCTTGTTCCTCAGGGGAGGACTCTGAACCAGAGATGGCTTCGGGGGTCACGGGGACCCCAGTAGAGCTTTCTGAAGGTGAACTGGCCCCCTCGGACGGAGAGGAGGATCAGGGGGCGTCAGCGCACGAAAAAGCGCTGGTGTCGGCCATTATCTCTGGGATTCGCACTACTCTGCGACTGGACCAAGACAGCGAGTCGCAAACGTCTGCATACGTTTGTGGGTCTGCCAGGGCTCCTAGGGCCTACCCTTATGATCAGTTCTTTGCTCATCTGATCTACCATGAATGGCAGCGACCGCAGCATTCTTTCTCATTGTCAAAACGCTTTGCCATTCGTTATCCATTTGAGGGTAGCTTTTTTAAGAAGTGGGCGTCCCCCGCAGTGGACCCACCGATAGCTCATCTGAATAAGGCAACGACTATTCCCCTGGAAGGGTCCCCCTCTTTTAAGGACCCGGCTGATAGGCGGACAGAGGCGGTGTCAAAAGCACTTTTTCTGTTAGCGGGGTCAGCTCTGAGACCGGCCCTGGCATCAGCCATGGCGGCGCAATACTTATCTGAGCGTATGGCGGAGCTTCAGAATGATCTGGACTGCGGCCGTCTGCTTGATGCGCCGCAGAGGGCTGAATTTTTGTTTCAGGGTATCAAGTACCTGTGTGATGCAGCCCTGGATCTGCTCCCTATGTTATCCAAAATGGCTGTATTTGCCGTCATTCTCAGACAAATCCTTTGGTTGCGCTCATGGTCAGGTGACCACGCGTCCAAGAAAGGTCTTGGGGATCTCCCCTTTCAGGGTGGCCGTCTTTTTGGGCCACAATTGGATGCAATCATCAAAGATTTCACTGGTGGGAGGAGCACCTTCCTCCCGGAGGCGAGCGTTTCGCCATAGGCAGGGGCCTGTTTCTTCGGGTCAGAAGAAATGTTTTCGCGCCTCTGGTGCAGCGGGAAAGGGGGCGCGATCCGGCAAGGCCGCTGCAGGGGCCGGTAAGCGGCAATGGCAGCGCAAAACTAACAAGACAGAGGACAAGCCCTCCACTGCATGATGGGTTGCCCCCACCCAAGCTTTGGGTGGGGGGACGTCTTCTGGGGCTCGCAGACCGGTGGACTGCCTGCATTTCCCACCGGTGGGTGCAGGAAGTGGTGTCCACGGGGTACAGGATAGAGTTCAACACTCTACCCCCAGACAGGTTCTTCCCATCTAAGTTGAGGCTCCCGCAGGGGTGTCGGGAGGCCCTCTTCAGGGCTGTTCAGGCACTCTCCGACCAGGGGGTGATCGTGCCAGTACCTCAAGTGGAGAGGTTTCTACTCAAACCTATTTGTGGTCTCCAAAAAAGACCTGAAGGCCCTGAACCGCTATGTAAAAGCGCGGAAATTCCGGATGGAATCTGCTCGCTCGGTAGTGGCCGCCCTCCTTCAGGGGGACTTCCTGGCATTTCTGGATATCAGAGACACGTATCTCCATGTTCCCATTTGCCCCGGCATCAGCGTTTTCTTCGCTTTGCGGTGGGGGACCTCCATTACCAATTCATGGCACTCCCCTTCGGTCTAGCTTTGGCTCCTTGGGTTTTCACCAAGCTGGTGGACCCAGTACTAGCGTTACTGAGACAGAGAGGCATTGGTAGCATACCTCGACGACCTGCTCTTGAGAGTGAAATCAGCCTCGGCTCTGGAGGAGGACGTGAGGATCACCATGGCTTTGTTGGAGGACTTCGGCTGGTTGATCAATCTGCAGAAGTCGTCGGTGTCTCCGTCCCCTCGCCTGGGATACTTGGGTCTGATTCTGGACACGGAGCAGGCGAAGGTGTTCTTACCTCCGGCCAAGTTGCTGTCGCTGCAGACAGCGGTGCGAACCTTACTGTCACACCGGCAGTCATCATTACGGTTCTGTATGCGGGTGCTGGGGCTCATGGTCTTAACCTTTTGAGGCAGTACCTTACGCTCAGAGCCACACTCGACTTCTCCAGCGAGCGATTCAGTCTCGGTGGGACAGGTCACCACGGTCCTTGGATCTACCGATCCGCTTGAATCCTCAGGCCAGGGGTTCTCTGGCTTGGTGGCTTCGGGACCTTGCCCTGACTCAGAGGAAGTCATTCCTGCCCCTTCACTGGTAGATAATTATGATGGAAGCCAGCCTGTCGGGCTGCGGAGGGGTCCTGGGGCAGTTGTCTGCCCAGGGCCGTTGCTCTGCTCAGGAAGCGCGCCTCCCGATCAATGTGCTGGAGCTAAGGGCGATGAAGTTACGAGGGCGCCCGATTCAGGTTCAGTCGGACAATGCCACAGCAGTGGCGTATGTGAACCATCAGGGCAGAACGAGAAGCTCGGCAGCTGCTGCGGAAGCAGCTCTGATTCTGTGTTGGGCAGAACTTCACGTACCGGCAATCTCGGCCGTTTACATTCCAGGCGTGGAAAACTGGCAGGCGGACTTTCTCAGTCGCCAGACGCTGGATCAGGGAGAGTGGTCTCTCCATTCAGAGGTGTTCAGCCAGATTTGCCACAAGTGGGGGATGCCGGATGTGGACCTCATGGCGTCTCGGTTCAATCACAAAGTGAAGACCTTTGTATGCAGGGCGAGAGATCCGTTGGCAGTCGCCACGGACGTTCTCGTGGCCCCTTGGGGCCGGTATCATCTACTTGCTACGCAGGGTGGAAGCGGAGGGAGTTCCTATGATCCTGGTGGCTCCGGATTGGCCTCAGCGTCCATGGTACGCTGACGTGGTACGAATGGTAGCGGATGTTCCTTGGCGACTCCCACTGCAAGACGACCTACTGTCTCAGGGACCCATCTTGCACCCTGCTTTACCCTCGCTAGCTTTGACGCCCTGGCTATTGAGTCCCAGGTGCTGAGGGACAGGGGTGTCGCTGAATCCGTGATCCCTACCATGCTAAAAGCACGCAAGTGTGCTTCTCGCAAGATTTATTACCGCACCTGGAAGGCTTACATCGCATGGTGTGAGGCGGAGTGTTACAACCCTCGCTCTTACGTGGTGTCCAGGGTCTTGACCTTTTTACAGCAAGGTCTGAACAAGGAGCTGGCCTTGAGTACTCTCAAGGGCCAGATATCAGCTCTAGTGATTCTTTTTCAAGGACCTCTGGTGTCACATTCGTTGATTCGTACCTTTGTACAAGGGAGATTCCCTTACAACTGCTGTCGCAGAAGGTGGCTTTCTTGGTGGCCATTACATCCGCTCGGCGGGTGCCTGAGTTGGCTGAATGGTCCTGCAAGTCTCCCTATCTGGTCCTGCACAAGGACAAGGTGGTCTTGCGTCCACCGCCTCCGTTTCTTCTGAAGGTGGTTTCATCTTTTCACTTTAATGAAGATATTGTTCTTCCTTCGTTGTGCTCGCATCCTAAGGAATTTGAGTTGCATTCCTTGGATGTCGTAAGGGCCTTGTGAGTGTATTTGAATACTACAGCTTCTTTCCGGAAGTCTGACTCTTTGTACTAATGGATGGTCCGCGCAAGGGTTTGGCGGCCTCGTCGGCTATTGTTTCCCGTTGGATCAGGCAGACCGTGACCCATGCGTATTCTGTTCGGGGCAAGGTACCCCTTTTTCAGTCACGGGTCATTCTACCAGGCCTGTTAGCACTTCCTGGGCCTTCAGACACCAGGCCTCGGTGTCACAAGTGTGCAAGTCGGCTACTTGAGCCTCGGTGCACACCTTCACTAAGTTTTATAAGATTGATGTGTCAGCCTCCTCGGATGCTGCTTTTGGCCGTAATGTTTTACAGGCGGCTGTGTAGGCGCGTCTGGCACCTCCTTAGAGGTTTCTGTTGGGTACAGATGTTATCGTTTACCCACCCCTCTTTTTGACACAGCTTTGGGACATCCCCACATGTCATGAAGAGCTGCGTCTGTCAGTGAACGTAGGAGAAAAAGGGATTTTATTAAAACTTACCGTAAAATCCTTTTCTCTGAGTTCACTGACAGACGCAGCACCCACCCCTCTGCGCTCTGTTTTCGGTATGGCTTGTTACGAACTGATGGGCTGAGCAGAGCAGGGGGTTTATATGGAAAGAGAGGACAGCCCCGTGGGAGGGGCCAGCTTTCTTTCTTTCCCTGCCTAGTTAACTCCTAATAGGACAAGCATAAACCACAGGTCATGAAGAGCTGCGTCTGTCAGTGAACTCGGAGAAAAGGATTTTACGGTAAGTTTTAATAAAATCCCTTTTTTTTTTTCTTATTCACCTACCTGAGAAAGTGGGGTCCCTTACCTAGCAAACAGTAGAGGGTCTTGTCGTAGTGGGTGGCTCATGGTAGGAGAGGAGCTAGAGAAACGCAAACATGATAAGAAGATGATAATAGTGGCCAAGTAGATAACGAGTAGTATAATAACCTCTTAAGGACCGCCCCACGTACATATACTGTAGCAGGGCGGCCCTTAAGCGCAAAATCATGTACCTGTACCTGACTGGGCACAGCGGGAGCCATTCAGCTGGTCTGTCTATGTAAACAAGGCAGATCGCCGTTCTGATAGTAAGGAAGACAAAGATCTTGTGTTTCTGCTAAGCAGTAACATGGATTTCTGTCTTCCTACTGTTAAACCCCCCTCCACACAGTAAGAAAGCACTCCCATGGAACACATTTAACCCTTTGATCGCCCCTGATGTTAATCCTTCCTTGCTAGTGTCATTCGTAAAGTGACAGCGCATTTTTTTTTTTCTGAACACTGTATTGGTGTCACTGATCCCCAAAAAGTGTCAGATTTGTCCACCGCATTACTAGTAAAAAAAATAAAAATTCCATAAATATATCCCATAGTTTGTAGATGCTATAACTTTTGCGCAAACCAATCAATATATGCTTATTGGGATTTTTTTTACCAAAAATATGTATCAGAATACATATTGACCTAAATTGATGAAGAAATTTGATATTTTCAATTTTTTTTATTGGATGTGTTTTATAGCAGAAAGTAATAAATATTGTGTTTTTCTTCAATTGTCAGTCTTTATTTACTTATAGCGCAAAAAATAAAAACCGCAGAGGTGATCAAATACCACCAAAAGAAAGCTCTATTTTTGGGAAACAAAGGATATCAATTCTATTTGGGGACAGTGTCGCACGACCGAACAATTGTCAGTTAAAGCAATGCTGTTTTGCATAATATGGCCTTGTCAGGAAGGGGGATGAACCTTCCAGAGCTGAAGTGGATAAACAGGGAAAAGGGCGATTAAAAAAAAAAGGAAATGGAACATAACCTTCCTAACGCAGACAAAAAAAAAAAAAGATGCAACTCCCTTGTAGTGCTTCACTCAAAAGGTGAGAAAGATCTTGAAAAAAAAAAGAAAATACCATATACTGTAGATTCATTTGTTGAATCCAATTTGTGTATTTAGAAATAATGCATTTATATTGTGCTAACATCAAATTCATGAAGTGATTTCCATTGAATACAAAATGTGTTCTTATTAACATCCCCTTACCCTCATAATTCTCAAACAAGACCTTCACTAATACTCCAATGTTGATGTTTTACTGTGTCTCCATCTTCCCTCCAGTAGGATCCATCCTCCCCTCTCTCCAAATGAATGTTGGAAGCTCCGAAAAATTAAGTAGAATCACATTGTGTAATAATGCCACACTATTTAATCACCATACATCAAAAACGATATTACTCAAAGAGTGCGTTTATATATGTGTGTATACCTTTAAGCCCAGTGTTGACTCTGCTGTGAAAACATTAGTGCATTTTTCACTCTATATACCTTACTGAATATGAGATCAATTATTTGCCTTCAATTAATTCTCTCTGCTGAGGATTCCTCACTCACATCCAGAAAGTGTGATACCAGTTTAAATTATAAATTGTGCACTCACGTTATCATGCATTACCAGAATGCTATACAATAAACGATGTTCATGGATATAATTGTATCAGCAATAATCCTCCTGATCCTCCAGCCTCCAATGTTAGGATTCTCCCATGCAAAACATTAGAGAAGGGCCCATAGTGCAGCAATGTAAGTTAAAATCCAACGTTTTATTGTGCAAAAACCTACTTACAAACACCAGCTTGTAAAATGCCTATAAACCTCTATAAAGATGACCACAGCGGCACTTCCAATATGTGATTGTGTCACTTCTGGTGTCTAACGTCACTTCTGATGTGTTTCGTCCAATGACCTCCTGCGAAAAAGTCCATTGGACTAAATGCGTCAAAAGTTACATCAGACACCAGAAGTGACACAATCACGGATCGGAAGTGCCACATCTGCCATCTTTATTGAGGTTTTCAATCACAGCCAGACAGCTGAGGAGAGAAAGGGGGTGGGGCCGAGCTGTGGTTCCATGTCTGAATGGAGAAAAGTTATACCCGTGCTCAAATCCCAAGAGCTTATAAATGTATTTTAACTATCAGGTGCTAAAGGAGTGTGACCACATAGCAGTACAAATTCTGGATGGACCCTCTGCACACTGCTCCACCCTTTCCAGCAAACTATGCAATGAAAAACAGGGATATTTAGTTCACATGTATTGCAATACACATTTAAGCCGGCCAACTGCGTCAAAGTAATCCCTCTCCTGGCCAGTCCTAGCCACTGCAAATGCTACGGTGATGCAGTTGGTCAGCTTAAAAATATATTTCAATACAAAACAACTGCACAGAGCAGGTAAGCATGACATGTTTGTTATTTAAAAAACAATCTTTTTTTGCCTTTAACCACTTGCCGTCCGCCACCCCTCCGACTCATGTTCTGGGGCAACATCATATGATGTCTTCCCAGAAAGTGCGCCGTACACGGCGGAACCCCGATCTGTGTAAAGGGCCGCAGCCGGTCCCATGTATACAAGGAAGTGATGGTAATCTATGCTCCTCGCCTCACACTGACAGAGTGTGTGGCGAGGAGAGCCGATCAGCGGCATCTCCTCACAGAAGACATCTAGGCATATAATCAGGGCACTGATCATCAGTGCCCTGATTACCATTAGCGCCACTAGTGCCAGCAATCAGTGCCCATTAGTGATGCCGGTCAGTGCTGGCTATTGGTGCCGCCCATCAATGCCACCCATCAATGCCCACCAGTGCCCATAAGTGAGGCATATTTGTGCCTCCTCATCAGTGCCGCTTCATCAGCACACATCAGTGAAGGAGAAAATTTACTTTTCTCTTAAATTCACTGACAGACGCAGCCCTCTTTGACATGTGGGGTTATATGCACATCCTACTAGGAGTTAACTAGGCAAAAAGAAAGAAAGCAAGCTGGCCCCTCCCGGGGGGCCGTCCTCTCTCTCCCATATAACCCCCCTGCTCTGCTTAGTATATCAGTTTTTAATATGCCTAGTGCAAGGAGTTGACCTGGCTCTGTTATGGGACCTGCGGTTTATATTTTTTGCTATCGCTTTTTTATTTTTTTCAAGCTATCTGATGAAGACTGCTATCAAGAAGCCGGCTGGGGCATAGAGGATAACTAGAATCCTGCACTCTCCCCAGCACGGCCGACCGATTCAAGCTAGTCCTATGCTGTGGCGGGACCCGCCGCATCGTGCCCGTTCCGTGCGGGCAGCCAGTGGGTGACCCCCACTTACGCCCGGTGACCGGACTCGGTGCCTGTCCAGGGACTTTGGCCTGCAGCATCCCTTTCCGGATGGCGAGGAAGGTCTGCGACCGGGTGGCTACCCACTACACCCGTCGGAGTGGGGAGTGACCCCCTCTGCCCCCCCTAGGGGTGCGGAGGGGGGGTGCTGGGCGTACTTTAGCGATTTTCTGGCCGGCCGGTGGAGGGTGGTCGCTGGGCTAGTGTCCTCCTGGGTGTCCTCGCCCCCTCCCTCACCTCTCCCCCCCCGCTCCGCACCCTGTTTAAAACCGCATCTGTGCGTTTTTATGCCGCCATGGGGTGATCCACCGCCATTTTGCCGTAGCCGCGGCCATTTTACTGAGGGTTTCCCTCTAGTGCCAGGGTCGGCCATTTTGCTGTAGTCGTGGCCTGCACACAGGCTTTGGCCTCTTGTGGATGATCTCGGCAGCCATATTGGATGTCCCTGGAGCAGTGTAAAACGTGCTGTTGCCGTTTTACTTTCCTTTTCGCTTGGGACAGCGTGGCTGACTACAGACGGCACTTCTTTCTGGCGGTCCTTTTTGCACTCCTGCTGGGAGCAGCACTGTGGGCACAAACAGCAAGTATAGCTGGGCTCTCCCTGGGGTGTGGTATCGGTGGGTGCAGTCCTCCTGGGGTCTCCCTGGCGTTCTGTGGGGCGACGGTGGGGCTGCATTGTGGGGGTGTCAGTTCATTTTTTTTCTAAATTCGTCTGTCAGTTTCGGTGGTGTGATGGCGGATGATCCTGCAGGCCCTTCTGAGGAGGAGTCAGCGGCAGCGCAGCCTGTGCTGGGGGCCCTGGTGTCCCTGGAACAGCTGAGGGCAGTGTTTGGGGAATTTCTTCCCTGGGTGGGGCCGAGCAACGCTCTGGGGGCCCCTAAAAAATGCCCGCCCCCCTTGTTCCTCAGGGGACGAATCCGAACCGGAAATGGCTTCGGGGGTCACGGGGACCCCCATGGAACTCTCAGAGGGTGAGCTGGTACCCTCAGACAACGAAGAGGACCAGGGGGCCTCAGTTGCGCGCGAAAAAGCGCTGGTGACCGCACTGATTTCTAATATCCGTGCGTCCTTGCGACTGGACCAGGCAGGGGAGTCGCAAGCGTCCGCATATGTTTGCGGGTCTGCTAGGCCGCATAGGTCGCCTAAGGCTTATCCTTATGATACATTTTTTGACCACCTGGTCTATCAGGAATGGCAGCGTCTGCATAATTCCTTCGCCCTACCAAAACGCTTCGCTATACGCTATCCCTTTGAGGATAGTTTCGTGAAGACCTCCGGTGGCTCGCCTGAACAAGGCAATGACCATTCCGTTGGAAGGGTCCCCCTCGTTTAAGGCCCCAGCCGATAGGCGGACGGAGGCAGTGTCCAAGGCACTTTTCCTGTTGGCAGGATCAGCCATGCGGCCGGCCCTGGCGTCTGCCATGGCGGCGCAATATATGTCTGAATGTATGGCAGAGCTGCAAAATGATTTGGACTGCGGCAGGACGCTGGAAGCGTCGCAGAAGGCAGACCATTTGTTTCAAGGTATTCAGTACCTGTGTGATGCAGCTCTGGACCTGCTTCCCATGTTGTCAAAGATGTCTGTTTTTGCAGTCATTATCAGACGAGTTCTCTGGTTACGTTCGTGGTCGGGTGACCACACGTCTAAAAAAGGTCTTGCGGATCTTCCCTTTCAGGGTGGCCGTCTCTTTGGGCCTCAGTTGGATGAAATCATCAAGGATTTCACTGGGGGGGAAGAGTACTTTCCTTCCGGAGCCCAGGCGACGGGAGTTCCGCCGTAAGCAGGGACCTGTTTCTTCGGGTCATAATAGGTTTTTCGTGCCCCTGGCGCAGCGGGCAAGGGGTCGAGGCCCGGCAAGCCTGCCACAGGGGCCGGGAAGCGTCCCTGGCAGTGCAAGAACGAAAAGACAGAGGACAAGCCCTCCTCTGCATGATGGGTTGCCCCCACCCGACCTTCGGGTGGGGGGACGTCTTCTGGGGTTCGCAAACAGGTGGACTGCCTTCATTTCCGACCGTTGGGTGCAGGAAGTGGTGTCCTCCGGGTACAGGATAGAGTTCAGTACTCTACCCCCAGACAGGTTCTTCCCATCGAACTTGAGACTCCCTTAGGGGTGTTGGGAGGCCCTCTTAAGGGCTGTTCAGGCACTCTCCGACCAGGGGGTGATCGTGCCAGTACCTCAGTTGGAGAGGTTTCATGGTTTCTACTCGGACCTAATCGTGGTCCCCAAAAAAGGGGGGGGGTCAGGCCAGTTCTGGACCTAAAGGCGCTAAACCACTTTGTGAGAGCGCGAAAATTTCGGATGGAATCCGTCCGTTCGGTCGTGGCCGCCCTCCACCAAGGGGACTTCATGGCGTCCCTGGATATCAGGGATGCGTATCTCCACGTCCCCATTTGTCTCCGGCACCAGCACTTTGCGGTGGGAGATCTTCACTACCAATTCGTGGCACTTCCCTTTGGTCTGGCCTCGGCTCCTCGGGTGTTCACCAAGCTGATGGCCCCGGTGCTGGCGCTACTGAGGCAGAGGGGCATTGCGGTGGTAGCATACCTCGACGACCTGCTCCTGAGAGCGGAGTCTGCTTCGGCTCTGGAGGAGAATGTGGCTATCACAATGACCTCGTTAAAGGACTTTGGCTGGCTGATCAATCTGCAGAAGTTGACGGTGTCACCGTCCTGTCGCCTGGAATATCTGGGTCTGATTCTGGACATGGAGCAGGCGAAGGTGTTCCTACTTCCGGCCAAGTTACTGACACTACAAGCAGCGGTGCAAACCCTGCTGTCACGCCGGTGGTCTTCCTTACGGTTTTGTATGCGGGTGTTGGGGCTCATGGTTTCAGCCTTCGAGGCGGTGTCCTCCGCCCAGAGTCACGCTCGGCTCCTTCAGCGAGCGATTCTGTCTCAGTGGGACAAGTCCCCACTGTCCCTAGACCAGTTAATCAGATTGTATTCTCAGACCAGAGGGTCGTTGACATGGTGGCTTCGGGCCCCGGCCTTAACGTTGGGGAAGTCTTTTCCCCTGAATTGGTCGATAGTCACGACAGATGCCAGCCTATCGGGCTTGGGGGGGGTCCTGGGGCAGTTGTCTGCGCAGGGCCGCTGGTCAGCGCAGGAATCTCGCCTTTCCGATCAATGTGCTGGAGCTGAGGGCGATCAGGCTCTGTCTCGCCCACTGGACGGAAAGGTTGCACGACCTCCCGGTTCGGGTTCAGTCGGACAATGCCATGGCAGTGGCATATGTGAATCATCAGGGCGGAACGAGGAGCTCGGCAGCAGCTGCGTAAGGGGCTCTCATTCTGTGCTGGGCAGAACTTCATGTGCCGGTGATCTCTGCCTTCTACATTCCGGGCGTAGAGAATTGGCAGGCGGACTTCCTCAGTCGCCAGACGCTGGATCAGGGGGAATGGTCCCTCCATCCAGAAGTGTTCAGCCAGATTTGCCACAAGTGGGGCACGCCAGATGTGGACCTCATGGCGTCTCGGTTCAACCACAAAGTGAAAACTTTTGTAAGCAGGACGAGAGACCCGTTGGCGGTCGCCATGGACGCGCTGGTAGCGCCTTGGGGTCGGTATCTTCTTTACGCCTATCCTCCCATCAAGCTTCTACTGCAGCTATTGCGCAGGGTGGAAGCGGAGGGGATTCCGATGATCCTGGTGGCTCCGGATTGGCCTCGGCGTCCGTGGTATGCCGACGTGGTGCGAATGGTGGCAGACGTTCCCTGGCGCCTTCCACTGCGCGAAGATCTGTTGGCTCAGGGACCCATCTTGCACCCTGCTTTACTCTCGCTGGCTTTGACGGCTTGGCTATTGAGTCCCAGGTGTTGAGGGATAGGGGTGTCGCTGACTCCGTGATTCCTACCATGCTGAAAGCGCGCAAGTGTACTTTGCGCAAGATTTATCATCGCACCTGGAAGGCCTATATTGCTTGGTGTGAGGCGGGGGTTGGAACCCCCGCTCTTACGTTGTGTCCAGGGTCCTGGCCTGTTTCCAGCAGGGCCTGGATAAAAAGTTGGCCTTGAGTACTCTCAAGGGTCAGATTTCGGCTCTGGCGATTCTTTTTCAGTGACCTTTGGAGTCACATTCATTGATTTGTACATTTGTACAAGGTGTGCGCCATGTGGCTCCTCAGGTACGGTCGCCTATGGAACCGTGGAATTTGAATTTGGTGCTTTCGTGCTGCAGAAGCCACCATATGAGAAGATCAGGGATATTCCCTTACAATTGCTGTCCCAGAAAGTGGCTTTCTTGGTGGCCATTACGTCCACTAGGCGGGTGTCTGAGTTGGCAGCGTTGTCCTGCAAGTCTCCTTACTTGGTCCTTCACAAGGACAAGGTGGTCTTGCGCCCATCTCCTTCGTTTTTACCGAAGGTGGTTTCTTCTTTTCACATTAATGAATATATTTTTCTTCCTTCGTTGTGTCCGCATCCTTCACATCCTAAGGAATTTGAGTTATATTCATTGGATGTCGTGAGGGCTTTGCGGGTGTATTTGGTGGCTACAGACACTTTTCGGAAGTCTGACGCGTTGTTTGTACTGATGGACGGTCCGTGCAAGGGATTGGCAGCCTCGTCAGCTACTGTTTCCTGTTGGATCAAACAGACCGTGACTCATGCGTATTCTGTTCGGGGCAAGGTACCCCCTTTCCCAGTCACGGCTCATTCCACCGGGGCTGTTAGCACTTCCTGGGCTTTCAGACACCAGGCCTCGGTGTCACAGGTGTGCAAGGCGGCCACTTGGGCCTCGGTGCACACGTTTACTAAGTTTTATAAAGTTGATGTGTCCGCATCTTCGGATGCTGCTTTTGGCCGTAAAGTTTTACAGGCGGCAGTGTAGGCACGACTGGCGCCTCCTGAGGGGTTTCTGTTGGGTACAGTTGTCGTTTACCCACCCCTCTTTTCTGACACAATTTTGGGACATCCCCACATGTCAAAGAGGGCTGCGTCTGTCATCGAACGTAAGAGAAAAAGGGATTTTATTAAAACTTACCGTAAAATCCATTTCTCTGAGTTCACTGACAGACGCAGCACCCGCCCCTCTGCGTTGTGTTTGTATGGCTTGTTACAAACTGATATGCTAAGCAGAGCAGGGGGGTTATATGGGAGAGAGAGGACGGCCCCCTGGGAGGGGCCAGCTTGCTTTCTTTCTTTTTGCCTAGTTAACTCCTAGTAGGATGCGCATATAACCCCACATGTCAAAGAGGGCTGCGTCTGTCAGTGAACTCAGAGAAAAGGATTTTACGGTAAGTTTTAATAAAATCCCTTTATTTACAAAATTTACTGACAAAAACTAAGAAAAACTTTTTTTTTCAAAATTTTTGTCTTTTTTTTTTTTTTTAGTAAAAATAAAAAACTCAGCAGTGATTAAATACCACCAAAAGAAAGCTCTATTTGTGTAAAGAAAATGATAACATTTCACATGGTTACAGTGTAGCATGACCGCGCAATTGTCATTCAAAGTGTGACAGCGCTGAAACATGGCCTGGGCAGGAAGGGGGTGAAAGTGCCTGGTATTGAGATGGTTAATATCACTTTAAATATGGCAATAAAAATGTAAGGTAAAAGTAAAAATGAGTAGCTCTCAGATGCTGAACCCCTAGCCACTTAGTAAAACAGGAATCTTGCACCGGATTAGGTACTGTGCTGGTATTAAAAGACCCTCAGAAGGGTCTCACCCTTGCTGGCATATTTAGCAGCAATTTACTTTGAATATGTTAAAATCCAGAAAAATGCATGATACAAATGTTACAAATTGAGTTGCAGTTCAGTGAGTAAAATAAGTATTTGATCCCCTACCAACCAACAATAATTCTGGCTCCCACAGACTGGCTACAGTATGTACTCATGTGGTACAGATTAGTCCTGTCAATTTAAGACGGTGCTTGTAACGGCAACTTGTTATGTGTATAAAAGACACCTGTCCACAGAATCTTTCTTCCATTCAAACCTCACCATCATGGGCAAGACAAAAGAGCTGTTAAAGTGTGTCAGGGACAATATTGTAGACCTGCACAAAGCTGGAATGGGCTACAAGACCATCAGCAAGAAGCTTGGCGATAAGGAGACAACTGTTGTAGCGATAATTCGCAAATGAAAGAACTACAAAATAACCATCAATTTCCCTCGTTCTGGAGCTCCATGCATGATTTCGCCTTGTGGGGTAAGGATGATCATGAGAAAAGTGAGAGATCAGCTCAGAACTACAAGGGAGCGGGAGACGCTTATGAATGATCTCAAGGCAGTTGGGACCACAGTCACCGAGCAAACCATTGGTAACACAATACACCGCCATGAACTGAAATACTGCAGAGCCCACAAGGTCCCCCTCCTCAAGAAGGCACATGTGCAGACCCATCTGAAGTTTGCCAATAAACATAAATCATTCAGAGAATTGGCAGAAAGTGCTGTAGTCAGATGAGACCAAAATTGAGTTCTTTGGCATTAACTTGACTTGCCATGTTTAGAGGAAGAAAAATGCTGACCATGACCCTAACACCATCCCTACAGTCCAGCATGGAGGTTGAAACATTATGCTTTGGGTCTGTTTCTTTGCTAAAGGTACAGGCCATCTTTGACACTTTGAGGGGCCAATGGACGGGGCCATTTATTGTAAAATATTGGATGAGAACCTTCTTCCCTCAGCCAGAATACTGAAGATGGGTCATGGATGGATCTTTCAGCATGACAATGACCCAAAACATACCGCCAAGACAACAAAGGAGTTGCTCAAGAGGAAGCATGTTAAGGTCATGGAGTGGCCTAGCCAGTCTCCAGACCTTAATCCTATACAAAATGTATGGAGGGAGCTGAAACTTTGAGTTTCCAAGCGACAGCCAAGAAACCTTAAGGATTTATAGAAGATCTGTAAAGAAGAGTGGACCAAAATCCCTCCTGAGATGTGTGTAAACCTGGTACCAAGCTACAAGAAATGTCTTTCCTCTGTGCTTGCCAACAAGGGTTTCACTACCAAGTCATGTTTTGTTTTGGGGATCAAATATGTATTTTACTCACTGAACTGCAGCTCAATTTTATAACATTTGTATCGTGTTTTTTTCTGGATTTTTCTGCCTCTCTCATTCAAAACACACCTATGATAACAATTATAACTATTAATTATTTTTTTTGTAAGTGGGCAAACTTACAAAATCTGCAAGGGGATCAAATAATTATTTTCCCCACTATATTCACGTGTGTCCTATGTGTCCTGCAATTAAATACATGAGGTTTACTACATGAAACTGCATTTCAAGTTGAAATCCACTTCTTTCCTAAGTAGCTGGTTCACATCTACAGTATGTGCTACCATTTAGTGTGTTTTCAGGATCAAATCTGACCTACGCATGGTTTTCCATGAATTGCGTTAAGGCAAGCCCCCTTGAACAAGCCCTCAATGCACAAAATTGTACACAGCACATAAAGCATTCACATCTCTGATGCCCTGAATTAAAGAGATTGAGAGCAATAATTCTAGGGCCATGATTCATAGTAAACTGGTAACCTGTAAGGGCTTTTAAAGTGTTGCCTATAGCAGGAACACCCATTTTTTGGCTTGACATGTTTAGTATCTATTTACTCCTTGCAAACTTGAGTTTGTGTACACCTAAATTCATTTTAGTTTTTTTTTTCCTAAAAATATGTATTTGATTAACAGCTAAGTAAATATGCAACAAAAAAAATGATTCTGCAGCCATTTTATTCTATCGGGAATCTGCTTTTAGAAAATATATGATGTTTGGAGGTTTTTAAAGCAAAAATTGTACATTTTCACACGCGTGCAAAGAATTAAATAATTGCCCTGGTACACACGTGGTGTGACGTGAATCCTTGCCAGGAACCTGTCCCTAGCTAGAGTCATGTCTCTCTCTGACAAAATGGGTTCCTGTCCCTACCTGAACTTCCCACACTGCAGGCCCCCCAATGATCCAGGGATGAGCTATTTATAGCCCCTCTGTATCAAAGTTGGCCGCCCAGATCTTGAGTGAACTCTGTATCCAGTAGGACACAGCCTCTCCCAAGATGGCACCCGAAGTCCATAGGACCATTTGGGCCAATGCTGGGCTTCCCAAGTGCCAGTAGTAAGCAGCCGTCACAAGATTGCTCTGTTTACTACCGCAACAAAACTAGGAATTGACTGTGTGATTACTCCTTCACACATTAATATGGCAGAACTATAACTACAGTATATCGCAAAAGTGAGTACACCCCTCACATTTTTGTAAATATTTTATTATATCTTTTCATGTGACAACACTGAAGATACGACACTGCTACAATGTAAACTAGTGAGTGTACAGCTTGTATAACAGTGTAAATTTGCTGTCCTCTCAAAATAACAACACACAGCCATTAATATCTAAACTGCTAGCAACAAAAGTGTACACCACTAAGTGAAAATGTCCAAATTGGGCCCAATTAGCCATTTTCCCTCCCTGGTGTCATGTGACTGGTTAGTGTAACAAGGTCTCAGGTATGAATAGGAAGCAGGTGTGTTAAATTTGGTGTTATCGCTCTCACCCTCATACTGGTCACTGGAAGTTCAACATGGTACCTCATGGCTAGTGTTGAGCGAACCCGGACTGTAACGTTCGGGTCCGTACCGAACTTTTGGGTGTCCGTGGCACGGACCCGGACCCGGACATTTCAAAAATCGTTCGGGTTCGGTCCGGGGTTCTGCTATTTTACTCCACGTGTTGAGAAGCTGCAGGGCAGCCAATCAACAAGCGTTTCACTGGTTTGCCCTTAGAAGCCATCACAGCCATGCCTACTAATGGCATGGCTGTGATTGGCCGGTGCATCATGTGACCCAGCCTCTTTATAAGCTGGAGTCACAGTGCTGCAGTCACATGCTCCTTGGGTTAGTATAGGGAAAGGTAGCTGACGGCGTGAGGGACAGATTTTAGCCATTTTAAGACCTGATCCTGCATCCTGAGATAGATTACTTTACTACTGCTGTCTGTGCTGTTGCTCTGAGGACAGATAGCAGAAATTAGAGATT
>BLSH010033030.1:13012-23756 GCA_018402905.1 Glandirana rugosa
TCTTTCCCCCCCCCCCCCGCGCCTACCGCCTCTTCTGCCTTACTTTATCTTCCCTTACTTGCTTCTATACCTTTCTCAAACTCTATCATTTTGGGTATAACCAAACACTCACATAATTTTGTACCACCTTTGTCAATCTATTGCACTTCATGTAATATTATAATATGTCTTTGCACAGATACCCAAATAAGTATTTATAACTTGTTGCTTTACTCTTCCTTGTTAATAAAACTTGTTGAAATTAAAAAAACACAATAAGCGTATATTGATTGGTTTGAGCAAAAGTTATAGCATTTGCAAATGATTAGAATTCATTTATGGGGTTTTTATTTATTGCATTTTTTTACTAGTAATGGCGATGATCTGCGATTTTTAGCGGGACTGCAACATTGCGACAGACATATCGGACACTTTTGGCACTTTTTTGGGACCATTGGCATTTATACAGCGATCAGTGCTATGAAAATGCACTGATTACTGTGTAAATGTCACTGGCAGGGTAGGGGTTAACACTAGAGGGTGATCAAAGGGTTAAGTGTGATCTGCTTGTTTACAGACACGGATCCCTGTTCTGTCACTACCGGGGAGCGATCGCCAGTGGCCGGCGCACATTAAGTCTGCCCCACCCGCTCACTGCCTCCCCTGCTAGTGTGTGAGCGCACGAGCGTGCCCACAATACTCGATCCTGCAATCGCCAGCGAGTGACGGCAGTTTGAGCATGAGAGCCATGTTGCTGTCAATCCACGGCGGAAGGTCGGCAACTGGTTAAAGAATAAGATTTGTTTTGCTTTGGACTCCAAAAGAAATTGTAGCTCTCTCCTGTACTCCAACAATTCAGAGGCAGACTGTACTGACAGGGATTGTTTACGAATAGCCTCTAAAGCCTCATACACATGGTGCGATGGTCGTACGAAAATGGTCCTACAACTACTTGTTGTACGATCATCCGACCACTAGTACGCATGATTAGAACAGAAGTTGGATGAGCAGACTAGAAATCTTTTGTTGTACAACAAGCAGTCGTACAGCTGTTGTACCATGTGTACAGAGAAGTTGGTCCAACAAGTTGAACGTGCAAAACACGCATGCTCAGAAGTCAGGAACGCCCGGAAGTGTCCGTTCGTGTAAACCTACGTTCCTAATTCACAAATCACATGCACCTGAACTTCCTCTTTATACACTCGTAACGCGTCACCACGTTAGGCTTGGTCGTACAATCACTTAGTAAATGCCAGTATGCGAGACATAACAGCCAACAAACGAATTTGGACGTCCGGTCGTACGACCGTCGCATCGTGTGTACGAGGCTTAAGTGTGCAATTTTTAAAGAGAGATTTTTTAATTTGTTGTTTTCTTTCCCTCTTGCATCTTGCCCCTAATTTAATAAGCTTGCCCCTGATCACAAATTTGTGTGCCTCCCAAACATTTATTGGAGAAGTGTCTGTCACAATGTTTTCTCTAAAGAAATGTAGGAGTTTTTCAGAGATTTGTTTGTGTATTATTGGGTCGGATAGCAGTGTGGCATTCAAAAGCGTTTGGGGTTTGTGTTTTGCCTGTACCTTAACAACCAGCTATACACAGTGGCCCTGATTTACTATACCTCCCAAATCTACTCCAGCAGTGCCTTAAAACAACTCCCAATTAAAGGCAATTACGACTTCAACTCTCACAAACTGGGAGGAAATCTACACACATCAGAGCTCTATTTGCCTGGGAAGATGCCTGTCAGATCACATGTTCTAAGCACTGGATGTCAATTGGAATCGAACTTGTGGCTTCAGAATTCCTCCATTTAATCATAAAAAAAAAGTTTATAAATCATTTTTTTTTTCAGGAGCAGTTGTTTTAATAATGGTTAAAGTGAAATAAACCCAAAACACATCAAAATATTCCTTTAACCACTTCAGCCCCGGAAGGATTTCACACTTTAGGACCATAGCACTTTTTGCGATTCGCAACTGCGTCACTTTAACTGACAATTACGTGGTCGTGTGACGTTGTACCCAAACAAAATGTGCATCCTTTTTTACCCACAAATAGAGCTTTCTTTTGCTGGTATTTGATCTCCTCTGCGTCATTTCTGATTGCCGCTATTAATAAAAAAAGAGTGACAATTTTGCAAAATAACCAGTTTTTCTTACTTTTTGCTAAAATAAAAAAACAAAAAAAAATATAAAAAAACATTTTATTTCATCGGTTTTGGCTGATTTATATTCTTCCTCATATTTTTGTTTTAAAAAATTGCAATTCGGCATTTATTAATTGGTTTGCGCAAGAGTTGCCACGTTTACGGATGATGAGAACTAATTTCTGGGCTTTTTATTTTTTTTAATTTTTTACTAGTAATGGCGGCGATTTTGATCAGGACTGCGATATTGCAGCAGACATGTCGGACCATTTTGACACTTTTTGGGACCTTTGGCATTTATACAGCAATCAGTGCTATAAAAATACACTGATTACTGTAGAAATGCCATTGGCAGTGAAGGAGTTAACCTGGAGGGGGCACTCTAAGGGTTAACTGTGTTCCCTAGGCATGTTCTAACTATATGGGGGCTGGGCTGGCAGGGGGAGGGGAGTTATCATGGTTTCCATATACAGGAAGCCTGTGATCACCACCCTTCCCCCTCTGTCAGAGCAGAGATCCGTGTTTACATACACGGACCTCCGTTCTTTCACTGCGGGGGCACCATCGTGGGTAGCCGGCAGTGATCGAGTACCACCTACCTGCTTCCTGGCCTTCCTGGAACACAATGAGCGTGCGAGCGTGCGAGCGTGCCTCCGGTGGCCCAATGCTAGTTATCGCAGCTGTCATCAGGTGACGGTGGTTTGCGATAACGAACCACTTTGCCACTGTCACGGTGTGGCAGGCGGTCGGCAAGTGGTTAAATATCGTGCTTGGGGGTCCCCTTAGTATGGATCTCTGTGATGTTTAGAATAGTGCCACCGCAAAATGACATTTGTAAAGGAAAAATTGAGATTTTAAATCGGTCACGGCTGGAATGTATTGCTGGTTCCCTGCAATATATAAGGGGAACTCCACACCAAATTTATAAAAAATGGTGTTGGGGTCCCCCCAAAATCCAAACGCAGCCCTGGCATGGCGGGGGGTGGGGACGAGTGAGCGTGCCCCCTCTGTACCTTATCAGGCCACATGCCCTCAACATGGGGAGGGTGCTTTGGGGCCTGGTTTGGTTTGTGGGGGGACCCCAATGCCGTTTTTCCAAAAATTTGGCATGGGGTTCCCCTTAAAATCCATACCAGACCTGAAGGGCCTGGTATGGACTTTGAGGGGGACCCCTACCCAAAATTTGTGTTTAATTTTGGTTCCTCTTAAAATCCATGCCAAACCCTTATCCGAGTGTGCATGCACTGTATTTAGTCTATACAGTGGTGCAGTGGTTAGCACTTTTGCCTGAGAGCAAAAGGGTCACTAGTTCAAATCCCAACCACAACACTACCTGCCTGGAGTTTGCATGCTTTCCCTGTGTCTGCGTGGGATTCCTGTGGGTACTCCGGTTTCCTCACACACTTCAAAGACATGCAGGTAGGTAAATTAGATCCTGTTTAAATTTGCCCTAGTATATGTATGAAAGTGAGTTAGGGACCATAGATTGTAAGCCCCTTGAGGGTAGGGACTGATGTGAATGTACAATATATATGTAAATCGACAGTGCAATATAAGTACCTGAAATAAATAAATACACTGAATGCAGCGTATTATATATACCATACTGTACATATATATTCCTATACTGTATACTACATGCCACTGCTTAACCTTTTGCTATCTCCGCAAATGTTTTCACTATATTCGGTCGCTATGTAAGTGGCCTTATATAATGTGGGTGTGGACTCAGACCCGCTGAGCAATGATTGGCCAAAGGCACCCTGCCTTTGGCCAATCATGGCTCTCACGGCAGAGCATGCTGTGATTGGCCAAAGCACGCATGTCATGTGCATGTTTTGGCCAATCAGCGGGCGGCATTCCCCGACAATTTCACTGCATTATGAGCAGCTCAAATTTCCTGCGAGCGTCCCATAATGTTCAGGATTCGGCAACCCCCGATGTCTGAGTCGAACATACTTTTGACTCGAAACGGGGACCATCCTTATTGACCTAAAAGATTGGACAAAAAATTTCTCCATTTTTAAAAACATTTTTACACTTTTTAGGTGAATGGGTATGAAGTACCCAATACCCATTCACATGGGGGGGGCAGGATCTGGTGGCCCCCTTGTTAATGGGGGCTTCCACATTTCGATCAGCCCCCAAACCGCAGACCCCAACAACCACAGTTGTCGGGAAGAGGCCCTTGTCCACATCAACATAGGTACAAGATGCTTTGGGGTAGGGGGGCGCAGAGCCCCCCCACCCCAAAGCATACACCCCCCTCATGTTAAAGGCATGTGGCCTGGTTTGGTCCAGGAGGGGGCGGGCCCTCACTTGTCCCCCCATCCTGACCTCCAGGCTGCATTCTCAGAAAGGGTCTGGAATTTGGGGGGATCCACCGCCGTTTTGTAAAATAATTTGGAGTGGGCATCCCCTTAAAATCCATCCCTGAGCCAAAGGGCTTGGTATGGATTAGGGGGACAATACATTATAGCCGCAAGCAAGTTGAAATTACATTTTTGATCACAGCCACATTACACTTCCTGCTGATGTATATCTGTAAGGACTATGCAAATATAAATGAGAAGATGACTTATCAGTGATAGTTCACACTAGTGCGATGCAGGAACCCTGCAAATCTACTGCGGGTTTCCATATCGCACCTGACTTAGACAGTTCAAACTTCCATATGCAAACTGCTGGGTGTGTCAATAGAAAGCTAATGACACCCCTAAATCAGTTTGCAGATCGCACTGCAAACTGCAAATTCGGACAGGAATCGGATTGCATGGATGTGAACATCCATGTGATCTGATTCTGCTGCGTAACAAAAAAGGGTCCTGTGCGAGTTTGTTCAGGATGCAATGCGAATTCAGCCATACTATCCGTATGGCTGAATTTGCATAGCACAGATCGCATGTGATTTGCACTGCGGTGTGAATCACATCCACTCTTGGACACTGCAGCAGTGTGAACCAGCCCTGGAAGGTAGGAAGGAAGGTAATCCACTTCCCCAAAACCACTACCCCCAAAACGAATTTAAAAAGTACGTTACAAAAGAGAACAACAAGCAAAATCAATTTAATTTTATTTTGCCAGCAGAAACACAAGTATGTACATATTTACTGGCATTAAAGTATTTACAGTATATACACATTTAGCAAAACAGTTAGCAATTGGGTTCGAAGGGCCCTGCTCATAGGAGCTTACAATCTAAAATTGGACTAAACCTTACAGTGGACACAGTTTTAGTTTCACCGTGCATAACCGCCCACACATTTCATAAAATGACTAAACACCCACATGACATTATTAGCTGCAAACTTACCAAAAGATATTTAACAGTCATTCTAACAAAGCATTACAACATAATATTAAAAAAAGCACATATTAAAACAATAACACCCCACCACCCCCGACATTCTACACACATACATTGGTGAGTATTTTCTCCTAGAAGAATGCATGGTAAGACAAACAATACACACCCCAATCGGACAGCATGGTAAAATCAAGCCACTTTTGATGGTCAAAATGCACAATAATTTCAGCAAACAGCTCTAGTGAGGCATTTGTCATTAGCAAAATATCATTCCTTCTCCCACAAAAACCACAGCAACAAACCTGATCTCTCATCAGGCCAAACCAACGCCCTCTACTGAAGTCCCTTATATAAGCTAGCACTTACACACGCCCAATAGAAGTACACGCCCACCAGTATCTTTCAATCTGTCTTTTCAAATTTATTTCACCTGAGAGGCTGCAATACCTAATACTATTTGTTGTATTAACCCTTGGCTATGTTAATCAGATCGGTATAACTCCAGGACAAAATTGTAAGTCAGTGGTTATCAATCCTGTCCTCAAGTACCCCCAACAGGTCATGTTTTCAGGCTTTCTATTATTTTGCACAAGTGATTTGATCAGTTTCACTGCCTTAGTAATTACCACAGCTGTTTCATCTGAGGGAAATCCCGAAAGCATGAGCTGTTGGGATGCCTTGAGGACTAAAGTTGACCAACACTGATCCAAGCAACAGGTTTCTAACCAGATGTACCTGTGCAGTGTAAACCCTACAATTTGAAATGTCCAAGTCCCTGGCTGCAATGAGCTTCCAATTTAAAGTCCCAAAATAACTTGCTTACATTACAGACTATTTGGACAAGCTGGCACTTTATTAGTCTCTTGTCCAAATAGTCTGTAATGTAAGCAAGTTATTTTGGGGCTTCAACTCTTCTGGGAAGACCGCCCATAAGGTTTAGGAATGTGTCTATGGGAATGTTTGGCCATTCTTCCCGAAGTGCATTTGTGAGGTCAGGCACTGATGTTGGATGAGAAGGCCTGGCTCGCAGTCTCTGCTCTAATTCAGCCAAAAGGTGTTCTATCATGTTGAGGTCAGGACTCTGTGCAGGCCAGTCAAGTTCCTCCATTCCAACCTCCCTCATCCATGTCTTTATGGCCTTTGCTTTGTGCACTGATGCACAGTAATTTTGGAACAGGAAGGGGCCATCCCAAAACTGTTCCCACAAAGTTGAGAGCATGAAATTGCCCAAAATGTCTTGCTGATGCCTTAAGAGTTCCCTTCACTGGAACTAAGGGGTCAAGCCCAACCCCTGAAAAACAACCCCACACCATAATCCCCCCTGCACCAAATGATTTGGACCAGTGCACAAAGCAAGATCCATAAAGACATGGATGAGCATGTTTGGGGTTGAGGAACTTGACTGGCATGCACAGAGTCCTGACCTCAACCAGATAGGGCACCTTTTGGCTGAATTAGAGAGGAGACTGTGAGCCAGGCCTTCTCATCCATCATCAGTGCCTGACTTCACAAATGCACTTGTGGAAGAATGGCCAAATACTCCCATAGACAATCATCCTAAACCTTATGGACAGCCTTCCCAGAAGAGTTGAAGCTGTTATAACTGCAAAGGGTAAGCCAACTCAATATTGAACCCTACAAACTAAGACTGGGATGCCATTAATATTCATGTGCATGTAAAGGTAGGTGTCCCAATTGCCTAGCTAGTGTATCTACCAAGGTTTTCAATAGTGGTGGAACCCTCCTACACATAAATACTACATTTAGACATAATTTAGGTAAGGCCCTGTGTCATGTTTAACAACATAGAGAGGACAAACAACATCTCTACATGAAGTGACATGCTAGGGAATTGAACTCAGGACGTCTGCAATAGTAGACAGAATTGCTACCTTTTAAACCATGGGGCTACTACATGTCAAGTCCTCCTACACATAAATATACAAATACTGCAGGTCTAGGAATATGTAGGACTTACATTAGTCAGGAGTTAATCTTCTAAATGTAATCTGTGATTTTTGGTGGTTCTTGCTGCATGAGCGTAGAATAGTAATGTTATCCTCAGTTTTTTGGTAATGACATTTTTATTTCTGATGTTGGTACACATATCACATTTTTCGGGCTCAAATTAGGATCATTTGGAAAGAATAAAAAAAATGGCACTAATTTTAAATTTCCAAAAGCAATGGTATTGTTTGTGGTTTGTAAAGACACCTGTGTGAGTTTGGCTAAATATTTTTGTAACATGGACAGCAGCAAGTGAAAGTGACCGAGAAGAAAAATGATTTACAAAACATGAAGAGATTTCACATTCTAGCATTCTTAAAAACAAAATAGATTATCAAAATTGCAACATTGTTGCCAGGACAATTTCTTTGACAGAAAGATACATTTCTTCTCAACATGAAATGGATTTATTTGATAAAGTAACAATTGTACCATTAGAATGAATGGCTGAAACTTGCATTTGGCAAAATAACTCTCATCTTCACTCCCAAAAAATGTGTGTAAAATGACTCTCACTTTGGTATTTACTAACTACTCAAGGAATTACTCCATGAGAGTTATTTTGAGAGTTGTTTTGTGTCTGAGCATGCTCAGTTATGCTCAGCTGTGCTCTGCACCTAGGAGTAAGGAGACGGGGAATTTATCTCTTCTCAGACTTTTTAAGACATTTCAGGGTAGAAATCACTTTTTCACAAAGTTTAAAAGCAGCTTATCTTTAAACAATATAATGCATATTTTAGTACAAGTTAGGGTATAAGATCATGCTCCAAGCATTATTTCTATTTGCACTACTCCAGGTCTGGACTGGAGTAAGGAGTTGGCCATTATCTGTGACCTGGGAGCAATAGTGAATTCCATTTTGGGAGTTATTTGCCGCCAGCGCTATTGTGAATACCATTTTAGTGCTATTTACCGCGAAACGTGGTAATTTACCGCAAATCACGGTAATTTTACTGCGGATCGCGGTAATGTTGCCTCTATTTTTGGTGCCAGTCCATTAAAGATTATTACACGCAAAACACATTCTGCTGCAGGTAAAAAAGTCCCTGACCCTTTAAAAATTGCACCAGCCAAAAAAAGTACAGATGTGAACGTGTACCATAGGAAACCATGTTCAATGGATTGTAGTGCGTTTCTGCAAACTACAAAACACACTACAAAACGTATAGGTGTGCACCTAGATTTAGTCTACACCAGCCTTTCTTAATCATTTCAATACATAGGAATCCTTGAAATAACGTTCGGATCTCAGGGGACCCCAGCTAAAAAATACTGTATCTACAACATAGTTACATAGTTACATAGTTAATCAGGTTGAAAAAAGACACAAGTCCATCCAGTTCAACCAAAAAAAAAAAAAAAAAAAAAATTTTTATATACATACATACATACATATATATATATACACATACACATACACATATATATATATATAGATATATATATATATATATATATACATATATACACACATACACACATACATACACACATATATATACACACATACACAACCAAATAATCCCATATACAATCCTTCACCCACAGTTGATCCAGAGGAAGGCAAAAAACCCCAGCAAAGCATGGATCCAATTTGCTATAACGGGGTAACGGGGGGAAAAATTCCTTCCTGATTCCCCGAGAGGCAATCGGATTCACCCTGGATCAACTTTACCTAAAAATGTTAGTACCCAGTTATATTATTTACATTAAGGAAAGAATCCAGGCCTTTTTTAAAGCAATCAACTGTGCTGGCCAAAACCACCTCTGGAGGGAGTCTATTCCACATTTTCACAGCTCTTACTGTGAAGAAACCTTTCAGTATTTGTAGATGAAATCTTTTTTCCTCTAGACGTAAAGAGTGCCCCCTTGTCCTTTGTGATGACCTTAAAGTAAATAACTCCACACCAAGTTCACTATATGGACCACTTATATACTTGTACATGTTGATCATATCCCCCCTTAATCTCCTCTTCTCAAGTGAGAATAAATTCTCACTTCTCATTCTCAATAAATAAAACAACTCATGATATATTTAAGTAAAAGACAGTGGGAGAAATTCCCCGCTTATAGCTAGCTAAAGGGATCAATGGTGTGGAGAGGCATAAACTCCTCATTGCTCAAGGAACCCCTAGTAATTAGGGATGGGTCAAACACCCCCAGATCGGTTCTCACCAGAACATGCGAACAGGCAAAACATTTGTGCGAACATTCAAACACTGTTAAAGTCTATAGGACCCGAACATGAAAAATCAAAAGTGCTCATTTTTTTTTTTTATATTTCAAAGTTTTATTGAGAATATAAACAAGTCAAAAACACATACAGGTACATTTGCATATTTAGAGAAAAGGGGGGGGGGTGGGGGGGACAGGGGGTGAGATTTAGGTGAGAAATGGTATGAGAGATGCAATACTGGAAGGTGGACTGGGGAAGGGGACAGGGGGGGAAAAAGAAGGGGGGGGACAGGTTATCCTGCAAGCCAGGCTCAGCGAGTGTATGTGGAATCTTCTAGAAATCAAGGGATAGTTCAGAAGATATACCTGGATAGATAAGGGAGACCTCACACCCCCCCCGCAGCTCCCCCCCCCCGATGGGAGGGAGGAGAGAGGCCCCGGGTGGGCAAAGTCTGCTTCCAGGGGTGGTTAAGACCTCAGGAGGGGATTTGAATTTGAATAAGTGCTAGGCTTGTTGGATTGCAGAATTCCTCTGATGAAGTGAGCTAGATCCTATTAGAAAATGTTAAACAACAGTCGATCTAAGTAGGTTCTAATTGAATATAAGCTTATCTTTAACTCTAGACCAGAACGGATATGTCTTAGTCCTAGCTAGCTGAATCATCACTGGAGTCATTTGGGTTAGACTGCCGAAGTCTCATGTACTGGTCATAGAGGCGTGGGGGTGTGAGTCCTTCTTGAGCTTGTCTGGAAAAGGTGGTCGTAATATACGTGTTCCATCTTCTGTGGAGTCGCATTTGTGATCCTTGTTTGTTAGTCCAGAGATCGAGTAGCTCCCTGTATAGGAGGGTGTTTAGATGTCTCTGTACCTCTGAGATGGTAGGGGGGTACGTTTATGTCCAATGTGACATTATCGCTTTGCGAGCTGCTAGTAGACAGATATGTACCCATATGTCCTTTAGGGCTCCAGGAGGGGTGAGCCCCTGGTGGGAGTTGTGGTTGTCACCAAAGAGCATTAGGGTCGGGTGGCAGGGGACAGGTTGGTTTGTAACCTTGACAATCAGTGCCTGAACTTGTGTCCAGAAGATTGATACTTCATGACATTGCCAGAGTCTGTGCGTGAGCGA
>BLSH010033036.1:9185-22125 GCA_018402905.1 Glandirana rugosa
GGCCTGTAAAGTTTTTAGCAAGCCCAAGCTCGGCCCCAAGACGATAAAATGAGGTGCACAACTCTTCGACGTCCCGTCGGTTAGTTGTTCGCAAAGTGACCAAACGGGAATCTTCGGTAGTGTCGGTACGGATGATTACCGTACCGACACTAACCGGTCACGTAGTACACTGGGTCGGAGAAATATTCGACCTCAGTGTAACGACAGCGGTATTTGAAATCTCAAATTCCCCCAACAATCTGATCGTTGAGCACGATCGTAGCGATCGTTGTTTTATGCAGAGCTTGATCTGCAACTCAAAGCAGCGGTATGTAAAATCTCTAATTTCTTCTATCTGTCCTCAGAGCAACAGCACAGACAGCAGTAGTAAAGTAATCTATCTCAGGATGCAGGATCAGGTCTTAAAATGTCTCAAATCTGTCCCTCAAGCTTTCAGCTTCCTATCCCTACACTAACCCAAGGAGCATGTGACTGCAGCAATGTGACTCCAGCTTATAAAGAGGCTGGGTCACATGATGCACTGGCCAATCACAGCCATGCCATTAGTAGGCATGGCTGTGATGGCTTCTAAGGGCAAACCAGTGAAACGCTTGTTGATTGGCTGCCCTGCAGCTTCTCAACACGTGGAGTAAAATAGCAGAACCCCGGCTCGAACCCGAACGATTTTTGAAATGTCCGGGTCCGTGCCACGGACACCCCAAAGTTCGGTACGGACCCGAACGTTACAGTCCGGGTTCGCTCAACACTAAAGATGAGCCAAAATTCCCCTGTCCTAGTTTCCACTGCTCTAGGTTGATCCGTGAACATATTCATCCTATCGAGGGACCGCACTCTATCTCTCTCCTCTTCTACAAGACCTCTACTATATCCCTTCTGGGCAAATCTCTGGACGAGTATCTCAGACTGAGACAGGAAATGCTCCTCTGATGAGCAATTCTGCCTCAGTCTGACGAACTGCCCCCTAGGGATATTGGATAACTACGTACTATGGTGGCAACTAGTCAAAGGGATATAAGAATTCCTGTCAGTAGGCTTGAAGTGATTTTTGGTCCTGAAGCAATCTCCCTCCTTAAAAATTTCCAACTCCAGAAATACCATATGCTCAAAACTAATATTCCATGTAAGGTTGATGTTCTTAATATTACTATTCATTTGCACCATGAACATCTCCAAACCGGGCAGATCGCCATTCCAAGCAAGGATCAAATCGTCAATGAATCTTTTGTAACAAACTAATTTGGGGGGGTCAGTGAACACCACTTCCTCCTCCCAGTGGGCCATAGAAAGGTTGGCCACACTGGGAGCAAAACGGGCCCCCATCAACTTCTCAAAGGCCCACCTAACTGAAGATATGGCATCCACATGGTCAATAATAGTATATAATGAACTTACATCCGCAGTTACAATGTAACTGGAGGATGTGCAGTCCAAGGCTTCTAATATCTGGATAACATGCTTAGAGTCTTTCAGATAAGCATCTGTTTTTGTCACAAGAGGCTGAAGAAAAAAATGTATATATTGGCCAAGCCTTGCAGTAATCGAGTCAATCCCATTTACTATGGGGCGCCCCGGTGGATGCTCTCTGTTTTTATGTATTTTTGGTAAAAAAATATATGATTGGGGTCCTGCAAAACAAGGGATCCAAATATAGGGCTTCTTTGGTATTCAAAATCCCTTTTGCTTTGCCCCGTGTGACCAATGCATGTAATTCCTCCTTGTATTCTAGCATAGGGTCACTTCTCAGTAACTCATATTTCTCTCGATCCTCCAACAAACGATTCATCTCCTGTTTGTAATAATTTTTTACTAAGGATCACCAACCACCCCCCTTATCCGCAGGGCAGACAACAATATCTTTTTTGTTTTCCGAAAGAGAGATACACTTTTTGAAATAACCAGGATCCCCCACTTTTTTAACATCCAGGGATCCCAGGTCTTTGCAGACCATGTTCCTAAAAAATTCTACGTTGTTCATATCCACACCTGGAAGATTAAAAGTAGAATGGTTCCTAAGATTGGAGTAGGAGTTTACTATTGGACCAGCATTACACTGAATGGGATTAGACAAAAAAATTTTTTTTTTTGTTTCAGTAGTTTTTTTTAAGTTTTTCAGTACACATAACAGAGAACAGAGATGCGGTTCACATTGTCATACCAGTTAACATCAATTCCTAACATGCCGTTGAACAGCGTAAAGGTTCCCGTGCCTTGGATGAGAGGCACCAGAAGAACAAGCAACTCTGTGGAAATACTTTACACTAGGCGTGCATGCCTAGGTGCTATCTCATGTTCCCCGCCACCCCCTATGGGATCAAGCTGTGGCAGGGTCACGAGGCAACACAACCAAGGACACCTTCGTTATTACCTGGGACCGCACCGCGGTACAAACATAAAGGGTAGTATATAGTGCACTCAGGAACAGTATGGAGAGTAAAGAATACAGAATAAAAAGTTCAGAAGCATCTCATTGTTAGTGTTGAGGGGGGGTTTGTGGGTCTAAGGCCCCCAGTGTCATGCGTTTATGGTCTCATTAGAAATTTAGATAGCGTTACGGGTCAGAGTTCATGTTGGTGTTGCAGATGTTATCGTTGGTAGGACCAGAGCCTTGTCTCCCAATGTAGGTTGTCCATATGCTCCAATTCTTGTCGAATGACGATGAAAAAAAATGTTGTTTGATGCTTAATGTACATATACATTTTTGGACACTGATATAAGTTTGGAACTTATTCATATTTTTGGCTGGTGCATATTTTAAACCACTATCTAGGACCCTAATTTCCTCAACAGTCAACTGCACCCCACTAAGATTAAAAATTCCTGCTTTTTGGAACCTCCCCCTCTGTTTCCTCTCCGTGGCAAAGCAAAAGGGATTTTGAATACCAAGGAAGTCCTATATTTGGATCCCTTGTTTTGCAGAACCCCAATCATATATCTGTTACCAAAAATACATAAAAACAGCGAGCATCCACCGGGGCGCCCCATAGTAAATGGGATTGACTCGATTACTGCAAGGCTTGGCCAATATATACATTTTTTTCTTCAGCCTCTTGTGACAAAAACAGACGCTTATCTGAAAGACTCTAAGCATGTTATCCAGATATTAGAAGCATTGGACTGTGTTTCTTTGTAACGGTGGATGTAAGTTCATTATATTATCATTGACCATGTGGACGCCATATCTTCGGTTAGCTGGGCCCTTGAGAAGTCTGAGCTCACAAGGAAACATAAGAGGTTCCTTCTGAGGAGTTTGGAGTTCTGTTTGCTGAAAAACTATTTCTGGTACGATCGACAATTTTATTTGCAGATAAGGGGGGTGTCGATGGGGGCCCATTTTGCTCCCAGTGTGGCCAACTTTTCTATGGCCCACTGGGAGGAGGAAGTGGTGTCCACTGACCCCCCCCCCAAATTAGTTTGTTACAAAAGATTCATTGACAATTTGATCCTTGCTTGGAATGGTGATCCGGCCAGTTTGGAGATGTTCATGGCGCAAATGAATAGTAATGTTAAGAACATCAACCTTACATGGAATATTAGTTTTGAGCATATGGTATTTCTGGAGTTGGAAATTTATAAGGAGGGGGATTGCTTTAGGACCAAAAATCACTTCAAGCCTACTGACAGGAATTATTATATCCCTTTGACTAGTTACCACCATACCTAGTGGTTATTCAATATCCCTAGGGGGCAGTTCGTCAGACTGAGGCGGAATTGCTCATCAGAGGAGGATTTCCTGTCTCAGTCTGAGATACTCGTCCAGAGATTTGCCCAGAAGGGATATAGTAGAGGTCTTGTAGAAGAGGAGAGAGATAGAGTGTGGTCCCTCGATAGGAGGAATATGCTCACGGATCAATCTAGAGCAGTGGAAACTAGGACAGGGGAATTTCGGCTCATCTTAGATTATAATATTCAACATAAAAAGTTTGAGAGAATCATCCAGAAATACTGGCCGATACTCAAACAGGACCGTGTTCTAGGCCCAGTCCTGCCTGCACGGCCACAGTTTATATATCGAAAAGCCCCCTCCTTAAGGGACAATATTGCCCCTGGAGTAATTGATCCCCCCATCCACACAGAAAATCGCCTTTTTTGCTTTCTGACAGGTTTCTATGCATGTGGCAAGTGCTCTGCCTGTAGAAGTGTGAGACATAACAACAAAAGAAGGAAAGAATTTGTATCCTCTGTCACGAACTAGAGTTACAAGATAAGAAATCTGATCAGGTGTACCACCCAAGGGGTTGCGTAAATGCTGGAATGCCAATGTGGGTTCCAGTATATAGGCAGGACCTCGAGACCTTTGCATGTCAGATTAGCTGAGCATATAAATAACATCAGAAAGGGTTTACCCACACATAGTGTGTCCAAACATTTTAGGGACCACCACAAAAGGGATCCCAGAGGCCTCCAGTTCTGGGGGATCGAAAAGGTACCCCGTCAATGGAGGGGTGGTAATTTCATTCAACGTTTAAGCCGCAGGGAGTCTTTTTGGATCTTTGAAACTCGTTTGATGGCACCTGCTGGCTTAAACATCGAGTTTGATTTAAATTGTTTTACTTCCGATAGGTAGCTTATTCTTTTATATGTGCACTATTTTTACTTGCATTTTTAGATGCATTTGTCATGTTTTTTCTGTGATTGATGGTTTACACTGATATGGCTGTGGGATGGCGGAATACGTTTTTTATTAATGGCTTTTTTATTAACGAATTATTATCTTAAGTTCTTTGGGGTATTTCCCCTTTAATTTATTTTTATTAATTAAATTATTTTTTTTATTGCTGATGAGCAGAGAGGTTTTCTATTAAGGACATCCATCCTTTTCCATGGCACCACTAGGGGGCATAGCTAGCAGTGTTCCTACTGTGATGTACACTTGTAGAGCTAGTCTCAGTGTAGACATGGTCCTGAGTCACGTGATTGGACTCCCTCCAGCTGCGGCGTCGGGTTACCATGGCGCTTGGAGTATATAAATATAAGGGTGGCGCAGTAGTCCATGCTCCCACACTGAGGAAGTCCCGCCCAGGACATAACACATACGGGAAGGAGCGGCATATGACATCACCCGCGGCCATCTTGGTGTCATCACTGCATGTACCAAACTCTGATCTATGCACTCGGATTGAGTGCTTCATCTGTGAGTGTATTATTCTCTTTTTTACTAATAAACTGTAAATTTTAAGCTGAGAGCATTAGATGTGGCCTTTTATCTCTTGTATATTTGTGGGAGCACATCCTGCTGAAGCAAGTCTGGAGGCTGTTGGAAATCAGCTACATGAGAGCACTAGATGTGTGTTATCCCTTCTTTTACATGTACTTGGGGGATGTAAGGCAATCACCATCCGGGAGACCACTGCAGGATATTGTTTTGTCCCCCAGTGGGGAAGGTGCATTTTAGGCCATCTGGCCTCATTCTTAAGGTGAGCGGCAGTGTGTGTCTGTGATGCCTGACTCCTGATGATTTTTATTCATTTTATCAGTTGCCTCTCACTGATTGAAAGTACTCGATTATTGTTGACGAACTTTAAAGAATGTTAGAGTTACGCATAGTGCTGCACTTCGTTTTTATGTTTTCTGTGGTATTTGTGAATTTTACTATAGTGTTCAGCCTGCTGCGCATTGTAACCTATTGATTGTTAAGACTCTGCGCTGATTATTGCTAGATTTTATATATTTAAACCATTGCTAGCTTCCCTGTTGGGGTTACTGTAAATAGTTTTCTACTTCCATTGTATTTCCTTATCACATCTCACATAGGTTGTAAACAGAAGCCTTATTTGAAACTTCCAATCAGGCTGCAGCCAATATACATTTGCTAGGTATAGTGACCAATTAGGGTGCACTATATTAGCCTGTACTGAAAGGAGAAGGTGATATCATGCATTGCTACCAAGCTGTGCAATCTCTTTGTGTGGGGTGACCAGATCTGAAGCTGAGAGGTAAACTGTACATTGTATTGTAAATATGTTTTTATGTTAATATCATTTAATCCACCATAATTATACTGTACATTGTGTTGTAAATACTGTTAAATGTATACTTTATATATATTATGCAACCCTATCAATAAAAGTATATTGCAGATTGAACTATTACTTTTGTTCAAGAATCCTCAGATCTAGCTGTGTATATGTGAATATTAGGGATGAGTTGTCGGATAAAGTTCATATTATAAAAAGCAAATCTTGATAGAAAAAGTGCTCCAGAGCTCTGCTCAGTGACTTGAAATGTGCTGTAGTGCTTCAAGTAAACAATTTTGTGCCACAAAAGTGCAATGGCGCCACACTCCCCTCTCGCTTCCCCACTCACTAGAAAACATGGACCCTCAGCTTTGCAATCTGGGGGTCATGAAATGCATAAACTGGTGTCTGTGGGATCAGGTCTTAGTAATGGATACTCCTCTTATAGATATTCCTTTCAAGGACCAAAGTGTTCAAACAATGTAAATCTCCACCAGGCTCGGTATTAATATAAAGGAGCTCATAGTGTATCACTTTTTAAAGAGATTTTAATAGCGCAAGTAGAAAACAATTACAGGAAGGCTAAAAACTTCAGGCAAAACAAAGGACAGTTCCGGCTCAGCGTGGGCTCCAAGGTGGGCAGATGTGACGTCAATGGTTACGAGAAATCCAAAGTTATGTCAACGTTTTTCACCGCTCCTCCAGGGCGTCATCAAAGACACATTGATCACCCAGGCTCATACTAGTTTGTCTTACAACGCAGCTGCCAAAGCAGCCTATTCCACCTGTTCCTTGTCCACAGTTACTCCTTCCGTAGCCCCACCATCATGCATGGAGTAGTCACCAGAATTATTCAACCATAGTGTCAGTTACATGCTAATGGAGGATGCACAGCAATTTGAAGGCTCTGATGTTGGTTCCCAGGTTGAGGAAGGGAGTAATGTGAGCCTAGAGAGAGTGAGTTCCACAGAAGGACAAGAAACTAGCAGTCATGTTTCCCCAGCTGTAGCATACTCCCAAGTTTGCTCTAGTGATGAGGAGGGAGGGGAGGATGAGGACACTGACTGTACTTGGGTGCCTGAGAGAAGAGAGGAGGAAAGTGAGGAGGAGGAGGTACAACTCCAACAAGGCAGGATGTCCTCCAGGGGCCAGCTTAAGGGCAGCCACCCTATTGCATCACACCACAGAGCTCCCCGCTGACTTCCAAAACATCAATGGCCTGGGCTTTTTTCAACACTTGTGCAGTAGATCGCACCATTGCTGTTTGCAATCTATGTCTAAGTGGATCAAGCGTGGCCAGAACAGCAGCCGCTTGGGCACTGCATGCTTGAAAAGGCATATGATGACCTGCCATGCAGTCCATTGGCAACAGCACCTGAAAGACCCACATCATAAAACAAGGCAACCTTCTCCTTGCTCCTCATCTGTGACTTCAACTCCAACTATATCTCCAGTCCTCTCAAAAGCCTGCACTGAGAGGAATGAAGGTCTAGCAATGGGTACCACAAGTACTTGCAGCCAATCTGCTAGCAGTACACCACCAGTTGAATGTGCGATACCATGGTGGCAGGTTCCGAAAAGACATTTCTTTTCACGCAAGGCCATTCCAGCGCTCTACTGTCATGTGGAAGGTAAAGTTTCGGCCTCCTTGGACTCCTTTTGATTCATGGTCCAGCAGACGCAGTCAGGGACATTACCTTTCCTTCATGGCACACTGGGTAACTCTGCTGGCAGCTTGGAAGGATGCAGGACAGGGTTTGGTGTATAAGCTAGTTCCACCATCACGCTTCCAAAAAAATGGTGCTGTTTCTACCACATTTGCTTCCTCCACCCCCTCCTCTTCTTCTTCCTCTGTGGCCCCTTCTGTGACAGTGTCCTCTGAATCAGCAGTGCTCGCAAATGTTCTAGGGGCTATGCAAGCAGTCAGGATAAAAGATGCCATGCGGTGATGGAGTTGGTCTGCCTAGGAGACAGGTACCACACAGGGGCAGAGATTCTGTAAGCTCTGCGGGGCAGGCTCAGAGGAGGATGACGCCACATCAGCTTGAGCCAGGAATGGTTGTGTGTGACAATGGCACCAACCTTCTCTCTGCCCTCCAACAGGGACACTTCACACATGTTCCAGGCTTGGCACATATCCTGAATTTGGTGGTGCAGCATTTCTTGACCAGGTGCCAAGGCTTACCAGATATTTTCTGGCAGGCCAGAAAAGTCTGTGGTCATTTCTGCCGGTCATACAATGCCAGTGCTCGGCTGACTGATATTCAGCGGGAATTGAACCTGCCCACCAACCCCTCATTTGTGACATGATCACCTGGTGGAACTCAACATTGGCAATGCTGCAGCAGCTGAACGTACAGCAGAGGACCATCAATGAGTACCTCTGTGAGTATGACACCAGGACAGGCTGAGGGGAGCTTGATTCTTTTTTGCCATGCCAGTGGCTACTGATCAAGGATGGGTAGACGATCCTGCTCCCATCTACTGCGCCAATTTTACCAACCTGGAATTCCATGTGCTTGTTACTAGCTTTTAGCATGTAAGTGCAATTATTTTATAAATAAACCTAATTTGGTTATACAGTATCACACTATGTAGCTTTCATTATTCACCGAGGCTTTCTGTGGTACTATTTGGATCCCTATACTCCTACCTCTACACCTGGAGCCTGGTCCCTTCAAGTGGTTGGACGACCGGTTCTTTATTGGTATCTTAACCTGTGGATGTCTGACACCCTGGATGCCCATGATTGAACCCGACCTGCATGTCTGGAAACCAGCCTGGTCCCTTCAAGTGGTTTGATGACGGGCCTTTCATCGTGATTCCATCCTGTGGATGCCTGATGTCCTGTGTACCCGAGGTTAAACCTGACCTACATGCCTGTAAACCAGGTATATCTGGTAAAAGTACCCTATTCACACATGGTGGTGTTTTACCTTGCACAGTTGAAGATTTATTTCACGGTCCTTTTCAGTCACTTCAGATTTTTTATGTTCAAGAGACTAATTTCTTTATTGGTGAACTAATACAATTGAACTTTATCTCACCACGCATCGTGTAGTTGTATAGACACGTTATATGTTTTTGCACATTTTGGGTTTATGATTCATGCATTTTCCCTTATTTGCTCTCGGTACTTCTAATAGGGGGGTTTACCACCCCTTTTTATGCACATACGCGCCGCACATTTTTTCACATTTACTTTATATCCAGTATTTTGTTAAGGCTGTTTGTGCTGGCTGCTCACAAGTTCACTGTCTAGCGTGGTAATCTTCTTTATTTTTTGTTTACTGATCAAGGATGCACTGTCCTGTCACCATTTGAGGAGGCCACAAGGATAGTAAGCATCGGCAATGCATGCATCAGTGACACTGTCCCTCTAGTTTTCCTGCTGGAGCATATGCTTTGTGGAATCATGGACAGGGCACTTGATGCAGAATAGAGGGAGGAAGAGGAGGACTTTCTTTCCTCCCAATGCCCCCTTAATGCAGATAGCATTCCTCCAGGGCCACCAAACACACAGGAAGAAGAGGGGGAGGAGGAGTAGGATTGTGCCAGCATGGATTTAGAGCATATCATGCAGCAGTCTTTAAGGGATGGTTTTCAGTCCTCAGAAACCCAAGTTGTACGTGGCTGGGTGGAGGTAGTTCTAGACAATGTCATCCTCAGTGACCCAGAGGACTCTCAAGTCTGCTCAAACTTACGCTGCATGGCCTCCCTGATTCTGAAAAGTAACCAAAAGACCCCAGGGTTTGTGGTATCAAGGAGAGGGATCATTACTGGGTGGCAAGCCTTCTTGATCCACATTACAAGGATAAAGTTGCAGAGCTCATCTTTCCTTTGCAGAGGGAGCAGAGGATGAAACATCTTCAGGATAGCTTGAAAAAAAGTTTGTGCAACGCCTTTTAAGACCCTGGGAGGTTACCTTTTTCTTCTGCTGGACAAAGTGTTTCTGGGGCTTCCTTCAGTCAGAGGAAGAGCGGTGGAGAAGATGGCCGGCTGACCAATGCCTTTAAACTATTTTTGTTCAAGCAACCATTGTCAGTGTCTGCATTATATGGTGCAGGAATATCTAGGGGCAAGAGCAGACTTGGAGACCTTTCCAACTGAGCATCCACTGAGTTACTGGGTCTTGAGGATGGACCACTGGCCGGAACTTGCTCGATATGCAATCAAGCTAATGGCCTGTCCTGCATCCAGTGTGCTTTCTGAATGGACATTCAGTGCTGCTGGAGGGTTCATAATGAATCAAAGAGTGTGCCTGTCCAGAGACTTGGGTGATAGGCTCACACTTATAAAAATGAATCAGTCCTGGATTAGCAGCTATCAAGCCCCTGATGCTGATGCAACTGATTGAATTTGCTAGGGATCTGGGATCCCTTGAAGTCTGCCTATCCTATTCCTCCTGTCCTGAATCCTGATGATGCTATATTTTGTGTTTAGAGCACCACCAATACCCAAGGCCCGATTTTTATGCACCTGTTTTAAAAAAAATTAACAGCAGGCCCGTTCCTGCGCCCAACAAGAGTAACTGTGAGGGGTTACAATGTTCTGCCACTACCAACACCCAATTTTTCTGCACCTGTTTTACAGGGGCATGTCATTACAATTTTTAAAATAATTTTTAACTGCAGGGCCCGTTCCTGCACACAACAAGAATAATAGTGAGGGGTTACAATGTTCTGCCACTACCATCACCCAAGGCCCAATTTTTCTGCACCTGTTAGACTGGGGCACGTCATTACAATTTTTAAAGTAAATTACAACTGCAGGGCCTGTTCCTGCACCAAATGAGAGTAACTGCAAGGGATTACAGTGTTCTGCCAGCACCAACACCCTAGGCCCAATTTTTTTTGCACCTGTTTGACCGTAGGATATAGTTCAGACTATATGGTGCAGTCAGTCTAGTATATATAACACAGTGTATTGAAGTGGTTAAGGGCGGGGCGGCACAGTGGTGTAGTGGTTAGCACTTTTGCTTAGCAGCAAAAGGGTCACTGGTTCGAATCACAACCACGACACTACCTGCCTGGAGTTTGCGTGTTCTCCCTATGCCTGTGCGGGTTTCCTCTGGGTACTCCGGTTTCCTCCCACACTCCAAAGACATGCTGATAGGTTAATTGGATCCTGTCTAAATTGACAATAATAGGTGTATATATGAATGTGAGTTAGGGACCTTAGATTGTAAGGTCCTTGAGGGTATAGGTTGATGTCAATTTACATAATCTCACAAAAGTGAGTACACCCCTCACATTTCTGTAAATATTTTATTATATCTTTTCATGTGACAACACTGAAGAAATTACACTTTGCTATAATGTAAAGTAGTGAGTGCACAGCTTGTATAATAGTGTAAATTTGCTGTCCCCTCAAAATAACTCAACACGCAGTCAATAAGGATAAAATTGCTGGCAACAAAAGTGAATGCACTCCTAAGTGAAAATGTCCAAATTGGGCCCAATTAGCCATTGTCCCTCCACGGTGTTATATGACTCATTAGTGTTACAAGGTCTCAGGTGTGAATGGGGAGCAGGTTTGTTAAATTTGGTGCTATCATTCTCACTCTCTCATACTGGTCACTGGAAGTTCTACATGGCACCTCATGAAAAAGAACTCTCTGAAGAGCTGAAAAAAAGAATTATTGCTCTACCTAAAGATGGCCTAGGCTATAAGAAGTTTGCCAAGTCCCTGAAACTGAGCTGCAGTACGGTGGCCAAGACCATACAGCAGTTTAACAGGACAGGTTCCTCTCAGAACAGACCTCACCATAGTCGACCAAAAAAATTGAGTGCACGTGCTCAGCATCATATCCAGAGGTTGTTTTGGGAAATAGACATATGAGTGCTGCCAGCATTCTTGCAGAGATTGAAGGAGTGGGGGGTCAGCCTGTCAGTGCTCTGACCATATGCCACACACTGCTTCAAATTTGTCTGCATGGCTGTCTTCCGAGAAGGAAGCCTCTTCTAAAGATGATGCACAAGAAAGCCTGCAAACAATTTGCTGAAGACAAGCAGACTAAGGACATGGATTACTGGAACCATGTCCTGTGGTCTAATGAGACCAAGATAAACTTATCTGTTTCACATGGTGTTAAGCCTGTGTGGCGTCAACCAGGTGAGAAGTACAAAGACAAGTGTGTCTTGCCTACAGTCAAGCACGGTGGTGGGAGTGTCATGGTGTGGGACTGCATGAGTACTGCCAGCACTAGGGAGCTACAGTTCATTGAGGGAACCATCAATGCCAACATGTACTGACATACTGAAGCAGAGCATGATCCCCTCTTTTCAGAGACTGGGCCACAGGGCAGTATTCCAACATGATAATGACCCCAGACACACCTCCATGATGACCACTGCCTTGCTAAAGAAACTGAGGGTAAAGGTGATGGACTGGCCAAACATGTCTCCCACCCAAACCCTATTGATCATCTGTGGGGCATCCTCAAATGGAAGGTAGAGGCTGTGTGTTGAGTTATTTTGAGGGGACAGCAAATTTACATGGCTATACAAGCTGTACACTCACTACTAGAGTTGAGCGAACACCTGGAAGTTCGGGTTCTGCTGGTCCGTCCGAACTTCGGGACAAAGTCCGGGTCCGGGTCCGGACGGAACGGTCGTCTTGGGCTTGAAGGTCCACAAGCGAGTTGAGATCATCACTCACATGTCGAACATATCGGTACATTTAAACGACAGGGGAGTTTTATTGAGTTGTGTGTCGGAGATGGAAGGTAAACTCCTACGGGGTGTCTACTAGTTATCCCAAACCCACCCTCTGTACAAACCGGTCAGGTAGTGGAAATGGGAGTCAAAGAAATCGTTCCGTCACCAGTAGTACCTCCACACAGACCCCAGTAATAGTACAACCTTATGACGGGACACCGGGTCAGAGACTTTTCTCCCCTAGTACGAGACGAAGTCATACAGTCATGTACAACCGTAACTACCAAGGGAGTTACTTGACATCGAGGGATCACGACCGTCATGAGT
>BLSH010033036.1:42514-62873 GCA_018402905.1 Glandirana rugosa
CCATGTTTTCCCAATCCGTTCGCCTAGCAGTTCAAGTCCGTTCCAAGCAATTGCCCGCCCGTCGCCTCCATGTCTCCTCATCTGTTCGCCTACCAGCACCTATCGGCCCCAGCTACGTCCATCGCCTGTTGTCCAGTTTCGTTCGGCCCATCTGTCCTTTGTCCACTTTTGTGTCGTTCTACAGCGTTCCAGACCTGTGAGCCTCAGCTCCCTACCTGTTCCTGTGTTTTCACCTGTTTCCTGTCTACCCGGCTTGCTTTGACCTGTTGTCCGCTACCTGCATCGACCCCGGCTATCCACGACCATCCGCTTGTCTACTCCTCTGTACCTCCGCTGCCCGCCCGTTAACGAACCTTGCCTGAACTTGACGATCCGCTTGCCTAACCCTTTTGTACCTTTCTGCCTGCACGTTGCCAACCCTGCTTGTACGACCATTCTCCTGTTTGCACGACCTGCTGGAATATCACTACAACATCTGTGACCATCCAGCCCTCGTGCCATCCCGCACTCTCGGGCCTCTGTCTACACTACCAGGGGTCCTTGAATCGGGTGCGCAAGAGCGGTTGTTCCCTGCACAAGACAGACTCCACCGTCAGGTACGTAACATCTAATCTGCAGCAATGCACCACAAAAAACAATTTGTATAGATTTAGTATCAAATCGTATTTATTAAAAAATCTTTTGGTCACTCTAGAATAGAGGGACCAGTAGTTGATATAAAAAGTATAACATATATATTGAAAATACACGGATCAAAGTACATGTAGTCCGTCACAGGATAAACTGTGAGAGCATGGATAGTTCCCACCTCTCTTGTTCCTCATAAAAGCCGGTGGTAGATCCCCCCCTGCCGAACGGCAACTCAAAAAACCAAAAACCACAAATCAATAATCAAAAATATTACAATATCATGAGGACCCCTGCCTGATACACAACATATCAATCTCTTAACGAAACAACGAGGTAGGTAGAACACCACCTAATTACATGAGGTACCTTCATTCCCTGTTTTTCTTCCCCCTCCCCCACACACTCTTCCTTCTTTTCCCCTCATCTCCCTTCTCCCCACTTTCCCTCTTCATTCCTCTCTGTTTTCCATTCCCCAGTTCCCTTTCCCCCCATTTCTCCCCCCCGCCTTTCTCCCCCTCCTCCCCCTTCTTCATATCCCCACACCTTCCCGATTACCCCTTCGCCCCTCCCCTCTCCCCCTCTCCTCCCTTCCCTCACCCCCCCTCCCCCCCTCTACTGTGTCAATTTGAGTATGTGGCCTATTTATTAGTGGCTGTTGTATTTATTTTCTATTCAGGGCCATTTCTTTGGGCTCTTCTCCACAAAATCTCTTCTCTAGGCCCATTGAGCGATATTACATTTTCTAAATATACCCTTGAGACACCAATGTATGTCCAACCCTGGAAAGGTGTCCCATAACGGATGCATGTAACTAGTGAGTCTTCACTTTCATAATCCAAAAAGAAAGAATGCAATATATGTAATAGATGTATATACTAATATTTTTACTGCATGATGGTCTTCTTTTGGAATCGTGAATGTTCCTGTTCCCTCCCTCTCTTTCCTTCCCCCCCCCTCCCTCCCCTCGGCCTGCTCTTCCTTTGCTTTATGTGTATGTCCATTTGATATACACTCCTCTCTGTTTTTGCTGGTTTGCTACCAGAAACGGATCAAACTGTGCATTTAAACTTCAAACAACTGATTATCTGGTTCCGTTGGCATCCTCCCTGGTGAAGGACCTTAACTGGACCCGAAACGTTCAACGTTGGGTATTGGGACATTGAACATCATCCCTCTCCATCCTTGGACAATGGACTTTTCTTTCCATCATTTAAGCTATGTATCTATGCTCTCACAGTTTATCCTGTGACGGACTACATGTACTTTGATCCGTGTATTTTCAATATATATGTGATACTTTTTATATCAACTACTGGTCCCTCTATTCTAGAGTGACCAAAAGATTTGTTAATAAATACGATTTGATACTAAATCTATACAAATAGTTTTTTTGTGGTGCATTGCTGCCTATTAGAGTCCCACCTAGGGGGTTTTCTCTTTTTCTCAATTTATAGTCTATGGGATGAGGCAGCCACCACGGCGGCTTCACTGACTTGTGGAACAATCCTGTTTCTAAGACCGTGGCCAAGCCTCCATGCCAGTCCACCATCCTGGGAGTTTAGGGGGAATGACAATTTTTTTTTTACAAAGTTGTCACTAAATGATATGTTGCTTGAACATGCCATGGTTGCATGTGAAATTACATCCTAAAATACATTCTGCTGCTTCTTCTGAATATGAGGATACCACATGTGTGAGACCCCCAAAAAACAATCACCGGCTTCATGCTTTCTAAGGGCATAAAATGGTGATTTTACTCCTCACTCCCTATCACAGTTTTGTGGGCCATGGAATGCCCAGATAGCACAACACACCCCCATTTTGGAAAGTAGACACCCCAAGCTATGTGCTCAGAGGCACGTTGAGTATTTTGCAGGTCTCACTTTTTGTCACAAAGTTTTGAAATTTGAAAAAATAAAAAAAAAAATACATTTTCCGTTTATTTCTTAATTTTCCAAAACAAATGAGAGCTGCAAAATATGCACCATGCCTCTTAGTAAATGCCTTGGGTGTCTACTTTCCAAAATGGGGTCATTTGGGGGGCTTTTGTGCTACCTTGACATTAAAATCACCATTTTATGCACTTAGAAAGCCTGAAGACAGTGTTTTTTAGGGTTCTGTACATGGCTAGGCCCCAAGAACAAGCAGGAACTGAAGACAGTTGCAGTAGAGGCCTGGAAGAGCATCACCAGGGATGAAACCCAGCATCTGGTGATGTCTATGCGTTCCAGACTTCAGACTGTTATTGACAGCAAAGGATTTGCAACCAAGTATTAAAAAGTGAAAGTTTGACTTATGATTGTTAATCTGTCCCATTACTTTTTGTCCCTTAAAAAGTGGGAGGCACATATATAAACTGTTGTAATTCCTACACTGTTCACCTGATTTGGATGTAAATACCCTCAAATTAAAGCTGAAAGTCTGCAGTTAAAGCACATCTTGTTTGTTTCATTTCAAATCCATTGTGGTTGTGTATAGAGCCAAAAAGATTAGAATTGTGTTGATGTCCCAATATTTATGGACCTGACTGTATATACATCTTTAAAAGCCTTTACAGGTTATCACTTAAATCTGCAGAGGAGTTCTACTGCTAGAATTATTGCCTTCGATCTGACGTTCACTGTGATACCTCACATGCATGGTGCAATTGCTGTTTACATATGACACAAGACCGACGCTTGCGTTCACCTTTGCGCGGGTGCACGAGGGGACAGGGGTGCATTTTTTAAATTATTAATTTTGCTTTTTATTTTATTTTTACACTGTCCCTTTATTCTTTTTTTCTATAATTTTTATTGTTATCACGGGAAATTTAAATATCCTCTATGATAAAAATAGGTAGTGTTGCATGTTTTTTTTTTTTAATTTGGGGTCTATTAGACTTTAGATCTCTCCTCATCCCTTAAAGCATCTGACCACACCAAAATCAGTGTGATAAGATGCTTCCCCAATTTCCCAATGGCGTGGTTCATATCTGGAGAAACCGAAGTCATGAAATGCTCATAGCCTCCGGTATCTAAGGCCATAGAGATGATTGGAGCCATTCTAGTCTTCGATCAGATCTATGGTCAGCTGAATTCTCGGGTTCCCTGGTGGGACAGGAGAGCCTGAGAAAACCATGGAAGATGGCATTCCTTCCCACCATACATGGGCATACAGGTCATCAGATAGGGCATACAGAGCTTCAGATAGGGCATACAGGGCACCAGATAGGGCATACAAGGCACCAGATAGGGCATACAGGGCATCTGATAGGGCATACAGAGCATCAGATAGGGCATACAGGGCATCATATAGGGCATACAGAGCATCAGATAGGGCATAGAGGGCATCAGTTAGGGCATACAGAGCATCAGATAGGGCATACAGGGCATCAGATAGGGCATACAGAGCATCAGATAGGGCATACAGGGCATTAGATAGGGCATACAGGGCATCAGATAGGGCATACAAGGCAGCGCCCCGCCGAAGTTGGGACAAGTCCCACACTTACCCAGGCAGGCCAGGTCTATGCAGAGATCGGCGGTGGTCAGCATGCTGAGCAGCTCGGGACTGAAACCCTGTGGAGTGCTGCGCCTGTGTGAGTAATCACACAGTCAGCATGTCTGCCACAGTCCCGCCCCCTGCCCACAGCAGCCAATGACAAAGAGTCATTGGCTCTGATGGCTCAGGGGCAGCCAATCAGACTATGTGTGTGCGCTTGTTCAGCGCACACACATAGACTTTAATGGCTGACCAATCGGCTCACTACTTACTGCCAGCTGACAGCAAGGAGCCAAGAAAAAAAAAAAAGCAAAAGTCAATGTACCGGCGCCACCTGCAGGCTGACTTTTTTTTTTACTTGTCAGTGGCGGGGAGGCGGCGCCCAAGTGCCCCTTATACACCAGCCGCCGCTGGTAAACAGGGAGCTCTGGAGCACAAGGGGGCGTGAGGGCTGGACTTGGTCACTGATGGTTGGTGAGGGTCTACTGAAGGCTCATGAAGGCAGAAGGATGGTGATGCAGGCTGGCAGTGTGGTACAGAGGGGTCAGGCAGGCGGATAGTCAGGCACAAGCAGGGTCAGCAACAGGCGGGCAGTAGAAGTACAAGGGAGCAGGCTGAAGAGAAGTCATAGACAGGCTGGGGTCAGTGCAGGCAGATAACAAGCAGGGTCCAAGGAAAGCCGGATTAACAGGTAACAGGAAGTCTCTCAAAAGTAATCACAGGGGTCACAGGAAACAGGAACACTGTAGAATGGACGGCCCTTGCTTCCTGGTGCTGTCTGTTTAAATAGACTGTTTGGCGCCATTGAGCGTGCACACTCACGTGCCCACGCACTCACGCGCACACCTACTGCGTGCAGGACAGGCGTCCAGGAAAGGATTTATTTTGCTTATTCTGACATTGCCCCCCCAAAGGGCAGCCTCCAGATGCCCAAGTGGACCATCTTAGCTGGATGTTTCTTCCAAAAGGTTTTGATTAACTCTTCGGCATGCAGGTTGCTTTCTGACTCCCAAGAGCTTTCTTCTGGCCCTCTCTTCTCCTGCAGTCAAGGATGATTTCCACCTCAAACTCCTCTCCGTCCACTGAGTCCGGTTCTGGTGGGGCCGTTCTCCACCCAGGGAAAAGATCCTTAGCCACTGGTTTGAGCAGGCTCACATGAAATACTGTGTGGATGTGAAGTGAAGGGGGTAGGTCAAGTTCATATGCCACCCTATTGATCTTTCTTTTTACCGGCAGGGGCCCCATTTACTTCGGCCCTAACTTTTTGGAAGGACAAGATAACCTCAGGTTCTTAGTTGACAACCAGACCCACTGACCAGGTTGTAGTTTGAATTCCCCTCGTCTCCCCTTGTCATAGTTCCTTTTGTTGAGTTCCTGGGTCTGAGAAAAGGTTTCTTGTAGGAGCTTGTTGTTTTTTTCTAAGAACTGGGTGACTTCCTGTATGGCAGGTATCGCACTCTCCATCAACAGATTGGGTAGGAGGGTGGGATGGTAGCCGAGATTCGCCCAGAACGAATTTGGCTACTGGTAGCAGGGAAACCCAGTCATCCTGGGAGAATGAGGAGTAGCAGCGGAAGTACTGCTCGAGGGTCTGGTTGGTCCTCTCTGTTTGACCGTTTGATTGCGGATGGTAGGCTGAAGAAAAAGTTAGGTCGATTCCCAGAGAAGAACATAGGGATCTCCAGAAGCGGGATGTAAACTGCACTCCCCGGTCTGATACTATACTGATGGGGAATCCGTGGAGGTGGACCACCTCCTTTATGAATGTTTTCACCGTCTCGGTTGCCGAAGGGGTGCCCTTCATGGGTACAAAGTGAGCCATCTTGGTGAGGCGATCCACCACCACAAGAATACTATCGAAGCCTGCAGATGGGGGCAGTTTGACAATAAAATCCATAGAAAGGTCATTCCGGGATAGGCAACGGGTTTAGTAGACCCCACTTTGGACCTTTCCATTTTGTTTTTGGCACAGATGGGGCAAGCACCCACATATTCTCTGCAGTCTTCATTCATGCGAGGTCACCACAATGAGTGAGACAGCAGCTCTGCAGTCTTGCGGCTGCCAAAGTATCTGGCCAGTTTGAGGTCATGGCAGAGTTCTAGCACGGTTAAGCGCAGCTCCCACAGGACGAAGAGTTGGGTACCCGACCACCACAGCCCATCTTTCAACATGAGTCTGGAGTCTGTCAGTACGGTGAGACCGGCTAAGGACCTCCTGATCCGGGTGAGAAGGTCTTCTTTGGTCAGCAAGAAGCTATGAGCAGGCAGGATTGTGTCCAGAGGAGAAGGATCTCCCAATTCGTGGAACATTCTGGACAGAGCATCTGGCTTCACATTCTTGGTCCCGGGCCTGTACATGATGTGCAGTTGGAAGCGTGAAAAGAACAGCACTTACTTAGCCTGGCGAGGTTTGAGCCTCTTTGCGGTTCGCAGGTACTCCAAGTTTTTATGGTCTATGAAGACCAGAACAGGATGTGAGGCTCCCTCCAGGAGGTACCGCCATTCCTCCAGGGCTGATTTAATCGCCAAAAGTTCCATGTCTCCGACATCATAATTTCTCTTGGGTGGCAAGAGTTTCTGGGAAATAAAGGCGATGGGGTGGAGTGAGGCCTTCGGACCTCATCTCTGAGAAAGAACTGCCCCAACTGCTGTCTCTGAGGCATCCCCTTCAATGGTATAGGGCAGTGCCAGGTCAGGATGCTTGAGAACAGGGGCAGAGGTAAACAGTTTCTTGAGGCTTGAAAAGGCCTTTTGGGCCTCAGGAGTCCAATGGAAGCGAGAGTCCTGCTTGGTGAGTTGGGTTATGAGCACAAAGTTTGCGAATCCGACAAAGGCTGGACTCCCTTCTTGTCAACTGGCGTTGGCCAGTCTAGAATGGCTGACACCTGCTGAGGGTCCATGGTTATCCCTGTGATGGAAATGGTAAATCCAAGGAAGGAGATGCTGGCGCGCTCAAAGGCGCTCAAAAGCTGTGTTGTCGGAGACGGCTGAGCACACACTTTACATGCCCGAGATGCTCCTCCAAGGAGGGGGAAAAGATGAGGATGTCGTCCAAGTATATTACTACAAACTGATCCAGGTAGTCCCGGAAGACATAGTTCACTAGATGCTGGAATGTGGCAGGGGCGTTACAGAGCCTGAAGGGCATAACGAGGTACTCGTAGTGGCCGAACTTAGTCCGGAAGGCCATTTTCCACTCGTCCCCTTCTCGTATGCGGATGAGGTTATAGGCTCGATGAAGGTCCAGCTTGGTGAATACGGTAGCGGAGCCCAATCTCTGGAAAAGTTCAGGAGCCAGTGGTAGGGGGTACTGATTTTTAACTGTGATCCTATTCGGATTCCAATAATCGATGCAAGGCCTGAGGGAGTGGTCCTTTTTCTCAACAAAGAATATCCCCGCTCCTGCTGGAGAGGTGGAGGGTCTGACGAACCCTTTCTCTAGATTCTCATCAAGATACCCCTTGAGGGCTGCCAACTCTACCTCCAGAGAGAGGGAAGATTCTGCCGAACGGAACCTTGGCCCCTGGTAGAAGGTTAATCGGGCAGTCATAGGGTCTGTGTGGTGGGAGGACATCAGCCCCCTTTTTGCTGAACACGTCTAGGAAGTCGGGGTAGGCAATGGGGACAGCTAGACGGGTGTTCTGATCATTATCGGAATCCATACACAGCACAGATGAGGAAACTTCCTGGGATTGCGGCAGGCAATGGCAGAGGCAGTAAGGTGACCAGAATTGTACCTTGCTAGATGCCCAATTGATGTGGGGACTGTGTGTCCGAAGCCATGGAAGGCCTAGGATGACCGGAAACAGAGGGGACGCTATGGCATCTAACAACAGGAATTCCAGATGGCCCCCTCATTGTCTCAGTAGGCAAGGGGATAGTTTCATGGGTGACGGTACCGGATTTTATGGTCGAGCCATCGGCAAGTTGGATGACCATGGGATGATCTTTGGTCCGTAGGGGTATCTTTGTGGTGAGCTGCAAAGATCAAGTCAATAAAGCAGCTACACGCTCCTGAATCAAGGATAGCAGGTCTTTGAATATTCCCGCCAGGAAGCTGTAGGGAGATAGAAAGGACAAGGTGAGCTTTGTCATTTGGCAGATACAGCAGTTTTTCTTAGGTAGTGGTAGCACACTTACCGGCCTTAGCGGGACAATTCCTCACCAGGTGCCTGGATCCTCCACAGTACAGGCAGAGATTGTGAAACATCCGCCTCTGTTGTTCTTCAGGGGTTAACGAAGGACGAAGAAGCCCAATCTGCATGGGCTCTGGATGGTCTTGTGGAACGGAGGAGGTTCTAGCTGGACTGGGACCAGGGTAACTAGGTACTCGGGGCATCATCCAGGTATGACGTGTGGGCCCTGTGGATCTCTCAGCCCTGCATTCCCACAGGTGATGATAAATCTGAATGGCCAGATTGATCAAGGCGTCCAGGGTATTCAGCATGATCCAGCCGAAGGCAAGGTGAGCAGGCTGAAGAGAAATCGTAGACAGGCTGGGGTCGGTGCAGTCAGATAACAAGCAGGGTCCAAGGAAAGCCGGTGTCACAGGTAACAGAAAGTCTCTCAAAAGTAATCACAGGGGTCACAGGATACAGGAATGCTGTAGAATGGACAGCACTTGCTTCCTGGTGCTGTCCGTTTATATAGACTGTTTGGCACCATTGGGCGCACACACTCGCATGCACGCGTGCACTCGTGCGCACAAGGATCCCATGCTATGTCTTTTCAGCCATAACCCTACTAGAGACTCATCATCAGCATTAACTAAGGACACATCAGCCTCCTAGCTAACCATTATGCAAAACTGAATCCAGTCTACTCCTCCTCAATTGACGCAGCTGAAACAAGCACTGCAAAGCCTCTTCCTGCTGGAAAAATTAGATACCATCACACAAGACTTCAAGTCTTCCAAGCGATTCTTTGCCAGATGGCGCCGCTTTATGGAGCGCACCTTTACTCCTACGGAAATCAACCATATGCAACCTTTCCGTTTTTCTGACTAGTATTATAAGAGCCGACATTGTTAATACACTGAGTAGACTCAAAATCAATGACTCTTGACTCAATGGCTCTGAACCTACCTATTTGTCCCCCCTTAGCATGCCCCAGCTCGCACTGAACAGGACATAGTTATATACCCGATTATAACCTAATATGTTACAGGTTTGTGATTTGCTCCTGCTACCTAGATATCTTACACATTGCTTCCACTCCTCAGGATATTACCTGTTGTCGGTTCCCAGAGTCTACAGACTTCTTCATGTAACCAGACGTCTTCTTTTGCTTAATTCTTTTGTTTTTTCTCTTCTCTGCTTGTTTGTTTGTTTATTCTCTGTTGATTAACATCTTCAAGCTTTATCTCTGTATGTATAGCTTGGTATTGTGGAGGCAGAGGTAAAGGAGGCATGCCTTCACAACCCTTGCTCTCAATTTCTCAGTAGATACCCTGCTTATTGTTCTTCTTTTGTAATTGCGAAATCTTTAATAAACATTTTTCAAAAAAATAAATAAATAAATGTCCCTGATGTACATCCATCATCACACACAACACGTGTCCAAGGAGGTTTCGGGTGGGGATGAATTTCTGCACTGTTCACTTAGGCGAGTAAAGCGGAAGTGGGAGTGGGTACCTGTCAGAGATAGGTACCCACTCCCAGAAAAAAAACTGTTTTTAATTAAGGCAGGGGAGGAGGAAGATGAGTAGAACTTCTGATTTTAGGTAAGCACACTTGTAAGACTACTTAAAATGTTGGCTTACACTAATATATTAACAAATCATCCCATAAAAGGCATGAAAACATGTATAATACATAAAGACAAAGTGTGTCATTGTCTGATCAATATTTGTATAATTCCTGTAATAAATATAATCTCTGTAACAATTATAATATGTAACTCATAGAACATAGAAAGACTGAAATAAACTTATAAATAAGGCAAGTTTGTATGTAGCTAAACCCCAAACTTTAAATGCAAAAAAGACTAGCTGTCATTTATTGATTTTTTCTGCTCATAAGAAACAATAATTTTTTTTATAACAACATTTTTTCTTCAGCTATTGCACTCACGATAACATCCTGAGAGAGATGTACTTTCCCTTCAGCAGTTTTTACTGTCACCTTTCTATTGCATATATAGCAATACCAAGTGTTTTGTTTTGTGAGTGCGAAAGGAGAAAAGTGTATGTCCTATCATATGTTGTATATCTTAGTGGTATGCTTAATTTGATTTATTCCTATTTAAACTCAAATATTTTACAAACATATCACCATGCTTGGATGGTTCTAGGTCAAATTAAATATTTCAAAGAAATAAAATACCTAAGCTTGAGAAAGGTAAACCGAATAGACAGTAGATGAAACCTTGTCTGTGCCCAAAAGCATTATAGGGATTTTCATTGAGCACACGTTTTGAACTATTATCTCAGAGTTTTTCTTGCTGCAATTTTTGATTTGACTTTTATATTTTTACATGCTCTTACATATTTTAGTTATAGCATTAAATGTAAATATTTATAGATAATACACTACATGAAATGTAGTACGCTATTCCAGTTACCCTTACATCCCTGCTTAAAGTGTATATAAACCCTATAAACAATGAACATCTCTTATTTACTCTCTTTTACATTGTCAAACACACCATTGAAAGTGTTTTCTATCTGTTTAATATATGCAATAATATAATGGGGTTTGATATGCTCTAACTATTTTTGACTTAAGGTATTAGCTACATAGTGAAAATATTATTTTCAATCTGTTGTCAAATACTTCTATTTTATATTTATTTCTAAAAGAAACCTTTGAATTAACTATGCAATGCCTTTTAAAAAGTATCTAAAAAGCTCCATTCTAAACAAACTGTTGTTATTATAAACCGTATATGCACAACTGTTTCCTGAAAAGAAGTATTCAACTGATCTCACACTAAGGGGTATATGTATAAAACATGTATTGTGTGGATGTGATAAACATTCACAATCATAATAAAAATTGTCGCTACTTCGGCCGGAACGGAACGATCAATGTCGCATCCAGGCTCTACAGAACCGGGTAAGCCAGAACACCCTCTGGGAAGGTCCACTCACCTAGCGGGGGTCATATAGAGGCCAGCAGCTTGACTTTGGACTCGCCCCTGCTGCTGGAAGGAGTTAAGCAGTGTCTTGCTACACAGCTGGCCACACCCACACTGCCAGTGGCCCGGAGGCTGTCTATATGAGGTGAGACCCCCTGCCCGTCCCAGACTGCGGAGTCGGCCTAGGCTAAAGGCCCAGCGGCCATCTTGCTACACCTGGCCTCCACAAGGTTGGAACCCTCTGGTCCCTTGATCCCCTCAGCAGGTGCCAAATCTATAGCTCCAAGCTGCCCACCCAGCCTGCGGCCTCCTCAGTGGTTATTACCGGCCAGACAGTGAGGGATAGATCCACATCACCCACAATCAGAGGCCATCTTGCTCCACTGTGCCTGAATCCAGACTATACACTATCCCCAGGGCACACGGAGCTCTAAGATCCCTCTCATAACCAAACTTTTGCCAGCATATCTGTCCCCAGCGGCTGTCTTTGGGCTCTCTGATACTGGGCTCATGTCCGTGCTACCATCAGCGTTTGTTCTGTCGCTACCAATAACCTGATCAAGGATTCTTTACAGACTTGCTCCTGACATAACCTACAAAGGAAACAACCAACGCACGGTATATCAACGGACCCCCCTCCTTTTTTTTTCCTTTCAGTCCCTTCCCCCTCTCAATTGAATGGTCTGCTAACAAGCAGCAGTTTATCGGGGGCCTAGTTGTCTTCATGGAGCTTGGAAGACGCACCCGCCATCGGCTCCCGGGCTCTGCAACTCCACAGGACTTTAAAACATGGCCATCTCCTGTCCACTTGTCAAATATGGGGAAAGACAAATCCAAGGAACAGAAGGGCTCCGGGGGGGCGCACCAAGGGGGTGACCTGGGACAGTTCTTCACCCACTCGGCAGCTGCAGCTCATCGCCAACCGGGTTCTAAAATGGCATCAGCGCCCCATCCCCTACGCGCTTGGATTCAGCCATGGATACCCAGGGGAGCTACCGCTCCAGACTTACCTCTCTGGAGGGCTCTGATCACCCCTCCAGGCGTTCCAGGAGCCACTCCATTACCTCCCTGGGCTCAGGTGAAGGTTGGAACTTAGAAACCCAAATTAGATCCCTACACAGCTATATCAGATCTCTACCCACCAAAAATGACTTTGAACACTACGTTAAGAGAATCGAAAAAACATATAAACAAGAGATCTCTGATCTTAAAAGGGACATTGGGGTCCGTTTTGATTATATAGAAGCCACTATGGACAGCCTCCGGTCGTCCGTTCAATCCCACAAAGAAATCCTTAATACCCACACTGTGATGCTACAACAACTATCTTATCAACAATACGACATAGAAAACTGTAACCGCTGCAATACCATTCGCATCCATGGCATTCCTGAGTCGGTGGAACCGAAAGACCTAGCTGCAGCGGTGACAGCCATCTTTACCAGCTCTTACAACAACCCAAAGAGACGGTACATGAACTTGACTGGGTCCACAGGACCACCGGTCCCAAATCTCCTGATCCTACATTTGTCAGAGACACCTTATGCAGAGTACATTTCTTTAAAATCAAAGATGCAATCATGAGGGCTACCAGCACCCAGGAAACCATCCCTTTCAATGAGACTCCTGTGATGCTCCTCCCAGACCTATCACGCCAAACCTTGGCAATGCCCTTAAACCATTGACACATCTCCTGCAGTCTCACCATATAAAATACCAATGGCGCTTTCCTTTCCATCTTAGAGTCAGTCACGAAGGAAAAACTGCCATTTTCCACATGTTAGATGATCTCCCTACATTTTTGAGCACTCTGGGACTCCCCCAGGTTTCCCTGCCTGACTGGCCATGCAAACCGGCCACCCCTGGCCTCCCATTCCTACTACAATGGCAATCCCAAGGTCGCAAACACCGTTCAAGATCATCATCCTGCAAGGATCCCAATGACTGAACAGTGACTGATCCCACTGATCTATCTATTTCACTTTGATATTGCTACTCTGCATCAAGAGCAGCGTGATTCTGTTTCCCCCACCTTATGTTTTATCCTAGTTTGTATTATCTTGTTTAATGCTCAGCATAAAATTTGACCTCCATTGGAGTTGGGGGGTCCCGTTTAATCTTGACTTCTTCATATAATACCCAATTCCCGCTGTCTCATAGCCCTTGCCATATTGGAACTGGATGATTTCACCCCCCCCCCCCCTGGACATGAAACTCCTTTTGCACCCCATTTTGATTACTCTATTTGACAGTGTTATGATTTGGCCTGACCACCAAGTCACAGTGATTCCTTAACCTGCGGAGTGAGGTCCCGGAGCCGCTTTATGCAACCTCCTCGGCCCCCACTAGGTCGTCAGAGTGCCCTTAAGGCAGGATTCATTGTGTCAAAATGTTTTATTTTCAGCATACTATGTTGTTATATCTACTGTTTTGGAGCCACCTAGTGACTGTTTTACTGGTCTGGTTCTCAAATGCTTGGCGGTCTTGACCTCCACTATTCCTATCCAAGCCAACCTCCACGTTTCTACTCAGTAGGACCTTGGCGGCCGAGACCCGAATATTCCACAACATCTATTGTTTCCTTTTCCTCCTTAATCTTTTTCTCTCACTCTTCTCTCTCTTTTTATCCCTCTATATTTCCTCTCCCCCCGGTCTGCTGGGACGTTTAGACCTGTTGGATACTTTTGCCCTAGATGCCACCCAGTGTGTGTTATACCTTACAGCTATGTGTTCAATTAACTTAGCTTCCTTTAACTGCAGGGGCTCTAATATTCCTGGGAAGTGGAGCCAGGTATTATACCATTTCCATAAATTGAAATCTAGTATTTTAATGTTACAGGAAACCCATTTCTGCACCAACTCCATCCCTGACATGCAGAATAGATATTATCACAAGTGGTTTCATAGCTCCAATCCACTCTCCAAAGGAAAAGGGGTGTCCATTGATTTTCACAAAATTTTCAACCCAGAAGTACTAGATTCTCTTATTGACGAGGCGGGGAGATACATATTTCTTAAACTGAAACTAAATGATTTTCTTTTTACAGTAGCGAATGTTTATGTTCCCAACATCAATCAAGCAGAGTTTCTCTCTACCACTCTCACCAGACTACTCTCCTTTGGGGGTCCTCGATTTATTGGTGGAGGGGATCTTAATGTGGCCTTCTCACCGCCTGCAGACACCTCGCCAGGTAAGTCCTCTATCCCTACATCCTCCCTAGCACGTATTAAATCCCTACTTCATGAGGCGTATCTTGTAGATGTCTGGCGGTACAACATCCTGGAGAGCGTGATTATAGTCACTTCTCCGTAGCGCACAATACCTACAGTAGGCTGGACTACTTATTGATTTCACAATCTCTACTTGATTCCCCTAAACAGTCCTCTATAGGACACATCCTTTGGTCTGACCATGCCCCGGTTCTCCTTTCCCTAGCACGTGCCCCTAGATCCCGTATGGAAGCCTCATGGAGGCTAAATGACAACCTACTGCAAGACTCCGTGTGTGTTGCCGAAATCTCCAAAGCGATTCAGAATTTTATAGCTGACCATGCATCAGACACAACTACACCACTTACACAGTGGGAAGCTTTGAAATGTGTCATACATGGAGTTCTTATTCAACATGCCGCCAGACTAAAAAAGATTAGAACGGATGATATACGCGGACTGTTATCCCGAATCGCCAAACTCAAACCACTCCATAAAAGAGACCTGGCACCATCCACTTTCGTTGAACTATCCAATGCACGTTGAGATCTGCTTCAGATTCTAGACACTCACTCACTAATTGAATGAGATAGGACACAAACTCACCATTATTCTTTGGTTAACAAGTGTGGCCAACACCTTGCCAGACTTCTCCACCCGTGGCCTCCTCGTCATCCCATCTCGTTCATAACCCAACCTAACCAGGATAGGACCCATCACACCAGAGGCATAGCTGCCTCTTTCTGACAATATTTCTCTAATCTGTATAAATTATCCTATCACTCTACACACACCTCTACTTCTCCACACCTGGATGATATGCAGGCCTACATTGCCGAGACGGCACTTCCAGAAATTGACCCACTAGACACCGCGGACAAACCCCTCGCCGTCGCCGAATTCTTAGGTGCGATCAAAGCTTTAAAACTAGATAAATGCCCCGGCCCAGATGGTTACTCTCCCAGGTTTTATAAAACCTTTGTGCCCCTCCTGGCACCGCTCCTAACTTGTGCATTCAATTCCATAGATGATGCTACACCCCCCCTCCAGGAGCCTCCTATCCGCTACCGTCTCTGTTCTCTTGAAACTGGGAAAGGATCCCTCTCAATGTGACAGTTAATGTCCCATATCCCTTTTAAACATAGATGTAAAACTTTTTGCTAAAGTCCTAGCCAACCGCCTACCCCCTCTCCTGCCCAAAGTTATCCATTAGGACTAGGTTGATTTTGTCCTGGACGTGAGGCCAGGGACAACACAACCAAAACAATACGTCTTATATCTTACATCCAACGACACCACCTGAAGGCATGCCTGTTATCTTTTGGTGCTGAGAAAGCGCTTGATAGGGTGACCTGGCGCTTTCTCCGTCCCTCCCTAGAACAGTTAGGCCTGGGCCAGACGTATATATCCAAAGTGATGTCACCCTACTCTAGACCTTCCACCTCAGTGCTGGTTAATGGTCTCTCTTCAGAGCCCTTTGACATTTCTAATGGGGTGTCCCCTCTCCCCGCTCCTAATTGTTATAGTTATTGAACATCTGGCGTGTGCCATCCGGCAGAATAACTCTATCCAGGGTATCCCCACCCCATCTTCCCACCATAAATTATCCCTCTACGCAGATGACCTCTTGGTATATGTACAACAACCTCATTCGACCCTACCCTCTCTTCTTTCGGAATTTAGGCGTTTCGGGACCTTCAGCAATTTTAAATTGAATATGTCCAAAACTGAGGCTCTTAATTTATCTTTACCTACCCCCACACTATCATCACTTCGCTCAAATTATTCCTTTCAATGGCAACCCAAATACATTTCATATTTAGTGGTCTCTATCCCTGCCAACCTGTTCAACCTCTTTTCACTAAACTACATTCCTATTCTCTCACATATTAGAAAGGATCTAGAGGCCTGGGGGGGTTCCTCTTTGCCATGGTTTGGCCACATTAATACTCTTAAAATGGACATCTTACCCAAATGATTGTATCTTTTCCAAACCATACCGGTCCTGATACCCAAATCATGTTTTGCCTCCCTCCGTTCACTCTCCATTAAATTCTTATGGCATCAAGGCTTGCCCCGAGTCAAATATAATTTGTTAACACTCCCAAAACTCCAGGAGGGTACGGGACTTCCAGATTTTGAAATATACCATAAGGCCACTATCATAGCCCGTATACTGGAATGGTTTCCCTGCCCCATACCTAAAGCCTCTGTAATGGTTGAACAAGACCTAGCACCCGTAGATCTCAGAGCCTTATTATGGGGCTACAAGAGGGTCTTACCTCACCTGCATTGCTCCTCACCCTTAACTTTAGCTGCCTTAAACTTATGGTATAGAAGAGGAGTTTGTTCTACCCTATCCTCCAACCCGTCACCCCTAACGTCACCATTCGACAATCCGGCCTTTCCTCAGGGTGTAGGAGCCCACACGGTTGACTCATTCCAATGGTCCTTATGGCCTCAGGCCCATGATTTCGTACACCCTCAGTCTGGTACCCCAGTGGTCCTGGCCAGCCCCCGCAATTGGCTGACATCTATACATATGATTTCTTTTACAAAACAACTTTTTCACTCCTCTCAAACACACCTCCCCCTCACAGAATTTGAACGCTTAAGCACTCTACAAGAAATGCCCAGACATCTGCTCTCCTGATTATACGTCCTGCTCCAGGCTCTCACACACACAGAACTACTGACCTATACTAGGTTATGGTCGAGGGACCTGGGGATTGAAGTATCATGGGAAGAGTGGCAAACCGCTTTTCATTTCACCCATAAATCCTCTATATCCTGCCACTCACAAGAGAAAAAAATAAAATCCTCTCTTGGACCCTCCATAGAATCTTTCCTGACACTCCAGCAGAATGCTGGCATTGAGGAAGGGGCTCTTGGAATGTACCTGCATGTCTGGTGGGAGTGTGAGAGAATATGGCCCTTCTGGGACCAAATATTTCAGGTTTATAATCATTTATATGATGAATCCTTAACTCCCTCGCCTAAGATTGCTCTGCTTTCTATCCTTCCTGGCTCCTTAGTATCCCAGAAGAAGTGCCCCCTTTCGGTGCCAGCTGCCAGACAAATCATCCCGTTGTACTGGAAATCTACTACTACTCCTCCCTTAGTCCAATGGGTATCCACTATGAATGACATTATGAGAATTGAGGAGAGGCTAGCGATGGACAACAATACGTTAGACAAATATAAGTTTCTATGGTCGATCTGGCTCCGCTTCTGTGCCTCTGATACTCTCACCAACCTTCTAGGCCCACGACAAGCCTTAGTATCAGACAGATAGAAAGTTTAGAATTGGTTAGATGGGCAATCCCGCAAGGCCGGGACCTCCCAGCAGACCCCCCCTCCTTGCTTTACCCTCCCTCACTTTCTTCTAATGATCTACTTCTCTACTTCTCCATACGCTTCTATCCCTTCGTATTTCACTTTTTCTCTACCTTTCTCAACTTTGAAAATACCATGAAACAAGCATTTTCTACACTTAAAGATGTTCTTATTTCTGACAAAGTAAAGTTATCCTCACTTGTAGAGTTGAGCGAACCCGGACTGTAAAGTTTGGGACCGTACCAGACTTTGGGGTGTCCGTGCCCCAAACCCAATACAGGACATTGAAAAAAAAGTCTGGGATCGGGTTCGGTATTCTGGTATTTTTGGCGCCTTTTCTATAGCTGCTGGGCAGCCAATCAACAAGCTTTTCACTAGTTTGCCATTAGAAGCCATCACAGCCATGCATACTAATGGCATGGCTGTGATTGGCCAGTGCATCATGTGACCCAGCCTCTATATGAGGCTGGAGTCACGTAGCGCCGCGTGTCAGATCATCTCAGACTAGCGTAGCTGATGCTGTGAGGGAAAGATTTGCGTTCACAACCATCTCAGACTGCATTAGGGAGACCTTCATTTCGGTCCTGTGAGAGAGATATTAGCGTTCAGAACCATCTCATAGTGCATTAGGGAGACGTTCCTGTTGGTGCTCTGAGGGAGAGATTATCATTCTAAAACCATTTACTACTGCATTAGGGACAGGATCCTCCTGTTGGTGCTCTGAGGGAGAGTTTATCGTTCTAAAACCATCTACTACTGCATTAGGGAGAGGTTCCTGTTGGTGCTCTGAAGGAGAGTTTATCGTTCTAAAAACATCTACTACTGCAATAGGGACAGGTTCCTGTTGGTGCTCTGAGGGAGAGATTATCATTCTAAAACCATCTACTACTGCATTAGGGACAGGTTCCTGTTTGTGCTCTGAGGGAGAGATTATCGTTCTAAAATCATCTACTACTGCATTAGAGAGAGGTTCCTGTTGGTGCTCTGAGGGAGAGATTATCTTTCTAAAACCATCTACTACTGCATAATGGAGAGGTTCCTGTTGGTGATCTGAGGGAGAGTTTATCATTTTAAAACCATCTACTACTGCATTAGGGAGAGGTTCCTGATTTTTCTCTGAGGGAGAGATTATTGTTCTAAAACCATCTACTACTGCATTAGGGAGAGGTTCCTGTTGGTGCTCTGAAGAGAGATTATCGTTCTAAAAACATCTACTACTGCAGTAGGGAGAGGTTCCTGTTGGTGCTCTGAGGGAGAGATTATCATTCTAAAACCATTTACTACTGCATTAGGGACAGGATCCTCCTGTTGGTGCTCTGAGGGAGAGATTATCATTCTAAAACCATTTACTACTGCATTAGGGACAGGATCCTCCTGTTGGTGCTCTGAGGGAGAGTTTATCGTTCTAAAACCATCTACTACTGCATTAGGGACTGGTTCCTGTTGGTGCTCTGAAGGAGAGTTTATCGTTCTAAAAACATCTACTACTGCAATAGGGACAGGTTCCTGTTGGTGCTCTGAGGGAGAGATTATCATTCTAAAACCATCTACTACTGCATTAGGGACAGGTTCCTGTTGGTGCTCTGAGGGAGAGATTATCGTTCTAAAATCATCTACTACTGCATTAGGGAGAGGTTCCTGTTGTTGCTCTGAAGGAGAGTTTATCGTTCTAAAACCATCTACTACTGCATTAGGGAGAGGTTCCTGTTGGTGCTCTGAGGTAGAGTTTATCGTTCTAAGACCATCTATTACTGCAATAGGGACTGGTTCCTGTTGGTGCTCTGAGGTAGAGTTTATCGTTCCAAGACCATCTATTACTGCAATAGGGACTGGTTCCTGTTGGTGCTCTGAGGGAGAGATTATCATTCTAAAACCATCTACTACTGCATTAGGGACAGGTTCCTGTTTTTGCTCTGAGGGAGAGATTATCGTTCTAAAACAATCTACTACTGCATTAGGGAGAGGTTCCTGCTGGTGCTCTGAGGGAGAGTTTATCATTCTAAAACCATCTACTACTGCATTAGGGAGAGGTTCCTGTTGGTGCTCTGAGGGAGAGTTTATCGTTCTAAAAACATCTACTACTGCAATAGTGACAGGTTCCTGTTGGTGCTCTGAGGGAGAGATTATCATTCTAAAACCTACTACTGCATTAGCGACAGGTTCCTGTTGGTGCTCTGAGGGAGAGATTATCATTCTAAAATCATCTACTACTGTATTAGGGAGAGGTTCCTGTTGGTGCTCTGAGGCAGAGATAATCATTCTAAAACCATCTACTACTGCATTAGGGAGACGTTCCTGTTGGTGCTCTGAGGGAGAGATTGTCATTCTAAAACCATTTACTACTGCATTAGGGACAGGATCCTCCTGTTGGTGATCTGAGGGAGAGTTTATTGTTCTAAAACCATCTACTACTGCATTAGGGAGAGGTTCCTGTTTTTTCTCTGAGGGAGAGATTATCGTTCTAAAACCATCTACTACTGCACTAGGGAGAGGTTCCTGTTGGTGCTCTGAAGAGAGATTATCGTTCTAAAAACATCTACTACTGCAGTAGGGAGAGGTTCCTGTTGGTGGTCTGAGGGAGAGTTTATATTTCTAAAACCATCTACTACTACATTAGTGAGAG
>BLSH010033052.1:0-19386 GCA_018402905.1 Glandirana rugosa
CCATGGTCACCACCCATCTTGAAAAGTTTCCCCCCTCACATTTACTAATGTGCCACAAACAGGAAGTTAATATCACCAACCATTCCCATTTTATTAAGGTGTATCCATATAAATGACCCACCCTGTAGTTACCATTTGTTATAGCCGCTGTACAGAAAATAAAATAATTCTTTAGGACAATTTTCTTAAAAGGAAGCCTGTCTTTTATTAAAGGAGACTGTAAAATCCCTAATTTGTAAAAAAAAAAAAACCCTAATAAACCATAGTGTACAGGAATGTTTCTGATAGGTCATTTAGCTTAGTACATGTACAATTCACTGCACAGAACACCACTCACATCCTTATATTTATTTTTTTTTTTTTTTCTTTGAATTCATCTGGAGTAATGTATGTTGATCTGTATTATGTATTGTACCGAATGGGGGTTAAAGGCATAAAAGCAGCAATAACTGGATGTTCAACACCAATAGCAAACTAGAGCTGTAATGTACACATTGACCATCACTGTAAAAATCCTATCAGTTATTTGTATAATACTACCTATAAAAAATATGTATAACTAAATATTATTATTAGTAACCGGCTTTACTAGTCTGCTGCAATGTGTGAAATAATCTCATCATAAGGCAACCAGCCTCCAGAATATCACCTATCAGGGGAATCCAACACAACCGTGATATTAAAACATTTTTCTGTATAAGAAACTAGAAATACAACATTCTAAATGTGACTTCAGTGAGCAGGTGAAGAATAGTAAATTCAGATTCCATCACCTGAGAGACTGTACAGAAACTTTCATCCAATAGAACAAACTCCGGCTGTTCCCTGAAGAAGATGTCTAATAATACTTTACTAAAGAACTGCTTTCCAGTATCAGCAATGCTGAGAAATAAAAGTCATAAAGCTTAGTAGTTTCTTTTGCTGAATATTCAATATTCATTATTTATATTTAAAATTCAGATACAAGTATACAAAATAATGTAAACCAGTGGTTCTCAACCTTGGTCCTCTAGTAACCCCAACAGGCCATGTTTTGGGAATTTCTCTTAGATAAAATAGCTGTCCAAAATACCAAGCCATTGACTCTGATTTAAAGCATCTGTGCAAGATGAAGGAAAACCTGAAAACATGACCAGTTGGGGTACTTGAGGACCAAGGTTGAGAATTAGAGTTGAGCGGACACCTGGATGTTCGGGTTCGTCTGGTTCGTCCGAACTTTGCGGAAAAGTTTGGGGTCGGTACCGAACTTTACACCGGACCCCGAACCCCATTAAAGTCAATGGTGACCCGAACTTTTGGGCACTAAAATGGCTGTAAAAAAGTCCTGGAAAGGGCTAGAGGGCTGCAAAAGGAAGAAAAATGGGGGTAAGGAGTAGGACAAGTGCCCTACAAACAAATGTGGATAGGGAAAAAACTTAAAATCCCAAAAAAAAAGGAGGAGGAGGTAGATGTGGATTAGAAGCCTAGAGGTTGACTAGGCCGTGACCGTGGCAGTGTAGGTGGAAGTGGCGGTGGTGGAGGAGGAGAAGGAGGTAGCCAAAACTGTTATTTATTTGTTTGCTTGTTTTTTCTAATTGGGGTAGCCCCCAAAATATTGAGACATATTGAAAAAACAAGTATACCAATGGCTGTGTGAGGCCGGTCTAAATGTCTATTCTGCACAAGGTACAAACAAGTCTTGTGGGATCCATGCCTGGTTCATTTTAATAAACCTTAGCTTGTCCACGTTGGGTGTGGACTGGCGGCTGCGCTTGTCTGTTATAACTCCCCCTGCCATGCTAAACACACATTCAGACAATACACTGGCTGCAGGGCAGGCCAGCACCTCCAAGGCATAAAGGGCAAGCTCAGGCCATGTGCCCAATTTGGAGACCCAGAAGTTGAATGGGGCAGACCCATCAGTCAGTACGTGTAGGTGTGTGCACACATACTGTTCCACCATGTTGCTGAAATGCTGCCTCCTGCTAAGACGTTGCTGGTGGTGTTGTTAGTTGTGGCGGGCTGCTGACAAAGCTTTTCCACATTTCGGCCATGCTAACCCTGCCTTCTGAGGTGCTGGCGGTGCCACAGCTGCATTGGCAACCTCTTCCTCCTCCTCCGCCTTCGCCTTGTGCTTCCACAGAGCCCCCTGTGTCACTTGGGAATGCCCTCGGCAGCGCGTCTACCAGCATGTGCTTGTAGTCGCGCATCTTCCGATCACACTCCAGTGAGGGAATTAAGGACGGCACGTTGTTCTTGTAATGGGGATCCAGCAGGGTGGCCACCCAGTAATCGGTACAAGTTAAAATGTGGGCAACCCAGCTATCGTTGAGCTGGCACTGCAGCATGTAGTCGCTCATGTGTGCCAGGCTGCCCAAAGGCAAAGACAAGCTGTCCTCTGTGGGAGGTGTATCATCTGTGTCCTCCGTATCCCCCCAGCCATGCTCCAGTGATGCCCACGAGCTGCGTTGGGTGCCACCCTGCTGTGAACACGGTTCCTCCTCCTTCTCCTCCTACTCATCATTTTCCTGGTCCTCCTCATCCTCCAGAACTGTGCCCTGGTTTGAAATTTTTTTACCTGGCCTATGCTGGTGCAGGAACCCACCCTCCAGATTGTCTCTCCTCAGGCATAAGGGATGGGCAGATAAGCCCTGTTTGCATCAGCTCAGGAACATCCGAAGGAGTGGAGGGAGTGGATGTGGAGGCCTGAACTTGCCAACATAATCTTCCACTTGTGAATGACTGGCCTGATAACCATGGAAATTACCTCTCTTCCTCCTCCTCTTCCTCCTGTGCCACATCCTCTTCCATCATCGGCCGAAGTGTTTTTTCAAGGAGACATAGAAGTGGGATAGTAACGCTGAGAACAGCATCATCGGCACTGGCCATTTTGGTGGGGTACACGAAACACCGCAATATGGTACACAGGTCTTGCATAGAGGCCCACTCATTGGTGGTGAAGTGGTGCTGTTCCGCAGAGCGACTGACCCGTGCGTGCTGCAGCTGAAACTCCACTATTGCCTGCTGCTGCTCGCACAGTCTCTCCAGCATGTGCAAGGTGGAGTTCCACCTTGTGGGCATGTCGCATAGGAGGAGGTAAGCAGGAAGGCCGAAGTTCCACTGCAGAGCAGACAGGCGAGCAGCAGCAGGGTGAGAACGCCGAAAGCGCGCACAGACGGCCCGCACTTTCTGCAGCAGCTCTGACATATCCGGGTAGTTTTTTAGCAATTTCTGCACCATTAAATTCAGCACATGCGCCAGGCAAGGGATGTGCATGAAACCGGCTAGGCCCAGAGCTGCTACGAGATTTCACCCATTATCGCACACCACCAGGCCAGGCTTGAGGCTCAGTGGCAACAACCACTCATCGGTCTGTTGTTCAATGCCCATCCACAGCTCCTGCGCAGTGTGGGGTTTATCCCCCAAACATATCAGTTTTAAAACAGCCTGCTGTCGTTTCCCCCTGGATGTGCTGAAGTTAGTGGTTAAGGTGTTACGCTGAGCGGATGAGGAGGTGGTAGAGGAAGAGGAGGAGGAAGTGCAGTAGGAGGAGGAGGCAACAGGAGGCAAAGAGAAATGCCCTGCAATCCTCGGTGGCGGAAGGACATGCGCCAAATGGCTAGCCACCTCAGGCCCACCCGCCACTACATTTGCCCAGTGTGCAGTTAGCGAGAAATAGCGTCCCTGCCTGTGCTTACTGGTCCACGTATCTGTGGTTATGTGGACCTTGCCACAGATGGCATTGCGCAGTGCACACTTGATCTCGTCCCCAACTTGTTTGTGCAGGGAAGGGATGGCTTGCCTGGAAAAGTAGTGGCAGCTGGGAACCTCCTATATAGGAGGTGTGTTATATTGATCGGGAATAGTTCTCCGATTCCGCGTTCTGTAGCCGATACACATGCAAAGAAATCCATTTTTCTTTTGCAGCACCATGCGTAAGGGCTCCGGGGCTCCTAAAGACTCCCGACTTCTTCAATTCGGCCAGCTGTTCCCAAAGACCTTCCAAGTCCCACAAAGGGATCCATCTAGCTCTTTCTCAAAAGGGCTTGTCTTCACTCAGCCGAATTCAGTGTTGAACACTCTTGGCACATCAAAGTCATTCTTGGAGAACATCTTCTCTCATCGGGCGAGCTGAGCTTTGATCGTCTCTTTCCACCTGGGGACAAAATGGGACTCTGGGCAATGGGCTCCCTCCCATCCTTCCCCTGGATCATGTCATGCCCCATCACTGGAGTAGCTGCACTTACTTTCCCAATCACAATACAAGGTTTCAGGCTGAGTGGGTAACTGGTGACTCACAGGAATTCTTCCTCGATAATGCCCTAGTGGACATAATTTCAGGAACCAGTTCTAATCCTTTATCTTCCTCCAATGGATCAGATTCTACCACCACATAAGGACCTGGTTGATCCCAAGAGAGTTTAACAGTGGCTTTCATGCTGGCCCTCTTTTCAGGCTGTAGCACTCTTTCTTGCGTATCCAATTGCCACAGTCTCCCTACTCCCTCAACAGGTGCCTTCTTCTCTAGCAGTACACGCTGGAAAGCCTGCCTCAACTGAGGATGGATCTTCCTCATGGGAGCACTTTCCACAGCCAGTGGGGTGAGTAGCCTCCTCACGAGGTGGGTGTTAGTTCCTATCAGCAAGGAATTGCGACCTGCCCCAGAGGCTCTTCCTTTACCTCTTTCATGGAAAACTTACCAAACTTGGCAGGGCAAAATCTCACCATGTGCCCGGGCTCCCCACAGTATAAGCACAGATTGTCTCTCCTCAGGCATAAGGGATGGGCAGATAAGCCCTATTTGCATCAGCTCAGGAACATCCGAAGGAGTGGAGGGAGTGGATGTGGAGGCCTGAACTTGCCAACATAATCTTCCGCCATGCAGGGCATGTAAGGCGGCTTCAGCCTGATGGGGATCCTGATACAAGTGAGCCATTGCATCAAAGAACAAGGCCAGGGTGACGACTTCTGGTGCTCCTTGTTCCCACAGCCGATGAGCCCAGGCCTGGGGTTCACCCTGCAGTAAAGAAATAACCAGTCCAACCTTTGTGGCCTCTAGGGAGAAGGTGCGGAGTTGCAGACCAAATTAAAGCTCACAGGAGTTGCGGAAGGCCGAGAACTTGCTGCGATCATCCGCAAATTTATCTGGCAGAGGGGCCCTTGGTTCAGAAGGGAGGGCCACAATGGTGTGAGCAGTGAGCGGCCCTGCCCCCAGTGCGATAGGGGCTGCAAGCTCTTGTACCCTCTCTTCCAGGTGGGTGTATCCCTCCTGCAGGTTCTTAACTGCCTGCGTGAGACCTGCTAAATGGGCACACAGTTCTTCCATGACCATGCTAGTGGGTAGGTCAGTGGTAAAGGCTGGGTTGGCAACTGGCTGGCAATGCGGTACAGGAGGAGTAGGCACAGGCAAGGTTGTCAATGGGCTGGCAGCAGAGGTACAAGGGGTAATCCGAAGAGTGATTGTGGTCAAGCAGAGGTCGGTGCAGGCAGATAACAAGCAAGGTCAAGGTAAGCCGGGTCACAGGAACACAGGAACAGGTAACAAGTCTCTCAGGTACACTTAATGCTGTAGAACGGACAGCACTTGCTACCTGGTGCTGGCCATTCAAATAGGCTGCTTGGCGCCAATGATGGCATGCATCCACACACGCACCGGCTGCACACGCACATGTGCACGTGCTGTGTGCACGCGCACTCCCCGTGCACAGGAACGGACATTCCAGCTTGGTTCCTCAGATTGACAGATGATGTTTCCTGACAGATACAGTATGCCTTATGTGCTTGTTATAAAAGTCCTGATACAGCAATGTCACCTGAGCTCCAGTATCCAACAGCGCTTGAGTGTAGATTCCTTCCACTTGCAACAAAACTATTGAGGACGGCCCCACCAAGTTCCTTGGAAGATTTCTAGTTGGTGAATCTATAGTTTGGGCCATAACCAACTTCTGGTGGCTGGGGAGTCCTTTTAACAACTCGATCAGAAGGGTGTGCATTGATTCCCCGTGTCTGTTTTTCCTTTCCCGAGGGCCCATTTTTTTTTTACAGGCAATGGAGGGGAGGGATTAGCAGGAGGCCATTGCTTCTTATTTTTCTTGGATTTTTTCTTAAGGTTGGAGCACAGTTTTCCTCCAGGGCACTCAGTTAGCTCCTTCACTGAGATCCCCTGAAGTTTTCCAGCAGCTTTTGAAAAAGCACCTTCTGTAAGGCTCTCAAAACTTCTGAGAGCAACTGTGGGCTAATTCCAGTTTTGGGGCACTTAGCCTGAAAGTGCCCAACCTCTCCGCATTGAAAACATCTCTTTGCCTTTCCAGGAGGCTTCGGCCCTCCTGGTTGAAACTCCTGATCTTATACCTTCGCTTCAGTTTCCATTACCCTCATCAGTGCATGGTATATCTGGGTTTGGGCCTGAGCAACTTGAACCATTAGTTCAACTGGACCCTATTCGTTGAATAGCTTTTTGATTTCGGGGCGTTTGAGCCCCGCTTGTTCTGGTTCTACTTCACTATCATCATCTGAGAATCTGGGTTAGGCATGGGCAGCCCGAGCAGCCCCTTTCTCTCTCCTTGTCCCACTTGTACCCAATTCTTGCACCCCTTAGCTCTTTTCCTCCAAGAGGGCTTCTTCTTCCCACACTTCTCCCATCAGTTAAGGATACGCTGGGACTATCTATGTTCTCTTCAGTAATAGCTTTAAAACTACAGGGTGATTGTGGCAGGCCCCTTGTAAGACCCGTTCCAAATGAGTTTGATCCACGTCCTTTGGGTCAATACCCTTCTTAAGGATGATCTGGTGTAGCCTTCTGTCCTGTTGAGATATGTACTCAGAGAGTCTCTCTCCCCTTTCTTGATGGGTATGGTTAAACTTGTATAACAGATCTGCAGTTGTCTCAGCTCTAGCATCTATGTAGTCCAAAGCAACACAGGTTTTCTTTCCCATCCTCAAATTTTGGATTACTTCGGCAGATGGGCCTCAAAGGCTCTCACTAAGCCGTTGTTGTTTCACAGCCTCTGGAATGCTCCATTCCTCAATTGCCTGAATGGCCTGACTCATCCAAGTCTCAAACTCTTCTTCTCCAATAGGTGTTGGTAGCTGCCCTGAGAAGAATCTGAGCCACCTTGGTTTGTGTTTCTGGATCCATTCTTCACTAAACTGTCGACTAGCCGGCTCATGTCATTGTAGAATGAAGTGGGGGGGGGGGGGGGCACTGGCCCCAACAGGTCCTAGGTTCCCTCCTTGGGCTCTCAGTGGTGGTGGCCTCTCAACACTCTCTCAACCCACTTTCAGTGGGATCACTCAAGCAATTACCCCTTCTACCAGGAGTACCTCTTCTTCCCGGAAACAGGCAGGTATCTCTTCCTGCCACTCCATCAACACCCTGACGCAGTCCAGAGTGTACTCAGCTTCCAAATCCAGAATATAGGCCCTTTGCCCTGGGCCAGAGCTCTCACCCACTGCTCAATCTCTTCTTCGTGCAATCATTCCCTGAGATCTCTAGAACAGTGCTTCACTCCATTGGAGCTCCTTGTGCTCTTCCCAGGCAGTCACGGCAGCTGAGGCTGCCTCCCTCTCAGATCGTGGCTTTTGTCTAGGTTGGCTAGGGCCGGCTGCAGAGAACATCCCGGAGGAGCCCCCAAAGGTAGCACTGCCCCCTTGAGGGCTTCTTAGAATTACCTGTTCTTCTGCACCGCCCTGATCTTGTGAACCCTCCAACCCATCTGACACTCTGGGTTCAGACATATTTTTTCAGGCACCTTTAAATGACACTCTAACAACTGAGCCCTGAATAACAGCCAAGACCCAGGTGATGAATCCCTGGAAGAAACAGCTAAATTACAGTTCAATAACACAGATACAGGATGAGCATATATATATATATATATATATATATATATACAGTGAAATAACAGTTAAAAAATAAGCAGGTGGTTGTAAAGAATCCACTAGTTATTGCTATATGATACCACGCTTAGGGGGAATCCTAGGCTAGCCTATCAAACCTTTATGTCGTAATGAGAGACCAGCTAAAATAGGAATAGGATAGGGACCCTTTAACTGATGGCAAAAGCAATGTCCAGAGTTCAGGCATGCAATGGTCTTCACCGGCAATTGGGACTCTTTTAATTGTATCCAAGAGGTGGCCCAGTGATGTAAGGTAGGCAGGTTAGCTTAAGGTGACTAGTGATATACCTTATAGCACTTCAGGATATGGATGTCTATGTACAGTGTCTTATGAAATGCAATTAAAGTGTTTCCAGGGGTAAGGTGTCTGTACACAGTGTCCAAGCAAGATAACTAACCAGGGGTTGTAAATGGTGGGCAGCAGCCCTCTCACCAACTGAAGGGTTGGATAGGAACCTCCCGAACAGTGATCCCAGATGAGATGTCCTTCAGTGGAACGAGCAGAGATGACCGACCAGCTGCTGGACTCCGGCCGTCGTTGGCTCCGTCTGATGAATTGGTTCTGCGGTGATGTCTCACGAACAGCAAGCAGAGTTGGGCCCTCGGGGACAGGGCTGGAGACACTGGATTGCCGCGTGGTAGGCCACAGCCCTCTCGCACAGCAGCAGAATGTGCAGAGGTGTGCACTCGATGAGGCCCAGGAAGAAGAGAGCATGGGCTGGATCTGCTGGCCCCTTTATAATTTCTCCCAAAAGGTCTATGGTGTTGCAGAGAGCACTCTGGGATGGGTAGTTCAAAGATGATTTCACAACCCCAGGACGTCTGCTCAGGAGACTACTAGTCCTACAATCCTCCCTGTTTGGCTCAGAGATATGTCAGTTTGCTGGAGCCCAGCACTAGAGGGACACAGGGATAGAAAAAGACTGAAGGGGGTTGTCGACAGAGCATGGTAACTGTAGTCCACTGTTGGCTACATTCCCTTGATATGATGCTGAACATGTGGGTCCAAAATTATTTCACCTTTGGGCATTGCCATCGTACATGTAGCATGTCAGCCTTTGGCCACATTGTAAGATACCATCTAGAGAAAACTTTATAGTTTGCTTCTACCAGGGACATTTTAAAAAAATAATATCAATCCAGTTGGACCAGTCCTCTTGTTCTGTAACACAGTCATGTTCCAAGGCTAAAAGTTGTGATAGTTTATTGGGAGAATTAAAGTGGTGGTCAAGTCATGACAACTACTTTAAACTATAGGTAAGCCTATAATAATGCTTACCTGTGTGTCCCAGGAATTTCTCCTAAACTTGTACAGTTTAGGAGATACTCCCTGTATCTGCATGTGCCGATGTCATCAGCACATGTGCACCGAAGATTCGGCCCCAGGGTGCCATTTCTTCAGTTATTGTACAATAACTGGCCGCTCCCACGCACATGCACGGGATTGACGTTAGAGCTGCTCTGGCCAATCACAGCGCGGATTGACTGGAGCCCGCAATCCCGGAAGAAGACAGAGACAACATGACGTCAGTCACAGCAGTGCTCGGGGACCGCTGCAACAGCATCGATCTAAGGTAAGTATTTCATAATGAGCTAGTATGCAATGCATACTAGCTCATTATGCCTTTGTCTTGTAGGTGTTTTTTTTTTTTCAGCCTTGACAACCACTTTAACTATCTGGGTTGTAGGGACTCGCTTCAAGAGTAGAGCTTTAAGGACACCACCACTAGCTTTTTCTCTGTTTAAGAGCTGGTTTTGCCTATGTTTATTTAAAAGGAAGTTCCACAAACACAGTAGATTCCCTCGCAGGGGTATTCAGCATTTCAATCCTGCTTCACAAATAAATGTTATTCAGCCCTTCTTGTTGTAAATGCGGTACTCCTGCTCTGTCCTGATGCTTTAAAGTGGTTGTCAACTTGTGACAACCACTTTAATCTACAGGTAAGCCTATGATAAAGCTTACCAGAAGCTGTCCTGCATATCTCCTAAACCTGTACGGTTCAGGAGATATGCAGTGTATTTGCTGTGCTGACGTCATGTCGGCACATGTGCATTGAAGAAACGGCCTCCGTGCCGTTCCTCCACTGCGACCGTGCCGTGAATGGTGGCTCCCGTGCGCATGCACAGGAGTGACGTCACGTGACTCCGGTCAGTCACGGTGCCAGAAGAAAGAGGGGCAGAAGATGGATGCGGTCTGGATCGGAGACATCGCTGGACGTCACAGGCTTTGTTTGCAGGTAAGTGACACATAATGGGCTACAATGCGATGCATAATAGCCCATTATGATTCTACTTTACAGGGGAATGTAGAGGAAAGTAAACCCAATCTGGTTTTACTTCTTCTTTAAGCCTTGGTCTGTCTCCCACAGAATGGACGCTTAGCATCTCTGTGCATACAGCAAGCAGCCTCATGCTGCACGGGCTCCCACCTCTCTCCTAGATGGAGCCCTCCTGACTCCTAGGCCAGACCTCCTGTCTGCCGGATGGAGTCATCTCCAACTGGGAGCCCTGAGCTCTAACCCCGGGAAGAATGTGAACCCTTTGCAATCAGCCTGCCTAGCTCCAATAATCTGGCTAAAACTGCTAAGAAACACAATGACACAGAGTCACCACTCTACAGGGTATAAGATGCAAAAATGGTTCCCCTAGAGCCTGGGTAAGGCACGCACCAGTATTCAAAATCTGTCATAGCACATAGACCTGTGGCCTTTTTCAATAAACCATGTAGGTAGGGGGTGATTTGGTGTCAGTGAAACAATTCTGCCTGAGCCATGTCCAATGTATTGAATAGGTAAGTAGTGTCCACTAGCCTCAAATTGATGTACTCTATACAGGCTCCTTGTTTAACTACCACATGAAGGTGGTTTGTTTTGTCAAGACCCTATTCCAGCAGGGCAGATTATCTAACTCAAATAACAGGGTCTCCTGAATAAATAAAAGAAAAGAGACTCCGGATGAGTAAGCGCCCTTAGGGTGGCGTGAAACGCGTCAGCAGTATCCTACATCTCTTGTCTGTATCGCATGGACTTGGGTCAATAAAAGCATTGAAAAGGAGTGCGGCCGCCCGGAGTCTCTTTTCTTTTATTTAGTCAAGCATCTTGAGCCTGCACCCTCTGGGACTGTGTTACTGTTGGAAGAGTCAGGTGTTCTGGAGCTGTCTACTTCCTCTTCAGGGTCTCCTGAATATTAAGGCTGAGGTGGTTGTATAACAGAGTAGACCTGAAAGGGAGATCCAGGGGTAGTAATCTGATTACCTGCAGGATCGTCTGGATCTCTATTTCTTTGTGTAGAGGGAGATCTGGTTGATGGGCCAAACAAACATCCCTCATTGCAGGGAAAAGGAAATGGTGAGGTCAAAGCTTATATTGCTGCCCCCCCTCTCCTCACTTCTTGCCTTCCCCTTGTCCTGTCACCATGAGCCTCCCTTCACCATACATTGATCTGGAGGCAGCCATAGAATATAGTAAGCTCTGTATACCACACCACGGATCTCTGTACATTATTTATGCCAGGCTTTGTGGCTGCAATGTAGCAGGGGTATGGGGGTCAAACATCTGCTATGTTGCATTCCATGTATGCACCCCTTTCTGTCAGGTTTTAATTATGACTGAATCTCAGTTGGGGAAATTTCCCTTTATTTCCTGCCTTGGTGATAACATTGACTGGTAAATAAAGAGAAAAGCAATCTCTCCTACATGGACATAGACAGCAATGAGAACCCATATTTGTACAATATAGATCAGTGTTTTTCAACTCCAGTCCTCAAGGCACACCAACAGGTCATGTTTTCAGGATTTCCATGAGTTTGCACAGGTGATTTGATCAGTTTCACTGCCTTAGTAATTACCACAGCTGTTTCATCTGAGGGAAATCCTGAAAACATGACCTGTTGGTGTGCCTTGAGGACTGGAGTTGAAAAACACTGATATAGACAATAGTTCAATGTTATAGTGCTTTGTCCCTGTTGGAGAGTATCACCCCCACATCCCATTCCAAAAGAAAGACTGCAGAAATGATCGTCCAATCCTGTAAAATGGGGTGCTATGGGGTTCCGCAATTCTGTACAAATACAGATACTTAATCAGCATGCCCCCCAAACTCCTTTAACACCACAGGAACTCATTTTACTGATTTACTGTACCAAATGTTGTTTTTGATTTTAGTGAATTTGGTGTCCAAAAACAAAGAAAATCGGCATGAATTATGAATGACACCTCTATTGGACATTCACACCCCATCCCGTGATGTAAAAAATGTCATTTTACCATAAAAAAATATTTATTATGGCAGTATACTGTATCTTGAAAATGAATAGTTAGAGCTAACTACTGAAAGTGTACTAAATATATAAAAAAAAAAGAATAAACTAACTATGTTAAATCAGTTACACTGTCTGATATAGATGTAATATTTTCAGACTGAAGTTACTATTATTCTGTTCTTTGTTCTGTAGGGTAAATCGGTGTCAGTCGATGTGTATAAAGTTCTGGTGATTTTGTCTCCTTCTGAGCAGAGCTGCCGGTGACTGCAAAGATCTGCTGTGTGCCATGAAATGTTCTCCGCTCTTCTGTGTCTGTTATCTGCTGATACTCATCATCCCCATCACATTCTATGGAGTCGTATGGACCCAGAGCTCAGAATCTGCTTGTAGACTTACTGCGATAAGGCCAGTGTTTGAGTATGAATATTACCAGGAGGGAGATGTCATTATCGGAGGATTGGTCTCTGCTCACATACACGTGATAGATCCTCTGCGTTATGAATTTACGAAATATTATTTCTATGATTTACCAGTCTTTTACATCTGTGGTGGGTAAGTCTCTTTTTCTCATCTTTGCTCTCTCTGTATAACTCAACTAAGAGAAAATATTATTCTTATTTTTCACTGTAATATTTTTTGAACATTTACAGGTGTTTCTACTGATTAATGTTTTATTAATGTTCTCATTATTTGGTTACAGTCTGTGTTACACCAATATACAATGAATACATATCATATTTTGTCTTCAGGCCATGCTGGGATTTATGATGAATAACCATGTCTTGTATGTAGTTATAGAATATACAGGGTCCATCATTACCAGGAGAAAGGGAGGGAGGTGTGCTGTAGGGTTGCCACCTCATCCCTTTAAACCCGAACACATATGAATTACACATATTCTGGGGCTAATTTAATGCATATAAGGCATCAAGTGAGTTTAATTACCACCTTAATCAGCCATAGAACCTGTGTAATTCATATGTGTTCGGGTTTAAAGGGATGAGGTGGCAACTCTAGTGTGCTGTCATGTAATAGCTTGTGTGTGTAATCTTCTACTTATCAGGGCAGCTCACATTAAAGCAGTGGTTCTCAACTCCCGTCCTCGGGACCCACCAACAGGCCAGATTTTAAGTATTCCCTTGGGGAGATGCAGACTAGAATGCTGCAATCACTGAGCAGCAAATTACATCACCTGTGATGTATTTCAGTTATCCTGCAAACCTGGCCTGTTAGTGGGTCCGGAGGACCGGAGTTGAGAACCACTGCATTAAAGGCAACTCCGAGCACAACGATAAGCCAGCCTGGGGAAAACTGAGGGATATATCTATAAAGTAGTGAATCTGACATTCAACCATTCAACTGCAGCCAAGTGTGTTTCAAAGGACCGTTATTGATTAAGCAACAGTGAATGTTTGTGAAAGTCACATGTACCGCTGTATATATATGACCCTTAGGATTTCCTGCTCCTGCTCATCATTTGCTCTCACTAGGGATGAGCCGAAATCTTGGTTTGCACCAGTGTTGCCAACCTCCCGCAGCATTTTTTACTGGCAAAACATGTAAAATTTACTGGCAGAGAACATTTTTTACTGGCAACCTGAAAAATAACAGAACTCCCATTAAAAAATAAGGCAATTGATATTCAAACACAACATGGAAAAACTGACAATACCCATATCATGTAATTTGATTGGTTTACACTTAAAAAATCAGCACAGCATGACACATTATAAGACCCTGATATTCATAGACAGCTGTAAAAATCACTGATTTTTACAAACTGTCAGTAAATTTTCTGGCGATTGGCAACCCTGGTTTGCACTAAACTTTCAGCCTCTTGTTTGACTAGAGCCAAGCATCATCATGTATAGAAGTTATATTTGCCTCACTTCTACATTGCCTTGAAAAAGTATTCATACCCCTTGACATTTTCCACATGTTGTCATGTTACAACCGAAAACGTAAATGTATTTTATTGGGATTTTATGTGATAGACCGACACAAAGTGGCAGATAATTGTGAAGTGGAAGGAAAGTGATAAATGGTTTTCAACAATTTTTACAAATACAGTTGCAAGAAAAAGTATGTGAACCCTTTGGAATGATATGGATTTCTGCACAAATTGGTCATAAAATGTGATCTGATCTTCATCTAAGTCACAACAAAAGACAATCACAGTCTGCTTAAACTAATAACACACAAAGAATTAAATGTTACCATGTTTTTATTGAACACACCATGTAAACATTCACAGTGCAGGTGGAAAAAGTATGTGAACCCTTGGGTTTAATAACTGGTTGAACCTCCTTTGGCAGCAATAACTTCAACCAAACATTTCCTGTAGTTGCAGATCAGACATTCACAACGGTCAGGAGTAATTCTTGACCATTCCTCTTTACAGAACTGTTTCAGTTCAGCAATATTCTTGGGATGTCTGGTGTGAATAGCTTTCTTGAGGTCATGCCACAGCATCTCAATCGGGTTGAGGTCAGGACTCTGACTGGGCCACTCCAGAAGGTGTATTTTCTTCTGTTTAAGCCATTCTGTTGTTGATTTACTTCTATGCTTTGCGTCGTTGTCCTGTTGCAACATCCATCTTCTGTTGAGCTTCAGCTGTTGCACAGATGGCCTTAAGTTCTCCTGCAAAATGTCTTGATAAACTTGGGAATTAATTTTTCCTTCAATGATAGCAATCCGTCCAGGCCCTGACGCAGCAAAGCAGCCCCAAACCATGATGCCCCCACCACCATACTTCACAGTTGGGATGAGGTTTTGATGTTGTAGTGCTGTGCCCTTTTTTCTGGTACATGGTAACATTTAATTCTTTGTGTGTTATTAGTTTAATCAGGCTGTGATTGTCTATTTTTGTGACTTAGATGAAGATCAGATCACATTTTATGACCAATTAGTGCAGAAATCCATATCATCCCAAAGGGTTCACATACTTTTTCTTGCAACTGTAAATATGTGAAAAGTGTGATGTGCATTTGTATTCAGCTGCAATTACAGCTGCAAGTCTTTTTGGGGAAGTCTCTGCCAGCTTTGCAACATCTAGAGAGGAACATTTTTACCCATTCTTCTTTGCAAAATAGCTCAAGCTCTGTCAGATTGGATGGAGAGCGTCTGTGAACAGCAATTTTCAAGTCTTGCCACAGATTCTGAATTTAATTTACTGTAGGTTTGGACTTTGACTGGGCTATTCTAACACATGAATATGCTTTGATATAAACCATTCCATTGTAGCTCTGGCTGTATGTTGAGGGTCGCTGTCCTGCTGGAAGGTGAACCTCCGCTCCATTTTCAAGTCTTTTGCAGACTCTAACCAGTTTTCTTCTAAGATTGCCCTGTATTTGGCCCCATCCATCTTCCCATCAACTCTGACCAGCTTCCCTGTCCCTGCTGAAGAAAAGCATCCCCACAACATGTTGCTGCCACCACCATGTTTCACGGTGGGGATGGCGTGTTCAGGTTGAAGTGCAGTGTTAGTTTTCCGCCACACATAGCATTTTGTTTTTAGGCCAAAAAGTTAAATTTTGGTCTCATCTGACCAGAGCACCTTCTTCCACATGTTTGCTGTGTGCCCCACACAGCTTCTCACAAACTGAAAACTGGACTTCTTATGGCTTTCTTTCAACAATGGCATTCTTCTTGCCACTCTTCCATATAGGCCAGATTTGTTGAGTGCCCGACTAATAGTTGTCCTGTGAGCAGATTCTCCCACCTGAGCTGTGGATCTCTGCAGCTCATCCAGAGTTACAATGACTGCTTCTCTGATTAATGTTCACCTTGCCCAGCCTGTCAGTTTAGGTGGACGGCCATGTCTTGGTAGGTTTGCAGTTGTGCCATACTCTTTCCTTTTTCAGATGATGGATTGAACAGTGCTCCTTGAGATGTTCAAAGCTTGGGATATTTTTTTATAACCTAACCCTGCTTTAAACTTCCCCACAACTGTATCCCTGACCTGTCTGTTGTGTCCCTTGGCCTTCATGATGCTGTTTGTTCACTAAGGTTCTCTAACAAACCTCATAGGGCTTCACAGAACAGCTATATTCGCACTGAAATTAAATTACACACAGGTAAACTCTAATTAGGTGACTTATGAGGACAATTGGTTCCATTAGATTTTAGTTAGGGGTATTGGAGATGATTTTCTAACAATAATATGGCTTCTATGCGGCTAGAATACACTTTGCCTATAGAACTTGGAGATGATTTTATAACAATAATATGGCTTCTATGCGGCTAGAATACACTTTCCCTATAGAACTTGGAGATGATTTTAGAAGAATAATCTTTCCCTTAAAGCAACAGACTCTACCTAGTGCAGTCAGATCGTTCTGTGCAGCAGGATGAGGTCTGCAATCTGTCCCTCAAAGCAGCAGTACTAGTATCTCTCCCTAGTCCACAATCAGATCGTTCAGTAATGCAGGATGAGATGTTCTATAATATCTGCAATCTGTCCCTCACAGAGCCAGCAGCATTCTCTCCCTAAACTATCCTGAGAGCATATGACATGCAGCACGGTGACTCCAGCCCCATATAGAGGCTGCGTCACATGGTGCACTGGCCAATCACAGCCATGCCATTAGTAGGCATGGCTGTGATGGCTTCTAAGGGCAAACCAGTGAAACACTTGTTGATTGGCTGCCCTTGGCAGCTATTCAACACGTGTAATTAAATACCAGAACCCCAAACCCAGACTTTTTTTGAAAAGTCCGGGTTCGGGTCCCGGACCCCCCAAAGTTCGGTACGGACCCGAACTTTACAGTCCGGGTTCGCTCGACTCTAATGCAGACATTGGTTACACGACTTTTCATTTTATTTGTGTTGCTCATGCACTTTAATATGGTGTTTATAGTTAATAATTTTTAGCGCTGCACTCATTTCTAATATATATTGTTCTATAATCATCTCCTAGTTCTATAGGGAGAGGTTCCTGCTGTTGGTGTGAGAGGTGCATTTCTTTCACAAAAATAAAAAGTGCGTCTATGTTGCTGTTTTCCAAAAAAAAGAAGAATTTATTATTCATTTTTTTTGTACTAATAAATAGTTAAATAGTGCTATATAGTACATTTGCGGGCAGAATGAGGAGAGCGTCAAATAAGGGATGTGTTCGTGGTGCTGCTGGTGTTGGTGGTGTTGGTGAAGCTCCTGTTGGAAGGAGAGGATGTGGTCGTTCTGTGCCAGTTACACGCACAAGGGAAACACCTTCCTCAGGTGCGAGTAGCCGATAGAAACTTCAACGTTATATAGTAGGCCCGAATGCCGCTCAACGAATGGTGAGGCCAGAACAAGTACAGGCGATAGTAGATTGGGTGGCTGACAATGCCTCCAGTTCCTTCACATTGTCTCCCTCCCGGTCCCTTGATGAAAGCTCAGAGTTTGCACCTGAACCCCATGGCCATCTGTCTTTCACCTCAGGCCTTTGTAAATTAGCCAAGCAGTCTGAGCCCCAAGTCATGCAACAGACTCTTATGCTTTTTGATGACTCTCCTGGTGTGCTTTCCATAGGCCATCCACATAGCCCTGCATCAGAAGTGGAAAACATTAAGTGCACCGATGCCCAACCACTTCTGTTGCAGGATGAGGACATGGAAACACCACCGCAGCACATTTCTGATGATGACGAAACACAGGTGCCAACTGCTGCAGCTTTCCTCAGTGTGCAGATTGACAAGGAGGGCAGTGGTGAAGGGTGGGTGGAAGATGATGTGGAGGAGGATGATGAGGTCCTAGACCCCACATGGAATGAGGGTCATGCGAATGACGTGTGCAGTTTGGAGAAAGAGGTGATGGTTGCACAGAGGCACCAGCACAGCAAAAGAGGTCCTACTAGACAGTACGCCTGCTACTACCTACCACACCCAGGGACCTAGCATGCCAAGGGCAACTCAAAGGCGTTTCCCCGTGTGGCAGTTTTTCAGACAATGTGCTGACGACAAGACACGAGTGGTTTGCACGCTGTGCAATGATAGCCTGAGGCGAGGCATAAATGTTCTAAACCTGAGCACAACCAATTCATGGCACAAACTGCATTGGAATAATTACCTCAAAATCCAAGAAAGGTCTAGGCCTCCTCCAGCTTCCTCTTCTGCTGCTGCCTCGGCCTCTTCCTCTACAGTGACAGTGTCACCTGCCACCCAGCAAACAGAGCATGTGACAGCAACGCCACCATGTCCACCACCGTCCTCAAGCATCTCCACGCGATCCCATGGAAGCTTACAGCTCTCCATCTCCCAAACACTGGAGAGAAAGAGGAAGTACCCCCTTACCCACCAACGATCCCTGGCCCTGAATGCCAGCATTTCACCAATCCTGGCCTTTGAAATGCTGTCATTCCGTCTGGCGGACACGGACAGTTTTAAAAAACTGATGGCGATGGCTGTCCCACAGTATGTGGTTCCCAGCCGCCACTACTTTTTCAGGCGAGCCATCCCTTCCCTGGACATACAAGTCGGGGACAAGATCAAGTGTGCACTGCGCAACGTCATCTGTGGCAAGGTCCACATAACCACTGATACGTGGACCAGTAAGCAAGGGCAGGGACGCTATATCTCGCTAACTGCACACTGGGCAAATGTAGTGGCGGGTGGGCCTGAGGCGGCTAGCCATTTGGCGCATGTCCTTCCACCACCGAGGATTGCAGGGCATTTCTCTTTGCTCCTGTTGCCTCCTCCTACTGCGCTTCCTCCTCCTCTACCACCTCCTCATCCGCTCAGCGTAACACCTTCACCACCAACTTCAGCACAAACAGGGGGAAATGACAGCAGGCTGTTTTAAAACTGATATGTTTGGGGGATAAACCCCACACTGCACAGGAGATGTGGACGGGCATTGAACAACAGACCGATGAGCGGTTGTTGCCACTGAGCCTCAAGCCCGGCTTGGTGGTGTGCGACAATGGGCGAAATCTCGTAGCAGCTCTGGGCCTAGCCGGTTTGACGCACATCCCTTGCCTGGAGCATGTGCTGAATTTGGTGGCACAGAAATTTCTAAAAAAATACCCGGATATGTCAGAGCTGCTGCAAAAAGTGTGGGCCATCTGTGCGCACTTTCGGCTTTCTCACCCTGCTGCTGCTCGCCTGTCTGCGCTGCAGCGGAACTTCGGCCTTTCCGCTCACCGCCTCCTATGTGACATGCCCACAAGGTGGAACTCCACCTTGCACATGCTGGAGAGACTGTGCGAGCAGCAGCAGGCAATAGTGGAGTTTCAGCTGCAGCACGGGTCAGTCACTCTGTGGAACAGC
>BLSH010033053.1:19754-31720 GCA_018402905.1 Glandirana rugosa
ATCGAAACACCGCAGTAGCCAATTCTTCCTCGCATAGAACCTCTACAACGCCTCCAACTCCGCCGTTTAAAACCTATCGCTAACATACACCCCGACTTTCCAATTAACCCGCAGATCTTAATGTGGATCCTGGAACCGCACCCCCCTGCCCAACTATCAACTCGGTAACTAAAACTGTCTCTTTAGACCCCTTCACCGTGCACCCCCTCCTTTATAGTATTCGAGCCAAAACCTATCCAACTCAAACTCCTTCACTACACTGTAGGTCCGACTATACAGATAGTCATTCAAACACTACGCACTCCTCTGGCTACCTCTCTAGACCCCCCAACTCTCCATCTTATGATATTTCCTCCCCCACGTGCCACTTCCCCAGATTTCTCTGTCAAAATCAATGGCTCAACTATCAACCCGTCCCCCCACGCCAAGGTCCTAGGTGTAATTCTAGACGCCCAATTAACCTTTCAGCCCCACATACAATCGCTATCCAAAATTTGCCGCCTCAACCTCCGCAACATCTCCAAGATACGCTCCTTCTTAACCGATGACGCCACAAAGCTACTAATCCACTCCCTGGTCATTTCTCACCTCGACTACTGCAACTCCCTCCTCACTGGCTTACCTCTAAATAGTCTATCCCCACTTCAGTCCATTATGAACGCTGCCGCCAGGCTCATCCACCTTAAAAACCGCTCAGCATCTGCTACACCCCTATGTCAATCCCTACATTGGCTGCCACTCAACCAACGTATTAAATTCAAGATCCTAACAATAACTTATAAATCAATTCACAACCTGGCCCCCAGCTACATCACTAACCTGGTCTCAAAATACCAACCAATTTGATCTCTTCGCTCCTCCCAAGACCTCTTGCTCTCTAGCTCCCTTGTCACCTCATCCCATGCTCGCCTCCAGGACTTCTCCAGAGCCTCTCCCATCCTCTGTAATGCTCTACCCCAATCTGTCCGACTTTCTCCTAGTTTGTCCATCTTCAGACGATCCCTGAAAACCTATCTCTTCAGAGAAGCCTATCTGGCTCCCACCTAACAACTGTACATTTATCTTCTCTATTAGCACATCCCCCACAGTTTTACCTCTTGTATCTCTTGACCTTCCCTTTTAGATTGTAAGCTCTAACGAGCAGGGCCCTCTAATTAATACTGTATTTAAGTGTATTGTATTTGTACTGTCTACCCCCAAAGCGCTGCGTAAATTGTTGGCACTATATAAATCCTGTATAATAATAATAATGTCTTTGATATTTTTAGTAAGTGTGTCCAGTTGCTGGGATCTCCTCCTCCTCTCTCTAGCACTTAGTTGAATAAGGATTCCGCAAATATATGCCTTGTGGGCATTCCAGAGGAAAGTATTGTTAGAGGCAATTCCTTTGTTCAGGTTGAAGAATTCTTCAAGTTTTTCCCTAATGGGTGTTGTATATATGTGAGAGTGAAGAATCGTTGAGTTGACCCTCCAAACCTTCTTAGCGGTACTATGTGGTGAAAAGTCTGTGGAGATAGTGACTGGAGCATGGTCTGACCATGTAATTGTAGATATGTCAGAATCAGATATGTTGGGTAAGGACCACTTGTCTACCAGGAAATAGTCAATCCATGAGTAAGAATTGTGTGGGTGTGAAAAGAAGGAATAGTCACGTTCAGTAGTGTGGTGGCATCTCCACACATCATACAGGTCATTGTCTCTCAGGAAGACACCCATTGGGGACCGAAATCTCGATGACTTGGACGAAGAGTCTAATGAGTTGTCTGGGACTATGTTATAATCCCCCGCACATTATTAACCGGCCATGCCGCATTTTGTTAACTTTTTTCATTAATTTTCTTAGGAACCACATCTGCTTTGTGTTTGGTGCATACAGGTTTACGAAGGTACATCTGGAGTTCTCCAGGGTGCAAACAATGATCAAATATCTGCCCTCTAGGTCTGAGAAGGAGTCATGGAGGGTAAAAGAAATAGTGTTCTTGAAGGCCGTCAACACCCCATTTTTTTTGAGGGATCCGAGGCCATAAATATGTGTGGGAAGTGCTTGTTATTGAATTTGGGTTCTTCCTTCAGTTTAAAATGGGTTTCCTGCACACATATAATGTCTGCGTGTGCATCTTGGACAGTGCGCCAGAGGGAGGACCTTTTTCTGGGTGGTTTAGACCCTTAGTGTTGAGTGAAAGAAATGTTGGCATCTTAGTGGTCAGGAGTGAGAGTTATTCTGTATGTTACACTTACTTACAGTTGGGAGGTTGAGTTCTTCTTCAGCAATCGAGTTGATTGTAATGAGATAGGAGGGTCTTCAGTATCGATGGTGTCTGCAAGTATCCGTTTCTATGTGCTCTAGATAGAAAGAGAAAAGGAGAAAGGACAACCAAGCAAGAGGGGAGGAAAGAGGTTAGTAATTGTGGTTGATATTGATGGTTTCCTTGGTTTATCTCTGTGTTGGTTCCAATGGCTAGTTGGTAATTCAGTGATAAAGTAGAAAGGGAGAAGATTATGAGAAAAGGTAAGCAGCAGCAATTATTCACTGAGCTGCTGTGGTGTTCGGGGTAAAAGTTTGTGGAAAGAAGAGACTGGAATAGCAGAGTAACTGACCGGAAGCAACTGAATTTAGGGTAGTGGTAAAAATGCCAAAAGTGAACTGAGAATAGAAAAAACATTAGTACCTCCCTGTCGGTGGTTGCTTTTTTTCTCTTAGGGGGTTCTGTAGTAGGTCGGTGCCATTATGGATGATTCCCCATTTTTGAAGGAGACGAGGCCTTGATCAAGGGTGGACACTTGATGCTTTATCCCGTTCCTGGTGATCATTAGTTTGGTGGGATATCCCCACTGGTAAGGAATTTTGTGATTATTCAGGGGTTTGGTTATTGTGTTGAGCTGTTTCCTCAATTGTCGTGGGAATTGCGAGAAGTCACTGAACAACTGCAACTCGGCATATGGGGCTGGTAGCTTACCCAGTTTCCTCTTTCACCAATAATTGCTCTTTTGTTTGAAAAAAGTGTATTTTCATTAGTACATCTCTAGGAATCGCAGCTGGTAGGTGGGGTGGTTTGGGGAGGCGATGTATTCAATCGATGGTTGTCTCTAATTGCATGATGCCGGGCAGAATAGTTTTGATCATCTTTTTGGCGTATGCGTTTAGGTCTGGGGGGAGTACGCTTTCAGGGATGCCTCTTATCTTTACATTTTGTCGTCGGGATCTATCCTCTAGATCCGCCATTTTGGCCCTCATCCATTGTTGTTGGTCTTTCGAGCTGTCATGAGCATCGACAAGGTCATTAACCATTTCAGTCATCTGGTCTATTTGTGATTCAATACGGTGTACTTTTTTCCCCATTGTGTGTAGCTCCATTGAAAATTTGCTGCATAAGGATGAGATCTCGTTATGGATAGAGGAGTGCAGAGATATGAGCATTTCTTTCAGGGTAGTGTCTATCACTGGTTGATCCGATGTGGGGAACATGGCTATAGGAGAAGTATGGGCCATGGGTGCGGGGATGAGTTTGGTGTTAGATCTCACCTCTGATCCTGAGTGGCCGGAATCCAGTCGCATCCGCGACTTCGCTGGGCTATTGCTGGCTGAGAAGGTGGTAGATGGTGGAGAGGGATTCGGCCCGTCAGTTGGCCATGTTAATTCTGCTTCATCAGCGTCTGGGAGGTCAGTATATGCTCCATTGTTGTTTTGGTATGGATCATGGTCTCCCTGATGGAAGGTTTCTTTCAATGGCTGAGAGAAAAAGTCTGTCAGTTTTTTTGGCTGGCGGTATTCTTTCCTCTTTCTGTTTATAGGTATACTTAGTTTGTCACAATATAGTAAAGATTGCTTGAGGGGATTATGCCTTTTGTGGCGTTACTACTATAAATCTCAGGTCAGTGCTAGTGCTGGCGTGGTTAGTGTTCCATATCGCTCAGCGGTTATCCGGGCCTTTTAGTCAGCTGCCTGCTTCAATGGCGGATTGTTCATGTGCCTATATGTAATTTATTGTCTGCTGGCTCATAAGATCTTATATAGAAGGTACTCTTTCCCCCAAGGAATGTTCAGAGTAAATTTGGAATAAGGGAGTAATCACTGCCTGTGAATACAGTTTGTACTGGGCTGGGTGTACCAAGATGGCCGCTGTGGAGCCTGCACAGAATTCCTGTCAGGATTGTGGTTTAGTGTGAAGTTTATTGTATCTCCAAGGTAAGGGAAGCTGGGCTTGTTGGAGGCGCACGTCTGGGGCCTTAGGAGGTGTTTTTGGTTGTTAATTTGATGAAATGAGGCCGCTGTGTGGCGGCCGTCGGTCGGCCTTGAAGCGTTGTTGGCGGCGAAGCCGCTACTAGGCCACGGCGGTTCTTGGCAGTTCCGTGGGCTGAAAAGGGCACAAGGCAGTTCTGGCTGGATGGGGGGTTGTACTAATGGCATGCTGTTTAGGGCCGTTATACAGGCCGTGACTTCAGGCCTCAAAGATGGCGGCGGTCGCCCAGGAGGGGTGAGTGGATATACAGGCACCAAAGGTCTAGGGATGGTCCTGTCTGTCCAATACCTGCCTAGTCAGGTGGAGGAGAGCTAAGGGGTTCTGTATGGGTGTTGATGGCTCTCACCGGGTATAGTTACACTTGGATGTCTCCAGATTGTGAATCAGGAGTCCTGGAGCTCTATGAAGAAGCGTCCATTACAGCTCGTGTCAGGCCACGCCCCCTCTATTATATCTTTTCATATAACAACACTGAAGAGGTGACACTTTGCTACAATGTAAAGTAGTGAGTGTATAGCTTGTACAACAGTGTAAATTTGCTATCCCCTCAAAATAACTCAACACACAGCCATTAATGCCTAAACCGCTGGCAACAAAAGTGAGTTCACCCTAAGTGAAAATGTCCGAATTGGGCCCAATTAGCCATTTTCCCTCCCCGGTGTCATGTGACTCGTTAGTGTTACAAGTTCTCAGGTGTGAATGGGGAACAGGTGTGTTAAATTTGGTGTTATCGCTGTCACTCTCTCATACTGGTCACTGGAAGTTCAACATGGCACCTTATGGCAAAGAACTCTCTGAGCATCTGGAAAAAGAATTGTTGCTCTACATAAAGATGGCTTAGGCTATAAGAAGATTGCCAATACCCTGAAACTGAGCTGCATCACGGTGGCCAAGACCATACAGCGGTTTAACAGGACAGGTTCCAATCAGAACAGGCCTCGCCATGGTTGACCAAAGAATTTGAGTGCAGTGCTCAACGTCATATCCAGAGGTTGTCTTTAGGAAATAGACATACGAGTGCTGCCAGCATTGCTGCAGAGGTTGAAGGGGTCAGCCTGTCAGTGCTCAGACCATACGCCGCACACTGCATCAAATTGGCTTGTATGGCTGTCGTCCCAGAAGGAAGCCTCCACTAAAGGTGCACAAGAAAGCCCGCAAACAGTTTGCTGAAGACAAGCAGACTAAGGACATGGATTACTGGAACCATGTCCTGTGGTCTGATGAGACCAAGATAAACTTATTTGGTTCAGATTGTGTCAAGCTGTGTGGGGGCAACCAGATGAGGAGTACAAAGACAAGTGTGTCTTGCCTACAGTCAAGCATGGTGATGGGAGTGTCATGGTCTGGGGCTGCATGAGTGCTGCCGGCACTGGGGAGCTACAGTTCATTGAGGGAACCATGAATGCCAACATGTACTGTGACATACTGAAGCAGAGCATGATCCCCTCCCGGCAATACATTACAGCTGCAAGCAAGTTTAAATGACTTTTTTCTTTAAAAATGTAATTTTGCTGTGGCACTATTCTAAACATCACACAGATGTGCCACTTTACAGGCAGACTAAGGGGATCTCCAGGCACAATATGTAAAGGAATATTTCAATTTTTTTAACTTTAAGGCCCCTTTCACATGGCCATGTCCGTGTGCGGGGTCCATTTTCGCTCAGCGGGGATCGCTCCGCTGATCCCCACTGAGCTGGCGGATGACAGCTCCGTCTCCGCTCCCAGTGCGAAGACGGATCTGTCAGAGCACCGCTCTCCTATTTGGGAAATCGGATGACAACGGACCGTCTGTCCATTGTCATCCGATCCGCAGATGGATGGAAAAATAGGGTTTCCATCCGTCAGACTTTTCAGTGCACAGATCGGATTGGAGAGCGGCAGATGTCAGCTGACATATCTTCGCTGACATTCGTCGCTCCATAGAGGAGAATGGAGCGTCCGTTCAGGTCCGCCTGAAAAACGGACAGGCGGACCTGAACAGAAGGTTTGTGTGAAAGGGGCCTAAGCATTATTAAAATTGCTGCTCCTGAAAAAACAATAATTTAAAAAAAAAAATGTTTGGCATTGATACATGTCCCCTAGGGCAGTATGCGGGTCCCCATACACCTTTTATGGCAATAACTTGCATATAAGCCTATAAAATTAGCACTTTTGATTTTTCATGTTCGTGTCAAATTGATTTTAATAGGGTTTGAGCATTCGCACAAAATTATTGCCTGTTCGCGGTGTTCTGGTGCGAACTGAATCGGGGGGTGTTCGGCCCATCCCTAGTTGTCATTTGCCTCCACTTTGCTTTGTCATCATCATTGAACATTTAGCTCAGGCCATCAGAAACAATAATTCTATTAAACCTCTTCCCATCATAAACTATCTCTATATACAGATGGCCTTTTACTATGATGTTGTACACCGAGCAGCCATAACATTATGACCACCCACCATAACTTTATTACCACCTACCTAATATTTACTAGGTCCCTATTTTGCCACCAAAATAGCCCTTACCTGTTGAGGTATGGACTCCACTAGATCTCTGGAGGTATGCTGTGGTTGCTGGAACTAAGCCATGCTTAACAGATTCATTATGTCCTGTAAGTTGTGAGGTGGGGCCTCCATGGATCAGTCTTCCCATAGTCCATCTTGTTGCCATCTCTACCTCGCGTAAGTGATGCACACGCATCCAGACATCCGCATGATGTAAAGTAAATGTGATTCATCAGAACAGGCCACCTTCTTCCATTGCTCCATGGTCCAGTTCTGATGTTCACATGCCCTTTGCAGGTGCTTTTGGCTGTGGACACGGGTCAGCATGGGCACCCTAACTGGTCTGTGGCTACGCAGCCCCATACACAACAAAGCGTGATGCATTGTGTGTTCTCACACCTTACGTTTGGAAGCTATGGTAGCTCCCAGGGGCGTTGCTAGGTGCGAAAAAGCCCAGAGGCCTCAGCACAAGGTAATGCAGTGCGTGAAGCGCACCGCAACAAAAACAGGTATGGTTTAAACGAAATAGTGGGCGTGGCTTAAGGGGGGCATGTCTCAAATTGGGTGTGGTTCGAGTCTGAGATGAATGAGGGATGGAGGAAAAGAGAAAGAGATAGGGAGGGAAGGGGAGAGAAGAGAAGCAAAGAAAGAGGGATGGAGGGACAGCAGGCCCAGATCCTACACCACAATAGCAATATGTGTATTCCAGAAAGTTTAACAATCAGCAGATACTCCAAACATCTGGTGTTAGTGCTTCAATCATCCCAGCACCATGGTTATCATGGTGTCAGGATGATTGAAGTGCATTATTTCTATTATAACATTGTAATATAAAATGAAATAGTTCAACTCACCACAATGCAAAATCAGTGGGAGCTCCGAGTGTGTCATTTGCCACGTTGCCTGCCACCAGATGTCATCAGGTGTCCCTAACAGAGTGCTTCCTTCCATCAGGTGTCGCCAGCAGCATGCCTCCTTCCATTAGGTGTCCCCAGTGGAGTGCTCCCTTACATCAGGTGTCCCCAGCAGTCAGAGTGCCTCCTTCCATTACAGGTGTCCCCAGCGGTCAGAGTGACTCCTTACATCACAGGTGTCCACAGAGGTCAGAGTGCCTCCTTATATCACAGGTGTCCCCAGAAGTCAGAGTGCCTCCTTACATCACAGGTGTCCCCAGTGGTCAGAGTGCCTCCTTCCATCAGGGTGTCCCCAGCGGAGTCTCCGCCACCATTACAAAAGACCAGCTCTCCTGAAGCATGGTCTCTCAGAGGGGAAGAAACAAGAGGCGGAGTCGGCCAGGTGGCTGCCAATAGAAATAGAGCTGCCGCCAACCCCCCGCACACTTTCCCATAACAGGTCATAGCAGCAAGCCACAGGGCGGAGGTTGGCGGCAGCTCCATTTCTATTGGCATCTGCTTAAGTAAAGCTGGTCTTCTTTAAAATGGCAGCGGAGACATCACCAGTGCTGGCCCCGGACCTCTAGTGGCGGGCGGCTCTGGTGATTCTCCCGGGAGGTCTGGAGCCTCGAGACTAATGACAGCCCTCTACATGCTTGAGACCCAGGGCTTTTCGGGGGCACCCCCGGGGCTGTAGCCCAGTTAGCCCCACCCTCCCGATGCCTCTGGTAGCTCCTCTATTGGACCAGACAACATAGGTCAGGTTTTGCAGCCCACATGCATCAATGAGCCTTGGTCGTCCATGATCCTGTTGCTGGTTCACCTGTTTTCCTTCCTTGGACTACTTTTGATTTCACTTGTTTTGACCACTGCAGACTTGGAACATCCCACAAGAGCTGCAATTTTGGAGTTGCTCTAAGGTGTCTAACCATTAAAATTGGACTATTTCAAAGGTACTCAAATCCTTACACTTGCCCATTATTTCTATTTTCAACATGTTAACTTCAGGGACAACTAAAGAATTGTTCCCTTGTGCCAAATAAATAATACAAAAGTACACTATAGGGTAGTGAAGATTGTGTGTGATTGAACAGCGCTTGCTGGTATGCTTTGTTTTGGTACCTGTTCTTTTTGTTATGAAATGCTGCTGTGGCCCATATGCTATTTTTTTGTGTGATCACTGTGTTCAAAATATTGGTATTCTTCCTTCCACATAAACATATACCCATAAACTTATAGTCAATAAAATTCTAGCCAATATACTTCTATCACATTCATAGTGCTGTGTACCAATGAAAGGTTATTAAATAATTGCTGTGTACCAACTATATCATCAATATTCTTATATCTCATAGACAGGTATAACAAATTTATTGACTATAAGTTTATGGGTATATGTTTATGTGGAAGGAAGAATACCAATATTTTGAACACAGTGATCACACAAAAAAATAGCATATGGGCCACAGCAGCATTTCATAACAAAAAGAACAGGTACCAAAACAAAGCATACCAGCAAGCGCTGTTCAATCACACACAATCTTCACTACCCTATAGACCCACAATCGGAAACATAGGTTACAACAGCAGCTGCGAACAGAACCACTAATATTTAAAACATTTCCAGGGGCGCGGGACACACTATCCCACAAAAGTACACTAGTTTATCTTCTCTTCTAAGTTCAAATGTTTTCGATTTTTTAGCAATTTCAAAATTAATATATATAAAACAGAAGCTTTAAAATATTCTTGTCCACCTGCTTCCCTTTTACTCCTTCAATCTTATTTATTTTTTCAATGGAAACACAGGTAATTAGGGATTGCTGTCCCAGCCTGCCATACCCTCTCAACTATGGACCATAATTACTAGAGTTGATCGAACCTCTGGAAGTTCGGGTTCTGCTGGTTCGGCCAAACTTTGGGACAAAGTCCGGGTTCGGGTCCAGGCTGGACCCAAACTTTGACACGGACCCTGAACCCCATTGAAATCAATGGGGACCCGAACTTTTAGGCACAAAAATGGCTGTAACAAAGTCCTGGAAAGTCCTAGAGGTCTGCAAAAGGAAGGAAAATGGGGGTAAGGGTCGGACAAGTGCCCTACAAAGAAATGGGGATAGGGAAATAACTTAAAATAATTTTTAACCTAAAATCACATAAAAAAATCAAAAATGGAGGTGGATGTGGAGTTGGAGGTTGAGGAGGCGGTGAAAGTGGCGGTGGAGGAGGAGGAGGAGGTAGCCAACACTGTTTTTATTTTTGGAATTTTTTTGTTTTTTTTTAAACCAGCAATGTAGATGCACTTTTTAATTTTGTGCAAGAAACAATAATCTGTCCCTTTAAGCAACAGTAGGAACCTCTCCCTATAGAACTAGGAGATGATTTTAGATTCTAAAATCATCTCCAAGTTGTACAGGGAAAGCCTCCAGCTGTTGCTTTAAGGGAAAGATTAGTGTTCTAAAATCATCTTCAAATTGTGTGGGAAAAGCCTATATCAGCCACAGGGAGCCATATTAGTGTTCTAAAATCATCTTCAAATTGTGTGGGAAAAGCCTATATCAGCCGCGGGGAGCCATATTAGTGTTCTAAAATCATCTTCAAATTGTGTGGGAAAAGCCTATATCAGCCGCAGGGAGCCATATTAGTGTTCTAAAATGGTTTTGGAATGATAATCTCTCCCTCAGAGCACCAACAGGAACCTGTCCCTAATGCAGTAGTAGATGGTTTTAGAACGATAATCTCTCCCTTAGAGCACCAACAGGAACGTCTCCCTAATGCACTATAAGATGGTTCTGAACGCTAATGTCTCCCTTACAGGACCGCAATGAAGGTCTCCCTAATATCAGTCTGAGATGGTTGTGAACGTTAATCTTTTGATTACGATCTGCCATGCAACGCTACGTGACTCCAGCTTCATATAGAGGCTGGGTCACATGATGCACTGGTCAATCACAGCCATGCAATTAGTAGGCATGGCTGTGATGGCTTCTAAGGGCAAACTAGTGAAAAGCTTGTTGATTGGCTTCCCAGCAGCTATAGAAAAGGCGCCAAAAATACCCGAATACCGAATCTGTACCCGGACTTTTTTTCAAATGTCCGGGCTCAGGGCAAGGACACCCTAAAGTCCGGTACAGACCCGAACTTTATAGTCCTGGTTCGCTCAACTCTACTCACTACTTTCTCGATAATGCATCACCTGAATTATCTGCAGGAGTTTTGTGGGAGACACACAAGGCGTATATGCGAGGAAGATTAATTGAGCTAGGAGCCAGGAAAAAGAAAATGCAGAAGCAGGGACTGGACAACCTGCTCGAGCAGGTTGCGGTTCTTGAGAGAATACACAAAATATCTCAATGTAAATCTGTACAGTTACAGCTCATTCAAAAGAGGGAGGAGGTTAAAGCAGCGCTAAATTTAGAAAAAAAAATGCAATTGGCTTCCCAAAAAATGTATGAATGGGCCAATAAACCAAGTAAAACTTTGGCAAATTCTATTAAAGAAAAAAAATCAGCAACCTTTATTGCAAAGGTCAGTACTAAGACCGGGGTGATAGCATACTCATCTCCACAAATTGCACAGGTATTCCGCAAATTTTATGTGGACCTCTACAATGTATAAGGGGGACTGGCAAATGTATCATTAGAGGAAAAATGAATAAGGATTGTAAAATATCTAGAACAATCAAATCTACCTAGGTTACCAGAAGAGGCGCTGTTAGCCCTTGAAAGGGACTTTAAAGAAGAGGAGTTTTATATAGCTTTATCTTCTACACATCAGGGAAAGCACCCGGACCTGATGGGTATACTATTCTGTATTAAAAAAATTTAAGAAATACTTATCACACAATTAACTTCATATGCTAATATAATAAAGGGCCCAGGGGACTTCAGACAGGAGACCCATAACCACTTCACCTCCGGAAGAATTTCCCAGTTTAGGACCAGAGCACTTTTTGCGATTTGGCACTGCGTCGCTTTAACTGACAATTGCGCGGTCCTGCAACGTTGTACCCAAACTAAATTTGCGTCCTTTTTTTCCCACAAATAGAGCTTTCTTTTGGTGGTATTTGATCACCTCTGCGTCATTTCTGATCACCGCTATAAACAAAAGAAGAGTGACCATTTTGCAAAAAAAAATAAATTTCTTACTTTTTGCTAAAATTCAAAGCCAAAAAAATATATAAAAAACCCATTTTTTTCACCGGTTTTGGCTGATTTATATTCTATAAAAAAATTGCAATCGGCGTTTATTGATTGGTTTGCGCAAAAATGGCCACGTTTTACTCCATTTCCTCCAGGACAGCGTAACTAAACTACAAACTCCTTATCCGCTGGTATTATACCCCAAAG
>BLSH010033053.1:36918-50469 GCA_018402905.1 Glandirana rugosa
TGGGGACACCCGATGTGAAATTGGGAATCCTGATGTGAAATGGGGGACTCTGATGTGAAATGGGGGACTCCTGATGTTGAGTGGGCTCTGATGTGAAAAAGAGACTCCTGGTGTGAAATTGAGAACCCTGATGTGAAATGGGGGGCTCTGATGTGAAATGTGGAACTCCTGATGTTGAGGGGGCTCTGATGTGAAATTGGGAATCCTGATGTGAAATGGGGGACTCTGATGTGAAATGGGGACTCCTGATGTTGAGTGGGCTCTGATGTGAAAAAGAGACTCCTGGTGTGAAATTGAAAATCCTGATGTGAAATGGGGACACCCGATGTGAAATTGGGAAGCCTGATGTGAAATGGGGAACTCCTGATGTTGAGGGGGCTCTAATGTGAAATGGGGGACTCCTGATGTGAAATTGGGAATCCTGATGTGAAATAGAGACTCTTGATGTTGAGGGGACTCTTGATGTGAAATAGAGACTCCTGAGGTGAAATGGGGGACTCCCGATGTGAAATGGGGAATCCTGATGTTGAGGGGGACTTCTGATGTGAAATGAGGACTCCTGATATTAAGGGGGTTCTTATGTGAAATGGGGGACCCTGATGTTGAGGGGACTTCCGAGGGGGTATGGGGGACTCCTGAGGTGGAATGGAGGACTCTGATGTGAAATCAGGACTCCTGATGTTGAGGGGGACTCTGCTGTGAAATCGATGACTCCTGATGTTGAGGGGGACTCTGATATCAAATGGGGATTTCTGATGTTGAGGGGGCTCTGCTGTGAAATGGAGACTCCTGATGTGAAATGGGGGGGGGGGGCACTGGGTAGCTACAGTCTATTGAGGGAACCATGAATTCCAACTTGTACTGTGACATACTGAAGCAGAGCATGATCTCTTCCCTTTGGAGACTGGGCCACAGGTCAGTATTCCAACATGATAACAACCTCAAACACACCTCCACATTGACCACTGCCTTGCTAAAGAAGCTGAGGGTAAAGGTGATGGACTGGCCAAGCATTTCTCCAGACCTAAACCCTATTGAGCATCTGTGGGGCATCCTCAAATGGATGGTGGAGGAGCGCAAGGTCTCTAACATCCACCAGCTCTGTGATGTCATCATGGAGGAGTGGATGAGGACTTCAGTGGCAACCTGTGAAGCTCTGGTGAACTCCATGCCCAAGAAGGTTAAGGCAGTGCTGGAAAATAATGGTGGCCGCACAAAACATTGACACTTTGGGCCCAGTTTGTTCATTTTCAATTAGGGGTGTACTCACTTTTGTTGCCAGTGGTTTAGACATTAATGGCTGTGTGTTGAGTTATTTTGAGGGGACAGCACATTTACACTGTTATACAAGCCGTACACTCACTACTTTACATTGTAGCAAAGTGTCATTTCTTCAGTGTTGTCACATGAAAAGATATAATAAAATATGTACAACAATGTGTGGGGTGTACTTATTTTTGTGAGATACTGTATATGACGAAGGGTATGGTGAGTCTTTATCTCCTTCCCCTGAAACATCTCTGAGTAGGCCACCAAAAAATAAAAATTTTGAGGCATTTTCTCTCAGCAGGTAGACAGCTAATAAGCTTGGTAAATGATATTATGGGAATGGATGAGCTTTTAGCTTCTGACACAGATGCATGTGACAAATTTTTCACCCAATTGTCTGACCTTACAATGGAGTATAGGTTTGCTTAGCTATGTGACATCCCCATTAGTACTAGTTCTCACATTACTGTACCTATTGGCACCTCATTATGGGATTTCCAGACCAGGACGTCTATACTTTAGTGACTCTATCAATTTTATATTTTTATATCATTTCTATTTCTTTCTCTTTCCCATTTCTCTACTTCAGGGGCATATTTCTCGACAGCATTCAATTTATTCTAACAAACTAACACCCAAGTATTGTGTAATCTTACTTGTTCTGTACCTTATTGTGCCACTTATACTGCAATAGCCCTGGAACGTAAACCTTGTATTATCCCTCATCAACTTTGTATTCTGTCTTAAAAACTGTCAACAAAAATATATTCAACACAAAATTTAAATCATTATTGTTTCTGTGAAACATGTTTGTGTTGGTCTTGTGGGATGTTGCCAAGCTATAATCTCATTACAGGCGGTCCCCGGGTTACAAACAAGATAGGGACTGTAGGTTTGTTCATAAGTCAAATTTGTTTGTAAGTCGGAACAGGTACATTTTTTAAGTGTAGCTTCAGCCAAAACAAATATTTTTAAGCTTTTTGGATAGCATAGGGAAGGGGTAACACCCCTGTAATGTTTGTTTTGCCGTCTGTATTTCTGTTCAGAAGATTTCACCTCACTTCCTGTCCCAATGATAATTGGATTTTGAAAATTTTGGGCTGTTGTGGAAACAAACCTTGGTGATAAAGCATCAATGGAGACACCTTTTTCACATAATAACTCTTACAGGAGTGAATTTCCCTTCCTAGGGGGAGATTTCCTCTCACTTCCTGTTGTCTCCCTCCGTTTGTAAGTAGGAGTCGTTCATAAGTCGGATGTTCATAACTAGGGGACTGCCTGTAGTAACCATTTTGTTTCATTTTAAACCCTCTCAACATCCTGCAGCCTGGACTATGAAGAGTACAAAAGCATCTTGGTGATGAAGTTTGCTGTCAATAGAATTAACAAAGACCCCAATCTTCTGCCCAATGTCACCCTGGGCTATCATATATGTAATACTTGTTCTAGTCCAAGGCATACTTTTGGATATGCCACAAAGATATTGTCTGGAGAAAAAGAAGTTCCTAACTATTACTGTAAGAGACATGGAGAAGTGGCTGGTTTTATTGGTGACAGTGATTTCCATACAAATCAGGTGCTGGCCCAGTTACTTAGTCTGTATCGGTATACACAGGTAAGTGATCACTGCAATACACTGCAATGTATGTAATATGGTGTGATCAATAGATGTCTTAATAAAATCTTGGTGGAATTTGTTTTAGCCTTACTTTTCTAGAATGAGTGCAGATCAGAATTAACAGAAATATGGATATTTCAGGTACACAGAACATTGTAACTTGGGGAAATTATTCAGTGATCATTATCCTCACAGCCCAATCAGTCCCACCACTTTACTTTACAGTTGTTATTGCTTGAATGACAGAACAATCCAAGTGTCTCAATCCCACCATGTCTCTTTGGTAGGTTCTTTGAGTTGTCCTCTGATGTTTTTGGATGTAGTGCCCAAAATATTAGCTCAACAATCAGGAACTGAAATAAAACAAGTGGGGCCATTTGTGCAAGTCTCCTTTAAGTAGTTGCTTTTAAACTGGTCAGAACTGAATGTATTAGGACATCTACCAACATTACTGTATTGTATGTGCCGGAACTGTACAGCAAATCATTTACCTCAGTAGAGTAGTAAGTGACTTCCTTCACAATTAGGCATCCTCACCAGGTGCCGCTGTTACTTCCAATTTGGAATCTTACGGACGGTGGCTTTAAACAAATTCCATCCCACACTGTGAATCCCTTACAGCCTATATATAGAGAAGAGGGAGATCTCTAGATATTCAATATACAAATATTTGCCATGATATCACATTTCATTACAAACAATGATAGCAAAAAACGACTTGCTCTTATACATACAAAACTTCAAATTACAAAACACTCACCTATCAGAGCCTCCTTAAAAATGACAATGTTCACTATGGAGTCCTGAACTACGGTGGATGGGGGAGTCATCTGGGGAGTGCATGGGTGATCACATGAACACCCCAACATCAATGGTGGAGGAGGAAGCCAAAAGTGGCCACAGAGGCTCACAGTGAGGCCACTACAAATACATGTAAAGAATCAAAGTGATAAATAAATATGGGCAAGGACAAGGCCTTACCCATCCATCTGTCCCGCTTCTTAGAGACAGAGGCTCAAGCTGCTGGATGCCTATTTACTGTACATCCTGCTGACCGGAGCTATGCAATACCTGTACCACTTACTGGTGAGTACCTTCCCCTTCATCCTGGCTTGGCCTGTGCCTAAGGATCCAGATTAACCCCCAAAATAAAGGAGATTTCCTGGAAATCCCTCCAGAAAGAGCCTTTGCAGATTTTCTCTTTTCTTCACTTGCTTGTCATAAACTTTGTTGTTTTTCTGCATTAAAAATAAAAATAATATGTATGAAATTGAAGTTTGAGGAAACCTATACAATCTGTTTATATACTTGTATTGTACTTGAAAAACCAATAAACACCTTTAAATGGAAAAAAAAAATAAAAATATGTACATTTTAAACAGCAGTCCTTGAAAAAAAAAAAACATTCATTCACTGACACTAGGCTGAAACTGAAGCTGGTGGTGGAGGGGTATATGGGCCGCAAAAGCTGTTAATTAGTATGGACAATTGACACTTTTTTTTCAACTAAAATCTCGGTATTCAGATTTTAATTGCAGTGTTGGCACTTTGAAATAAATACGTTGGTTTAGTGTTGCAGTGTGGGCACTCGGGCTCAAAAAGGTTTGCCATCACTGCTATATACAGTATCTGAAAACTGATCCTGATGTACTGACAACCTATCGCAAGGTCCAAAAATGCCAGGACATTACAAATATCCCTCAAATGACCCCTTTTTTGAAAGTAGACTCTCCAAGGTATTTAGTAAGAGGCATGGCAATCTTTTTGAAGTTGTAATTTTTTGTCACAATTTTTTGGAAAATTAGGAAATTAAAAAACACATTTTTTTTTTTACATACTGTCACCAGTGCAGTACAGCATCATCATATAGCTGGTGTGGCGGTAATCGGGAACACTGACTAGTGATAGTATTTAAAAAAATATTTTTTAAATTAAAAAATAATTTTCATCTATCTAATTTTTTATTACCTTTTTCCTTTTTTTAATGCTTTTTTATTAACACACTGTGACCAGAGCAATACAGGATTACCATAGTAACATTGTACTACTCCGGGGAAGTGATCAATTTTTTTTTTTACACATTATGATTACTTATAGCAGTGAATTTCACTGTTATAAGCCACCATTTTTACTGAATGAAATTGATCGATTCAGTGTGTATCGTTGTGATTAGCTGTGATTGGCCACAGCTAATCATTAGAGTTGAGCGGACACCTGGATGTTCGGGTTCGTCTGGTTCGGCCGAACTTCGCGGAAAAGTTCGGGTTCGGTACCAAACTTGACCCGAACTTGACCCTGGACCCCGAACACCATTGAAGTCAATGGTGACCCGAACTTTTGGGCACAAAAGTGGCTGTAAAAAAGTCCTGGAAAGGGCTAGAGGCCTGCAAAAGGAAGCAAAATGGGGGTAAGGAGTAGGACAAGTGCCTTACAAACAAATAAGGATAGGGAAATAACTTAAAATCACAAAAAAAAAAAAATGGGAGGAGGAGGTGGATGTGGAGTAGGAGCCTAGAGGTTGACTGGGCCGTGACCGTGTAGGTGGCAGTGGTGGTGGTGGAGCAGGAGGAGGAGGAGGAGGAGGAGGTAGCCAACACTGTTATTTGTTTGTTTTTTGTAATTGGGGTAGCCCCCAAAATATTGAGGCATATTAAAAAAAAAACAAGTATACCAATGGCTGTGTGAGGCCGGTCTAAATGTCTATTCTGCACAAGACAAGTCTTGTGAGATCCATGCCTGGTTCATTTTAACCACTTCAGCCCCAGAAGGATTTCACACTTTAGGACCAGAGCACTTTTTGCGATTCGGCACTGCGTCGCTTTAACTGACAATTGCGCGGTCGTGCGACGTTGAACCCAAACAAAATTTGCGTCCTTTTTTTCCCACAAATAGAGATTTCTTTTGGTGGTATTTTATCACCACTGCGTCATTTCTGATTGCCGCTTTAAACAAAAGAAGAGCGACAATTTTGCAAAAAAAAAAAAAAAAAACAAATTTACTACTTTTTGCTAAAATACAAATGCAAAAAAAAAATAAAAAAACATTTTTTTCAACGGTTTTGGCTGATTTTATATTCTTCCTCATATTTGTGATAAAAAAAAAAAATCGCAATCGGCGTTTATTGATTGGTTTGTGCAAAAGTTGCCGCGATTACGGATGAGAATTCATTTTTGGGGTTTTTATTTTTATTTATTTTTTACTAGTAATGGCGGCGATCTGTGATTTTTAGCGGTACTGCGATATTGGGGCAGACATGTCGGACCATTTTGACACTTTTTTGGGACCATTGGCATTTATACAGCGATCAGTGCTATAAAAATGCACTGATTAATGTGTAAATGCCCTTGACAGTGAAGGGGTTAACCTGGGGGGGGCGCTCTAAGGGTTAACTGTGTTCCCTTGGCGTGTTCTAACTGTGTGTGGGCTGCCCTAGCAGGGGAAGGGGAGTGATCACAGCTTCCATATAGAGGGGCTGTCCCCCTCACAGAACGGAGATCCGTGTTTACATACACGGACCTCCGTTCTTTCACTCCGGGGGGGGGTATCGCGGGTAGCCGGCGGAGATCAAGTCCGCCGCACCCGCTCCCTGGCTCCCCCAGACACAGTGAGCACGTGAGCGAGCCTCCGGCGGCATCTGCGCACTCACAGTGCACGATCTCGCAGCCGCCGTCATATGACGACGGTTTGCGATATCGAAACACCTTATCAGCGTCAACCTGCAGTTGGCGGTCGGCAAGTGGTTAATAAATGTTAGCTTGTCCACGTTGGCTGTGCACAGGTGGCTGCGCTTGTCTGTGATAACGCCCCCTGCCGTGCTAAACACACGTTCAGACAATACACTGGCTGCAGCAGGCCAGCACCTCCAAGGCATAAAGGGCAAGCTCAGGCCATGTGCCCAATTTGGAGACCCAGAAATTGAATGGGGCAGACCCATCAGTCAGTACGTGTAGGTGTGTGCACACATACTGTTCCACCATGTTGCTGAAATGCTGCCTCCTGCTAAGACGTTGCCTATCAGCTGGTGGTGCTGTTTGTTGTGGCGGGCTGCTGACAAAGCTTTTCCACATTTTGGCCATGCTAACCCTGCCTTCTGAGGTGCAGGTGGTGCCACAGCTGCGTTGACGACCTCTTCCTCCTCCTCTGCCTTCGCCTTGTGCTTCCACAGAGCCCCCGGTGTCATTTGGGAATGCCCTCAGCAGGGCGTCTACCAGCGTGCACTTGTAGTCGAGCATCTTCCCATCACACTCCAGTGAGGGAATTAAGGACGGCACGTTGTCCTTGTAATGGGTATCCAGAAGGGTGGCCACCCAGTAATCGGCACAAGTTAAAATGTGGGCAACTCGGCTGTTGTTGAGCAGGCACTGCAGCATGTAGTCGCTCATGTGTGCCAGGCTGCCCAGAGACAAAGACAAGTTGTCCTCTGTGGGAGGTGTATCATCTGTGTCCTCTGTATCCCCCCAGCCACGCTCCAGTGATGCCCACGAGCTGCGATGGGTGCCACCCTGATGTGAACGCGGTTCTTTCTCCTCCTCCTCCTCATCACCTTCCTCGTCCTCCTCATCCTCCAGAACTGTGCCCTGGCTTGAACATTTTTGACCTGGCCTATGCTGGTGCAGGAACCTACCCTCCGAGCCACTTGTGAATGACTGGCCTGATAACCATGGAAATAACCCCTCTTCCTCCTGTGCCACATCATTTCCATCATCACCCAAAGTGTTTTTTCAAGGAGACATAGAAGTGGGATAGTAACGCTGAGAACAGCGTCATCAGCACTGGCCTACTCGAAACACCGCAATATGGTACACAGGTCTCGCATGGAGGTCCACTCATTGGTGATGAAGTGGTGCTGTTCCGCAGAGCGACTGACCCGTGCGTGCTGCAGCTGAAACTCCACTATTGCCTGCTGCTGCTCGCACAGTCTCTCCAGCATGTGCAAGGTGGAGTTCCACCTTGTGGGCACGTCGCATAGGAGGCGGTGAGCGGGAAGGCCGAAGTTCCGCTGCAGCACAGACAGGCGAGCAGCAGCAGGGTGAGAACGCCGAAAGCGCGCACAGACGGCACGCACTTTATGCAGCAGCTCTGACATATCCGGGTAGTGTTTTAGAAAATTCTGTACCACCAAATTCAGCACATGCGCCAGGCAAGGGATGTGCGTCAAACGGGCTCGGCCCAGAGCCGCTACGAGATTTCGGCCATTGTCGCACACCACCAGGCCGGGCTTGAGGCTCAGTGGCAACAACTAGAGTTGAGCGAACTCCTGGATGTTCGGATTCGGCGGGTTCGACCGAACTTCGCAAAAAAGTTCGGCTTCGGCACTGAACTTGACCCGAACTTAACCCTGAACCCCATTGAAGTCAATGGTGACCCGAACTTTTGGGCACAAAAATGGCTCTAAAAAAGTCCTGGAAAGGGCTAGAAGGCTGCAAAAGGAAGCAGAATGGGGGTAAGAGTAGGACAAGTGCCCTGCAAACAAATGTGGATAGGGAAATAACTTAAAATCACATAAAAAAAATAAAAAATAGGGAGGAGGTGGATGAGGAGTAGGGGGTTGAGGAGGCGGTGACCGTGGCGGTGTATTTGGAAGTGGCGGTGGAGAACTCTGAGCTTTCAGCAAGGGACCGTGTGGGAGACAATGTGAAGGAACTGGAGGCATTGTCAGACACCCAATCTACTATCGCCTGTACTTGATCTGGCCTCACCATTTGTTGAGCGGCATTCGGGCCTACCATATAACATTGAAGGTTCTGTCGGCTACTCGCACCTGAGGAAGGTGTTTCACTTGTGCGTGTAGCTGGCACAGATCGACCACGTCCTCTCCTTGCAACAGGAGCTTCACCAAAACCACCAACAGCAGCACCACGACCACGTCCCTTATTTGATGCTTTCCTCATTCTGAACGCAAATGTACTATTTAGCACAAATTTTGATTATTTGTTAAACCAGCAATGTTGACGCACTTTTTAATTTTGTGCAAGGAATGCACAGCAAGGTGCAAATGTACTATGTAGCACTATTTATTAATATAATAATAAAAAAATTATTATTCTTTTTTATTTAAACTATTTAAATTGTAGACGCAGCAGGGTCCTCTCCCTATACCAATATGAGATGATTTTGGAAAATCTATCCCTCACACCAGCAGCAGGACCCACTCCCTATAGCAGTATGAGATGATTTTAGAACACTAATCTGTCCCTTACACCAGCAGCAGGAACCTCTCCCTATACCAGTATGAGATGATTTTAGAACACTAATCTGTCCCATACCAGTATGAGATGATTTTAGAACACTAATCTGTCCCTTACACCAGCAGCAGGAACCTCTCCCTATACCAGTATGAGATGATTTTAGAACAATAATCTATCCCTCACACCAGCACCAGGAAGGAACCTCTCCCTATAGCAGTATGAAATGATTTTAGAACACTACTCTGTCCCTCACACCAGCAGCAGGAACCTCTCCCTATACTAGTATGAGATGATTTTAGAACAGTAATCGGTCGTCATTTACAGCAGCAGCAGGAACCTCTCCCTATAGCAGTATGAGATGATTTTAGAAAGCTAATCTATCCCTCACACCAGCACCAGGAAGGAACCTCTCCCTATAGCAGTATGAGATGATTTTAGAGCGCTAATCTATTCCTCACACCAGCAGCAGGAACCTCTCCCTATACCAGTATGAGATGATTTTAGAACAATAATCTTTCCCTCCCAGCAGCAGCAGGAACCTCTCCCTATAGCAGTATGAGATGATTTTAGAACAATAATCTGTCCCTCACAGCAGCATCAGGAACCTCTCCCTATAACAGTATGTGATGATATTAGAACGCTAATCTTTCCCTCACAGCACTAGGAAACTGTACCTACTCCAGTATCAGATGGTTTTAGAACGCTAATCTTTCGCCTCACAGCACCGCCAGGAACCTGTCTGTAATTGAGGAGGAGATGATATTATAACGGTAATCTATCCCTCACAGCGGCGGTAGCATCCTCTCCCTACACTAGCCTGAGAGCATGTGACACGCGGCACTACATGACTCCAGCTCATATAGAGGCTGGGTCACATGATGCACTAGCCAATCACAGCCATGCCATTAGGTGGCATAGCTGTGATGGCTTCTAAGGGCAAATGAGTGAAACGCTTGTTGATTGGCAGTCCTGCAGCTATAGAAAAGGCATGAAAAATACCAGAATACCGAACCCGAACCCAGACTTTTTCTCAAATGTCCGGGTTCGGGGCACGGACACCCCAAAGTCTGGTATGAACCCGAAATTTACAGTCCGGGTTCGCTCAACTCTACTCATTACATGTTACTATGTTCGGATTTGTTGCACAACTACTTGACACATGTCAGTACGCAAGACACAACTGCCAACAGCCGATTTTGGACAAAAGTTGAACATGCGGTTTTGCGATCGTTGCACCATGTTTACGAGGCATTACTCCAGTCAGGACCTGGAAAAGTGCACATGGAAATAATGTTTACTGCGTTATATAATCACCTAAATTGTACTAAAATATGCGGTATATTGTTTAAAGATAATCTAATTTTAAACTGTGTGAAAAAGTAATTTCTACACTGAAATATCTTAAAAAGTCTGAGCAGAGATAAATTCCCCATCTCTTTACTCCTGGGTGCAGGTGACTCTGACCCTGTGGTAAAAGGTGTTTTGTGCCACGCTATCTGTGTAGTACAATTGGTATTATGTGAATTAATTGTGATTGTGTTAGGTGCAATAGTGTCAGTGATGAATGAATTTAATGATTAAAGCATTTCTTATTCATGCATACTAGTGATTAAAATATAAAGCCGTGGTGGCTTACATACATATATACCAAACCAAAATTTTCAGGTGAGTATGTGACATATACAAAAACAGTAATTAGCACTTAATGATTGGTGACAGTTAAAGTAAAAGTTGGCAGATGATGCCGGTGATGATACACTTAATAAAATTATACAATTAATAGTCCATAAAAGTTCTGTCAGATGGGTGAATTTAAAAATCTCTTAAGGGTGATACATATTGGTGCGCTGGGTAATACATCTACAGTGATTGTAGTTGTGACTGATCTTTATGCCCCGTACACACGGGACGATCGTACGTACGATCGTCGCAAATCGTATGTTGCATAATGTAAATAGCATACTGACATGCACCCGACGGTCGTACATACAACTTGCGGCCGGCCGAACGTGATGACGCGAACGAGCGTATAAAGAGGAAGTAGCATCACCCTTTGGGCTCCTTCATCTCATTTTGTGTTAGTTGAAGTGAACTTGGCGCATGCGTGTTTAGCACAATACAACTTGTTGTACACAACTGCTCTACACACAATACAAGGGTTGTATGCGAGCTTGTTGGCACAACCAAGTTTTGTAGTCTGCACATACAACTCCCATGTACGATCGTCGTATGTTCGACTGTTGAAAGCGTACAACGGTCGTAAGTATGACGTGTTGAATGCGATCGTCGTCCCGTGTGTACGAGGCTTTAAGTGTGTGCTAGTCCCTCACCTGAGGTGTGCTCGTCCCTCCCCTGAGGTGTGCTCGTCCCTCCCCTGAGGTGTGCTAGCAACCATGCACATAAAGGTTTCTTTGTGTGGGTGATTCCTTGTTCCTCCTGTGGGGATCTCCACCTTTTCTGTGTGCTGTCAGCTATGTTGCTGGTGACTTTTAAAAACTAGTCATACAGAGAGACCCTCCCTATCGGGTGGGTACAAAAAGAGAGAGGACTTTCCTTCGTGTGATATTGTTTTGTTTAAAACATTTATTTAAAACAAGCTTTAAAAATCAACACTCACATTTACAAGTAAAACGAACAAGCGTTTCTCCTACGAGCGCCGAGCTCGTGTGCATTCAGTCATATTGTCTCAGTCCTAATCTTTCTTTAGACGTTTTGGGAGGGAAGTTGTCGCTTGTGAGAGTTATGGGATTTCAGAGACAGGGACTGCATTGTTCTTGCTGGTTGCTGGACAGTTTTGGATTGATTTGTGGGGGAGTTTTTTTGGAAGGTTGTTCTTGAGAGTATTTGCACATATTAGAAATCGCTGATAAAGCAGTTTAGATCGAACTCTATGTTCAACCCATTTGGGGCAAAAGTGTTCATGAGATAGATCCATTTTGATTCTAGTTGGCTGATTGTTCTGATCTTATGGCTGCCTCTCCAATGTCTTTCATAAGCTTCTATACCCCAGAATTTCAGTTGTTTAGGATCTTTCTGGTGTATTTTCTCAAAATGTCTGGATACATTATGTTTGTCCAATTCGTTTTGGATATTTTTTATGTGTTCTTTTATCCTTGCTTTCAGTGGTCTCTTGGTACGTCCAATGTACTGTAGGCTGTAGACTGTAGGCACACTTCCTATATAGGAAGTGTGTCACAATGGATCCTTGAAATGTGTTTTTATCAGAAAGAGATGAGAGGGCAGGAGAGGGTAAGAAGAGAAAAGGTGGGAGTAAGTGGAATAGAACAGAAATAAGTAGAGGAAAGGAAGAGGAGAGAGGGATGAAGGGAGCTGGAGAGGCGAGGCAATATTTCTTTAAGTAAGCATCACATAACGCTTCCAATCTAGAGCAGAGAGGGTCGGATAACATGTATGTCTCTGTCTTCAAAACCGAATATATATAGAGAGGGCTTCATTTGTACTTATAAATTATGCTCTATATTCCAGTCCATCACTGAGTGAACCATGGGAGGTCCATTGGAGAGGACCGCACAATGGATTTGTATTTGACGGATGTGGTGAATTCACTCCACTTATACCATGTTACGAAGTGTTTTTGATCTTCCCCCCTGGCGGAGTGAGTCAGTTCCTCCATGAGGTGAATATCCCCCACCCTCTGTAGCCATGACTTTACGGAGGGTGTGGTTTGTTGGCTCCATAATGTTGGGATCAGTGCCTTCGCTGCATTGAGTAGGTGCGGAGTGATGGTTTTTTTGTATATCTTAGTTGGTACCCTTGTGCAGTGGAAAAGAACCTCCCATGGATCATCAGTGACAGAGGAGTCAGAGATCAGGTTTGTAATATCTAGGACCTTCTAGGGCCTAATCCTAGGGCAATTCCACCAAATGTGTGCGTGGGTGGCCACGCCCCCGCAGCCCCTCCAGCATAATGGGGAACTGGCAGGGAACATGGAGTGTAGCTTACTCGGGGTGTAGTGCCATCTGGTGAGTAGCTTATAGTTCACTTCTGCTGTATGAGAGGAGATAGAGGAGATATGCGCAAGCTTTAAAAAATTTTTCTTTTGAGAGTCGGTCACTTGAGACTGGAGGTCTTTCTCCCATTTGTTTAAGAAGGTCGGTGGTTTTGTGTGTCATGCAGAGCTTTGTATGCTTGCGAGATACAATGATTAGGAGGGTCTTTGTGATTGAATAATATAAATATTGAAAAAAATATTATGTGAGAAATTTTCCAGTATGCTGGTAATAAAAATATTTTGTGAGAAATTTTCCAGTATGCTGGTGATAAAAATAAAATATGTTATTTATAAATCGGGCTGTGGTACTTGGTAGTAATGGGTCAGTGTAAAAAATGTTGGTGGGTCATATTAGATCAAGGTGCAAATGGCTGATATGTATTATACAGAACCTCCCACTTAATACTGGTGTGTGGGTTTAAGAGCAATAAAAGTGACAACAATCTTATGTAAAAACAATAATC
>BLSH010033053.1:56887-70359 GCA_018402905.1 Glandirana rugosa
GGTAATCCTCCTCCACCCCTCCCCACGGGGGGGGGGGGGGGGTGTCGCTGTGACCTCATACAAAAAGTGCAAAACTGAGAACAACAGCGGGCGCCCCTCACCGACCCGCACATTTCAGTATAATAGTAAACATTAAATGATCCCAACGGTAACAGTGTCTTTACGTGTCTGGGGTGAACTCGGAAAGAGAAAAGTGTATCAACATCTCCTAAGTTATAGGAATTAGACCATGGAAGGATGGATCAGAGTTGAGGGATGTTGCCATTGGGCCCAAAAAAGAGAGCCTGGTAGTGGAAAGTAATTAAACAAACTGGCTGAGGGCCTTGGGCTATATAATGACAGAGCCATAGGGCCGTTTGGTTGAGGAAAAAGAGTACTTAACATTTCTCACTCTGTTTTCTTTGAGGACCTTGGTGTGGTAGCAACTTTCTTTTTTGACTGGGTTTTTTTCCATTGCGTTGTCATGGCATACTTGAAGGTCGGAATGGGGTCTTGCCATCCAGTGAGTTTGAAGTGTTGTATGTTCAGTTCTTGTAGGAAGGCTGGTAGGTCCTCAGGGAACCGCAGTGTTGAGGAGCGCCCAGATTTGATGGCGATCAAGCATGCTGGGAAACCCCAGTGGTAAGTGATTCCTTCAGATTGCAGGCGCTGAAGTAGTGGTTTAAGAACTCTGCGTCTGTCTAGGGTAGCTTTGGAGAGGTCTGGGAATATATGGAGCTTTGCCCCATCAAAGCCTATGTCCTGCATATTGCGTAGTTTGGCCATCACAGCATTCTTATCTTCGAAGTAATGCAGACGACAAATGACATCACGGGGCAATTCGTTGGCTAGGTTACGTGGCCTTAGTGCTCGATGTATTCGATCGAACCTTAGGGATTCTGTGGCAGTTCTGCCCAAAATCATGTTAAGAACTCCACGGATGGTTGCCTCCAAGTCGCTGTCTCTGGTGGCTTCGGGTAAGCCTCTGATGCTTAAGTTGTTCCTGCGACTGCGGTTCTCGAGGTCCTCGAGTTTATAAAGGTTGGCGCAGTGTGCTAGGGCTAGCTGTTTCACTGTGTCCTGTAGCTCAGTGATCGCGTGTTCATTCGTTTCTTGACGCTGCTCTGTTTCCTCCACCCTGGCGAGTATATGGGACATGTCTGTGCGCACAGCAGCGATCTCTTTTTTGATTGATTGTTCTAGGCTGTGAAACATACCTGCGAGTTCCTTCTTAATACCCCTTAAGAGGGAAGTTGTCTCTGAGTCCGTCGGGGATCCCGGGTCTTCCATGGCCTCGGAACAGCAGGAAGAGGCGGGGGAGCTGTCTCGTAGAGAGGTGATCGAGGATGGGGACTCCACTGATCTAGAGAGTCTGGTCTGTGCGTTGCGTGTCCGTGGGCTACCGATTTCTGCGGCCAGGAACTTTTTAATGGAGCCCAAAGTGGAGGGACCGGTTGCAGTTCTCTTCCCGGATCTCTGGCTGTGTTTGGAGCGAGAGTTCACGTTTTTGCCGGGCATCGTTGGGATTAGGATCGGGTCGGCGTGAATGGGGCGCTCAACATGTGCGGCTGTTCAGCACCATTTTCAGGACATGCCCCGCCGTCCTGTGCTTATCCGCTCTGTACTGAGCTCTGTCACAGAGGTAACAGTGCTGACCTACTGGGTTGTAGAGAGCCTTGGGTGCCGCAATGTGGCCGCCGTGTGAGTTTCGGGTGGATTGGAGCTATTCAAGGTATCCAAATATGATGCTGCCATTAGGTGTTGTGGTTGGATAGCTTATTAGGGTTTCAAAGTCAGTGTGGCAGCCGAATTTGGAGGGTTACAGCGGGACTAGGGAGTAGCAAGATGGCCGATGTGGGTGAATTAGTAGGCCGTGTTGGAGCCTGGGGCTCACGTGCCGGTCCGCGGTCGAGTCTCTGATCCGCGGGTCGTGTATTTGGCGTTGTGCGGCTCGGTTGGCTCAAGGAGGGAGGGGTCCTGGGCAGTGTATGAATGGAGACCAGGAGGTAAGGGGTGCCACAGATGGGCAGGGATCGGCCCGGTTTTCTGGCAGCCAGTAAAGTTACTATCTGTGTTCTAGGTGGGGCAGATGATGGCCTCAGGACACAGCAGGTTGTGCAGGCGTGATAGTTGATTAATTGTTACCTCTGTTCTCTGTGTTTAGAAGAAGGATGGCTGTGGATTCCTGATGTTACCAGATAGTAATAAAGCAGGCCTGGGTGTACCAAGATGGCCGCCGGACTTTTTTAAGCTCACTCCTGAGTGATTTTATAAGTCCCAGTTGTACATTAAGTGGTCCTCACAGGCCATCTGAGGGCACTGACCCCAGCCCCAGTGAATAATAGGGTCCAAGAGAGCAGATGGAGCCCTGTGGAGGCTGCAGATGGGGCGTCCTGCACCGCCGCGGGTAGGCCGCAAAAGCCGGGGGCTCAATTTATTGACAGAATAAACATCTCTGATTGTGGCTGCAGGGACGGGGAGGCTGATGATGTGGAAAGTGCCTCTTACCTGGGTCCCCAGATGGCGGATGCCTCCAGATGGTAATTCTGTGCAGGGAGCTCCTCTAAAACACGTCCAGTCTCTTCTGCGTCCAGGCCACGCCCCCGCAACTGCATTCTAAAACGTATATTACCCCTTCTGTGTTGCATCCTATAAATTGATTAATTTTATAGGTGGTTCCGGTGTTTGTTGATGTAAATTCTTGTTTCTTTTCATTTGGCTGTTTGGTTCGGGTGCATGCGTAGCACCTTTTACAGGGCCAGAAACCTTTTCCCGTGAAGAATGTAAAGGCTTTTTTAGGAGGGTCCACTACGTTCTGGACCAGTTTGTCTCTCAAGGTGGGGGCTCTCCTATAGACAAAGTGTGGTCGATCTGGTAGTATGGGTCCTAGACTTGTCTGCTTTTAGAACATACCAGTGGCGTTTAATGATTTTTTCTATTTGTTTGTGTTGTGCGTTGTAGTCTAAAATGATTGGTACTGTATCTGCTGATCCGTTGTTGGGTTCTTTATTTTGTATCAATGTCTTCCTATTGATTGTGCTTATTTGTTGTATTGTTTCATCTTTGTCCGAGGTATGTGGCTTGTTCTAAATAATCTTGATTTTCTGTGCAGTTCGGTTTGAGTCTAAGCATTTGGCCTTTTGGTATGTTGAAGAGCCAGTTTTTGTGGTGGCAGCTTGTAATGGGCAGGTAACTGTTACGGTCTACGTTTTTAAAGAACGTTTTGGTGATTATTTTGTTGTCTTTCTGTGATATCTCTAGATCTAGATAAGAGATTTTGTCTTTATTTATTCCCCAAGAGAGTTTGATGTTTCTATCATTCTGGTTCAATTTGTGTAAGAAAAGTACTAGTTTTTCTTTTGTTCCTCTCCACAAAATGATTATATCATCTATGTATCTTTTGTACATTACCAGTTCTGGGGGTTGGTTAAGGTAGACTGCTTCTTCTTCCCATTGTGCCATATATAAATTTGCAATGCTTTCCGCATATTTGGCTTCCATCGCTACTCCAGTTTTCTGGTGGTAGTATTTGTGTTGATACCAGAAAAAAATGTTTTTTAGGCTAAAATCTATACATTTAATTAGGTATTTCCGTTGTACGCACGGTAATGTGGAGTATTTCCTAAGGGCCCATTTTGCTGCTTCACAGACTTGATGGTGTTTGATGATGGTGTATAGTGCAGAGACATCTGCCTTTGCCATAAATATTGGTTCATCTGTTTTCTTGAATGATTCTAGTTCTTGTAAAATGTGTTTCGTGTCTTTTAGATATGCCTTGGTTTTTGTCGCCACTGGTTGTAGAAAGTTGTCTATATATTCGCCTATCCTTGATGATAATGATCCAATTCCATTTACAATTGGTCTTCTGAACATAGAGTTCGACCTAAACGGCTTTATCAGCGATTTCTAATATGTGCAAATACTCTCAAGAACAACCTTCCAAAAAAACTCCCCCACAAATCAATCCAAAACTGTCCAGCAACCAGCAAGAACAATGTAGTCCCTGTCTCTGAAATCCCATAACTCTCACAAGCGACAACTTCCCTCCCAAAACGTCTAAAGAAAGATTAGGACTGAGACAATAAACCCATTAGAAGACAAAACACATACTACAAGTGAAGAAAAACGCAAAACCCAACGTAATGATTGTTCCAAAAAAATATGTTTTTCACAGAACAAAAACAAGAATCACATATCCAATTCGAAAACATGAGGGTAAAATAAAGACACAAATGTAGTAATAAACCCACAACCTGAAGATCCTATCTATGCTCCATTGGGAACAACTCCTACAATGCACCTACTCCCCTCAGCAAAAATGCCTCTGAGAACCTTTCCTTGCCTACTACACTGGGAATCCATCCAGAAAATATTGCATAACTGGTATCTCACTCCATATAAACTTGCCCGTATCTACCCCTCTTCCACCAACATATGCTGGAGACATTGTGGAAACCCAGAAACTTCACTACACATATGGTGTAACTGTCCAGTGCTTCTAAGATTCTCTTCTCTATTATACCAATCTCTTTTTCCCTATCGTCACAGGTGGTTCTATTGGGTCTAAATATAGATACATGGCCTTGATCCACTCACATCATTTCTCATGTATTTATAGCCACTCGCCTGGCTATTGCCAGAAACTGGAAAGTTCCTCACTTAGGGTTGCCACCTCATCCCTTTAAACCCGAACACATATGAATTACACAGGTTCTGAGTTTAATTCAATGCAGATAAGGCACCAAGTGAGTTTAATTACCACCTTAATCAGACACAGAACCTGTGTAATTAGTATGTGTTCGGTTTTAAAGGGATGAGATGGCAACCCTATCCTCACTCCTCCTCCATTTTACAAATGATCTGCATCTTGAACAGTCATTGTTTGATGGAATACATGTATTCCATAGCACACCTCCAAATACCAGCATTTCAAAAGCAATGGGAACTTTGGCTCAAACACCCTAAATGCCTGAGGCTCCCATAAAATCTTAACCTTTATGATCCATCATTGCTTTATCTATACCTAATCTGAGCGCTGCTTTGTGTAATACCTTTATAGCGCACTAGTCCAATCTTGTAAGAAATGCCTTAACGTCTTCGTATGCCCAACATCCCCCTGCTTACTATTTACAGTACCTATTCAGAATGTTGTATTAACGCAGTGGTTCTCAACTCCGGTCCTCATGCCCCCCCAACAGGCCAGATTTTAAGTATTACCTTGGGGAGATGCAGACTAGAATACTGCAAACACTGAGCAGCAAATTATATCACCTGTGATGTATTTCAGTTATCCTGCAAACCTGGCCTGTTGGGGGGGCCCGAGGACCGGAGTTGAGAACCACTGTATTAACGTAAGGCTTACTATGTTACAATGACTGTTTTTACTGAGCCAACCCTCAATCTAACGTATTGTAACCATATGACCTATGTACCTCTTATGTTAGCCTGTTTTATCTACAAACTGTTTTCATGTCTAACCATGGCACTAATTTGCATCTTGTACTCTGGAAAACTTACAATAAAATTTAAAGTTAAAAAAAAAAATCATTAATAAAGTCCCATTTCATATTGTTTGCCGATAAGCCAATATACGGTATGTTTTCTGTCGAGCGTAACCCTTTATGTGCTGCCAATAAATGATTACATATTACACTATTTGGGAATTTACATTTACATCTTTCATGAACAAATATTACGGCTGGGAAGTAGAAGAGAAGATGGAGTGTTTGAGAGGAGGAATGAGCTGCAGAGATATGTGAAGCGTTCATAAACCTCACACATAGAGGTCCACCTAAGGAGGTGAGGGCACACCTACAGTGCCTTGAAAAAGTATTCATACCTCTTGAAATTTTCCACATTTTGTCATGTTACGGCCAAAAACGTAAATGCATTTTATTGGGATTTTATGTGATAGACCGACACAAAGTGGCAAATAATTGTGAAGTGAAAAGAAAATGATAAATGGTTTTAAATATTTTTAACAAATAAATATGTGAATAGTGTGGCCTGCATTTGTATTCGGCCCCTTTTACTCTGATACCCCTAACTAAAATTTAGTGGAACCAATTGCCTTCAGAAGTCACCTAATTAGTAAATGGAGTCCACCTGTGTGTAATTTAATCTCAGTATAAATACAGCTGTTCTGTGAAGGCCTCAGAGGTTTGCTAGAGAACCTTAGTTAACAAACAGCATCATGAAGGCCAATGAACACACCAGACAGGTCAGGGATAAAGTTGTGAAGAAGTTTAAAGCAGGGTTAAGTTATATAAAAAAAACAAGCTTTAAACATCTCATGGAGCACTGTTCAATCCATCATCTGAAAATGGAAAAAGAGTATGGCACAACTGCAAACCTGCCAAGACATGGCCGACCACCTCAACTGACAGGCTGGGCAAAAAGAGCATTAATCAGAGAAGCAGCCAAGAGGCCCATGGCAACTCTGGAGGAGCTGCAGAGATCCAAAGCTCAGGTGGGAGAATCTGTCCACAGGACAACTATTAGTTGTGCACTCCACAAATCTGGCCTTTATGGAAGAGTGGCAAGAAGAAAGCCATTGTTGAAAGAAAGCCACAAGAAGTCCCATTTGCAGTTTGTGAGAAGCCATGTGTGGGGGACACAACAAACATGGGGTAGAAGGTGCTCTGGTCAGATGAGATCAAAATTGAACGTTTTGACCTAAAAGCAAAATGCTATGTGTGGCAGAAAACTAACACTGCACATCACCCTGAACACACCATCCCCACTGTGAAACATGGTGGTGGCAGAATCATGTTGTGGGGATGATTCTCTTCAGCAGGAACAGGGAAGCTGGTCAGAGTTTATGAGAAGATGGATGGAGCCAAATACAGAGCTATCTTAGAAGAAAACCTGTTAGAGTCTGCAAAAAACTTGAGACTGGTGTGGAGGTTCACAGCAGGACAACGACCCTAAACATACAGTCAGAGCTACAATAAAATGGTTTAGATCAAAGCATATCCATGTGTTAGAATGGCCCATTCAAAGTCCAGACCTAAATCCAATTGAGAATATGTGGCAAGGCTTGAAAATTGCTGTTCACAGACGCTCTCCATCCAATCTGGCAGAGCTTGAGATATTTTGCAAAGAGGAATGGGCAGAAATGTCCTCTCTAGATGTACAAAGCTGGTAGAGACTTCCCCAAAAAGACTTGCAGCTGTAATTGCAGTGAAAGGCGGTTCTGCAAAGTATTGACTCAGAGGGGCGCCATACAAATGCCCCCCACACTTTTCACATATTTATTTGTAAAAAATGTTGAAAACCATTTATCATTTTCCTTCCACTTCACAATTATGTGCCACTTTGTGTCGGTCTATCACATAAAATCCCAATAAAATAGATTTACGTTTTCGGTTGCAACATGACAAAATGTGGAAAATTGCAAGGGGTATGAATACTTTTGCAAGGCACTGTAAAGAACACTGGAAGCATGGAGAGTGTGGAGGACATGCATGCAAGTTTAATGATCACAGGAAAGTGGAAAAGGTGCACTGTGGTGAAGGTCTGGAGTATTTTTATGAACTTTTACACTGGGAAGTTTTTCCGTGGACACAGGACTTTATGTAAAAACGCTTGCATGATTTTTAATGAAATTTACTTGGAACATATTTTTTGAGATATTTGGAATGATGTGTACTGCTATCATGTTTGCATAGAGTATGTTCATTCTGTGATAGTATTAACATCAGTAACTTTATTTGAAGAAAGACCTTCACTATATTGATTTATTATGTTACCGCAATGTCTCATAATCCTGATATGTATATGTTGTACCATGTATGTGTGTTACATTCTATCCTTTTCTCTTTGCATTGCTTCCTTTGTGAAAAATACTTTCCTATTGCAAAGAAAAAAGTAAAACACGCTAGGCACGAGAGCACATCTATCCCAGTGTGGTCAGTTTTCGGGTTGTGCTGGGAGACAGCCCGTCTGTCCTCCAATGGCCAAGACTTGTGCTCAGGGCCGCCATCAGGCAGGTACAGGCAGTACTGTTGTAAGGGGCCCAAGCATCTCAAGGGCCTGGCATCAGGCCCGCACCCCGCCTCCCCTCACATGAAAATAAACGGTCATCTGCAGACTGCAGGCCGTCCGCATGGCGTCTGCAATAGAGAATGAACAATAGAGGCTAGAAGCCTGGGCTATGCCTCCTCCACCACTGCTGCCTAGCACCCCCCCACCTGGGTGGCACCATTTACTAAAAGAAAGGGGGCGCAGCAGAAGTGCCAGCAGTGTGCTGGACAAGAACACTGACTTTCTGCACACTGCGGACATGCTGTATGCTAATATCTGCTGCAACATCATGTGCCGAGTGTGTTTCTGCACCCGACACAAGACTAAGACCAGTCCCGCTCTTCACCACCCTCAGCTTCATGTCAGGTAGAGTAATCTCCGCCCTCTTAATCAATTCCCCTCTTAAGTGAAAATGTCCAAATTGGGCCCAATTAGCCATTTTCCCTCCCCAGTGTCATGTGACTCCTTAGTGTTACAAGGTCTCAGGTGGTAATGGGGAGCAGGTGTGTTAAATTTGGTGTTATCACTCTCACTCTAATACTGGTCACTGGAAGTTCAACATGACACCTCATGGCAAAGAATTCTCTGAGGATCTGGAAAAAAATGTTTGTTGCTCTACATAAAGAAGACCTAGGCTATAAGAAGATTGCCAAGACCCTGAAATTGAGCTGCAGCACGGTGGTCAAGACCATACAGCTGTTTAACAGGAGAGGTTCCACTCAGAACAGCGCCTCGCCATGGTCGACCAAAGGAGTTGAGTGCACGTGCTCAGCGTCTAATACAGAGTATGTCTTTGGGAAATAGACGTATGAGTGCTGCCAGTGTTGCTGCAGAGATTGAAGGGGTGGGGGGTCAGCCTGTCAGTGCTCAGACCATACGCCGCACACTGCATCAAATTGGTCTGCATGGCTTTCATCCCAGAAGGAAGCCTCTTCTGAAAGATGATGCACAAGAAAGCCAGCAAACAGTTTGCTGAAGACAAGCAGACTAAGGACATGGATTACTGGAACCATGTCCTGTGGTCTTATGAAACCAAGATAAACGTATTTGGTTCAGATGGTGTTAAGCGTGCGTGGCGGCAACCAGGTGAGGACCACAAAGACAAGTGTGTCTTGCCTATAGTCAAGCATGGTGGTGGGAATGCCATGTACTGGGGCTGCATGAGTGCTGCCGGCGCTGGGGAGATGCAGTTCATTGAGGGAACCATGAATGCCAACATGTACTGTGGCATACTGAAGCAGAGTATGATCCCCTCCTTCAGAGATTGGGCCACAGGGCAGTATTCTAACATGATAACGACCCCAAACACACCTCCAAGACGACCACTGCCTTGCTAAAGAATCTGAGGGTAAAGGTGATGGACTGGCCAAGCATGTCTCCAGACCTAAACCCTATTGAGCATCTGTGGGGCCTCCTCAAACGGAAGGTGGGAAGGTCTCTAACATCCACCAGCTCCCTGATGTTGTCATGGAGGAGTGGAAGAGGACTCCAGTGGCAACCTGTGAAGCTCTGGTGAACTCCATGCCCAAGAGGCAGTGCTGGAAAATAATGGTGGCCATGTAAAATATTGACACTCTGGTCCCAAATTGGACTTTTTCACTTAGGGGTGTACTCACTTTTGTTGCCAGCGGTTTAGACATTAATGGCTGTGTATTGAGTTATTTTGAGGGGACAGAAAATTTACACTGTTATACAAGCTGTACACTCACTACTTTACATTGTAGCAAAGTGTAATTTCTTCACTGCTGTCACATGAAGATAGAATAAAATATTTACAAAAATGTGAGGTGTGTATTAACTTTTGTGAGATACTGTATATATATATATATAAATGTTTTGCATTGTTTTTCTATTTTAACTACATCAGCCCCGGAAGGATTTCCCCACTGCTCGAGTACTTTTTGCAATTCGGCACTGTGTCGCTTTAACTGACAATTGTGCGGTTGTGCGACGTTGTACCCAAACAAAATTGGCATAATTTTTTCCCACAAATAGAGCTTTCTTTTGGTGGTATTTGATCACCTCTGCGTCATTTCTGATCACCGCTATAAACAAAAAAATAGCGACAATTTTGAAAAAAAATAGATATTTCTTATTTTTTGCTATAATACATATCCAAAAAAAATAAAATAAAAATAAACTCATTTATTCATCGGTTTAGGCCAATATATATTCTTCTACATATTTTTGGTAAAAAAAAAAAAAAAAAAATCGCAATACGCGTTTATTGATTGGTCTGCACAAAAGTTGCCACGTTTACAAACCATGAGAATTAATTTATGGCGCTTTTATTTTATTTTTATTTTTTTTAATAGTAATGGCGGCGATCTGCAATTTTTAGCAGGACTGTGATATTGCGGCAGACATGTCGGACACTTTTCACTTTTTTGGGACCACTGACATCTATACAGCGATCAGAGCTTCAAATAGCCACTAATTACTGTATAAATGTCACTGGCAGGGAAGAGGTTAACACTAAGGGGGCAATCAAGGGGTTAAATGTGTGTCCTGAGTGTGTTCTAACTGAGTGGGGGCTGGGCTGCCAGGGACATGACAGATCTAACTGATCCCGATTACAGGGATCAGTAGATCTCTCATGTGTCCCCTCACAGAACGGGGAACCGCCATGTTTACATCGGCGGTTCCCCGTTCTGCCTAACAGGCGATGGAGTCCGCCTGACCCGTGGGCACGCTCACGCAGCGTGCGGTGGGCACGAGTGCGCGGTGGCAGGTGCCCCTCCGCAAACTGCGCCTGCACCGATCACAGTTTATAGGCGGCAATCTGCACAGCGGAGTCAACCTGTCGCTGTAAATGTACGCGACATGGTCGGCAAGCGGCTAATATTGAATTGTGTTGTTTTAACGGGTAAGGGTTCACATGTACATTAACCACTTCAAGACCAGGCCTTTTTCTGACACTTGTTGCTTACAAATTAAAATCAGTATTTTTGCTAGAAAATTACTTGGAACACCCAAACATAATATATGGTTTTTTTAGTAGAGACCCTAGAGAATAAAATGGCGGTTGTTGCAATATTTTATGTCACACTGTATTTGCGCATCGGTCTTTCAAACGCATTTTCTTAGGAAAAAGTACACTTTAATAAATTAAAAAAAAAAAAACTAAACAATAAAGTTAGTCCAATTTTGGTATAATGTGAAAGATGATTTTACGGCAAGTACATAGATACCTAAAACGTCATGCTTTAAAATTGCGCTCACTCGTGGAATAGTTACAAACTACAGTACTTAAAAATCTCCATAGGCGACACTTTTAAAAAATGTAATGGTTACCTGTTTAGAGTTACAGAGGAGGTCTAGTGCTAGAATTATTTATTTTACTCTTACGATTGTGTCGATACTTCACATGTGTGGTTTGAACTCTGTTTATATTTGCGGGCGCAACCTACGTATGCGTTCACTTCTGCGTGCGAGCACGGAGGGATGGGGTGCTTTAATTCTTTTTTTTATTTCTACACTGTCCCTTTAAAAAAAAAAAAAATTGTATCACTTTTATTGTTATTGCTTTACAAGGGTAAACATCCCTTGTGACAGTATTAGTCACATGTCAGCTATTTGTTTGGAGGGATCTGAGGTCTATAAAACCCCAAATCCCTCCTTAAAAAGCATTCAAAATGCCAAGTTTGGCTGTTTTTAATACTGACTTTTTTAAGGCTTCAGTCATCTGGAAGTGATGTCAGGACGTCGCTACTGGGTTATTAGAGCCAAGACCAGATCAAAGGTGATTCCGGCTTTGTTTGGGTCTATGGCTAGCCGGCGGACGTGCCGGCTGGTCGCTCGGGATTGGTGGGACAGGAAAGCCTGGGTGGAGCAGTGGAAGGCGGCGGGAGGTTCCCTCCCATTGCTTGTGATAATAATTGAATGGCTGGTTAGCCACACCGGTTGTTTTTACAAGAAAGCCGATAATTGGCGCTAAAAGACGGTAATGGGGTGATGCCTGCAGCTGCATATCATCCAGGTACAACCCCTTGAAGTAGAATGATGTACAGGTACGTGATTTTGTTGCAAGTGGTTAAAGTGGTTGTAAACCTCAGACATGAAATGTGAGCAAACTGTATCCCTCTATAGAGTGTACTTTATGATAAAAACTCTGATAATTACTTCTTTTTATTAGAACAGAAAAAATAAATATGATTAACTACCTGCCAACCGGGCCATATTCGAAAAACGGCTACAGCGCGGTATGAATAACCATAATGTCCTCCGAGAACCGCATTCCCGCCCTAGGAATGTCCATGACCGTCGGGTCTACCAGACCCAGCGCATCATGGATTAGGGTAAAGGGCCAATGACAGCAGTCCTTTACCACGTGATTGCTCCGTCCAATGACGGAGCGATCAGAGGTCAACAAACCGATGCTTGTCCGGTTCAGCTCCTCCCCTCTCCTTTCCCCGATTGGTACAGCGGATTGGGAAAGGAGGGAGGCAGAGCAGCAGTGCTGTGGGCTGCATATGAAGTGCCCACAGCGCTGATCTGTGCATGCATACATGTCCCATCCATCCATCCATGGCTCATCCATGCTCCATCCATGGCTCATCCATGCTCCATCCACGGCTCATTCATGCTCATCCATGGCTCATTCATGGCTCTTCCGTGATCATCCATGCCACATCAGAACTCCTCCGTGCCACATCCATGCCACATCAGTACTCACCCATGCCACAACAGTTACATAGTTACATAGTTAGTGAGGTTGAAAAAAGACACAAGTCCATCAAGTTCAACCTATGTGTGTGCTTTCATGTCAGTATTACATTGTATATCCCTTAATGCTTTGGTCCCTTAGGTGTGCATCTAGTAGTTTTTTGAATGTATCTACACTCCCGGCAGAGACCACTGTTTGTGGAAGAGAATTCCACATTCTCACTGCTCTTACTGTAAAGAAACCTCTATGCATTTTAAGGTTAAACCACCTTTCCTCTATTCTTAGTGAATGGCCGCGTGTCTTTGTGAACTCCCTTGGACTAAATAGTTTTGTCCCTATAGTGGGGTCCCCAGTACGGTATTTGTACATTGAAATCATATCCCCTCTCAAGCGTCTTTTCTCCAGAGAGAATAAGTTCAATGCTTGCAATCTTTCCCCATAACTAAGGTCTTCCAATCCCTTAATTAGCTTTGTGGCTCTTCTCTGAACCCTTTCCAATACCTGGACATCCTTCCTGAGGACCGGTGCCCAGAACTGGACGGCATACTCCAGGTGCGGCCTCACCAGAGACTTGTATAATGGGAGAATTATTGATTTATCCCTAAAGTTAATCCCTTTCTTTATGCATGCCAACACTTTGTTAGCTTTGCTTGCAGCAGCTTGGCATTGCATGCCACTGCTGAGCCTATTCTCCACCAGGACCCCTAGGTCTTTTTCCATCCTAGTTTCCCCCAGGGGCTCCCCCCCTAGTGAGTAGTTTGCGTTCAGGTTCTTGGTACCCAAATGCATTATCTTACATTTT
>BLSH010033090.1:762-11073 GCA_018402905.1 Glandirana rugosa
AAAAAAAAAAAAAAAAAAAAAAATTAAATTTTTATTTTTTGGGTCACTACTGGTTTATTATTTTTAAATTAAAAAAAAAAAAAAAAAAAAAAAAGAGCTTTTCTTTGTTTAGGTTATACAATTTTGTAAATAAGTATGTTTTCGCTTTCACTGATGGGCACTGATGGTGAGGCACGAATATGCAGCACTGATTGGCATCCCTGGTGAGCACAGGTTGGCATCCCTGGTGGGCATCCTTGATGGGTCTGCACTGATAATCTATGTGCTGATTATCAGCACAGTCCCCCCCATTAGGAGAGCTGCTGACCAGCTCTCCTCTACCTGCACATTGTGATTGGATACAGCTGATCACATAGTAAAGAGCCTACATCATAGGCTATTTACCAAGATCGGAGATGCGGTGCACTACCGATCCCTGCGCTGTGTGCCTAATCCTGCTGGACATCATATTATGCCCATTAAGGATAGCTGATCCCCCGCACAGCCATCATTCTGCTATAGGCCAGGTGGGAAGTGGTTAAAAAACGCAAATCGCTGCAAAAACACACTACATGCATTTATGCAGTTTCTCCATTGAAGTCTATTGAACCAAAAAAGCACTGTTTTGCATTTTAAAAAAACCAATGACCCTTTCCAAAAATGCAGCGGCTGAAAAAAGTGTGAACGTAAGAAACCATGTTAAATAAACAGTAGTGAGTTTCTGCAAAAAGCATAAAAAAACGCATAGCGGTGAACCAGGACTAAAAGACCCTGGATGTCTCCGCTGTGCTCCAGTGAATGTAATGCAATGCACATCGCACTGCATTACATTCTTTCCCAGCCTTGATGGCCGGGAAACTGTCAATGGGGACCCGGAAGTGACAAGAAGGGAAGGAGAGTGGATGTGTGTTGTGTGAAGCATTCGAGCAGCAGCCCAGGAGCCAGAACACAATGTCGCCATGGCGCCTGGGGTTTGTCAAGCCCTGCTATACAGCAATACAACAGAATCTTTTTTTTCTCTTATTTTATAATGGTATGTGCCAGTGCGCATTTAGGAGAAACTTTGGTTTGGAAGCTGAGTGAATACATATAGCATTATTTTTTATATTTTAAATACAACCAGTTTTGGTTGGGCTTATGCATGGGTTTAAACAATCATAATGGTCTGTGTCTGATTCAGGTTGAATCAGGGGGTGAAGGTTTACCTTAGGACTGGTTATTACCATCCTGTCAAGTGTCTGCAATTGCTTAATGTCTCCCAGTTTCTAAGTGCGCAGCATGTAATGTTACACAGTCAACAGTTGTTGCAACTGTCACATTTTAGGTGCCCCTTTAGCTCAAATAAAATATAAATCTTTCAGTATTTGTGAGAAAGCCTGCACATTTTAAGTAATGTAAAGGAATACTCTAGTCATCCCCAGACTACAACTCACAGGTCGGTTGTGGCACAGGGGTACGAGAAGTGGCTGTTTCTATGTGCAGTGCTTTCTCTTTGCATGACGGAAGAAGCTGCTGCACAGTGACACTGCCCAATGGTTTCTGTATGTATAGTCCAGGCCATAAAGTCATCATGTGCAGAGCTTGTAGTGTAATGGTATGTGTGTCCCATTGAACACCAATGCTGGGGTCGATATATAAAAGATATCGCTGACACCATTGCTGGGGAGGGGCACTCAGGATCCCAATGACACCAATTCTGGGGTAGGGATGTTAAGAATCTAACTGATGACCCTAAAGACCTGTGTTTAGGGGCAATTGTTTGTGTCAGGCAGATTTACAGTTCAAAATCCATTTAAAGCAGGACCAATGCACCTGAATTCTCAGAAGCAGCTCTCAAACAGATATACAACTGATGCAATCAACACAAATCTATTGCTCTTTGACACAGGCCTTAATAATGGGAGACTTTATAAAAGTGGTTTTTAAAGGGGGAACTACATCCAAAGCTCATTGCAGTTCGTTCTGCACTTCTGTGACCCATTTTCAGCAGACAGTGGGTTAAAGCCCATTGTCAGCTGACATCACAGAGCCAGTCCAGACTCGGGAAGATCACGACCATATGGTGTTCGATAGTTCAGTTCTCAGTATTAGAGCTGGGGGGAGAGATGCAGCATCAGTCCGATGCTGCATTCACCTAGGTAAGTATGATTCTGAAAAAAACTCCATTCCCATACTCTTCTTTTAATTATTACCATGATGTAGGACATCTCCATAAACCTCTGACGTTGGGGAATAGGTTTTACTCCTAGAAGCCACAATCCAGTCCCCAAACAGTGTGGCAGACTGTAAACGGACCCCTGATTTAAAAAATTGTAGACCCCTGGAAGATACTAATCTAAGTTGAAAAAAAAAAAAAAGGGATTTTTGTACTCACCGTAAAATCCATTTCTCCGTGTTCTTCGACGGACGCAGCGCCTCCTTAATCTTTGCCTGGATCAGTGATCCCTACTATGTTGAAGGCGAGGAAGTCGACTTCTAGCAAGATATACCATTGTACATGGAAAGCGTACATTTCTTGGTGTGAATCGATTTGAGCTCATCCTCACTTCTTTTTTTTATAGCTTGGATCTTGGCTTTTCTTCAATGGGGCGTTGAGTAGAAGTTGGTTTTGAGTACCATCAAGAGCCAGGTGTCTGCCTTAGCAATCTTCTTTCAGTGACCCCTAGCCACACAATCTTTAGTTCATACCTTCATTCAAGGAATCAGGGATTTGAACTTGGTTCTCTCAGTTCTCCAGAAACCTCCATTTGAGAATATTCGGAAGATTCCCTTACCTACGTTGTCCCAGAAGGTGGCGTTCTTTGTAGTGATTACATCTGCCGTAGGGTATCGGAGTTGGCGGCATTATTCTGTCATACACCCTATGTAGTGGTCCACAGTGACCATGTGGTTCTTCGTCCCCTGTCCATCGTTCCTACCTAAAGTGGTCTCGGACTTCCATTTGAATGGGAACCATTGTGTTGCCTTCTCTGTATCCCAAGCTAGCTCATCCCAAGGAATTTGCTTTGCATACCTTGGATATGGATCGTGCGATTCGGGTGTATCTGGCAGCCACGGAGTCTTTTTGGAGGTCACTCGCTTTTTGTGCTTACACAAGGACCAAGGAAAGGGCTGGCCGCATCTTCGGCTACCATCTCCAGATGGATCAGACAGACGGTGACTAAGGCCTATTCTATTAAAGTTGGGTTCCTCCTTTCCCTGTCATGGCGCATTCTACTCGGGAACGTAGTACTTCTTGGGCCTTCCATCATCAAGCGTCAATATCACAGGTGTGCAAGGCGGCTACTTGGTCGTCGGTGCATACTTTCACCAAATTCTACAAAGTAGATATTTTGGCATCTGCGAATGCTTCTTTTGGCCACAAAGTTTTGCAGGCTGCTGTTTAAGAGGGGCTGTTCCCTCCTTGAGGGGTGTTTTTCTTTCAAATGTTTTATATTTCAGATGGGGCTCCTGTGTCCTGGTTAGGGCTCTTGTGGTTAGCCTTGGGTTATATTCCCCACCCCTCATTTTATTTTGGCATTGATTTTGGATGTCCCAATGGTCAAGATTGAGGAGGCGCTGTGTCCGTCGATGAACTATGGAGAAAATGGGATTTTTGTAAAATCTATTTCTCTGTGTTCATCGATGGACACAGCACCCACCCCTCTATGGAGTTTTCATACTTCTATTACTGCTTGCTACTAAACTGAATACCTAGAGCAGGCAGGGGGTTATATACTGACTGAGGACGGCCCATGGGGCGTAGCCAAGTTTTATGTTCTGCCTAGTCCTACTCCTGCAAAGGCAATATAACCCAATGGTCAAGACTAAGGAGGCGCTGTGTCCCTCGATTAACGAAGGAGAAATTAAACCATGAGATGCATTTGAGGTGTGAATCCTACCATTTAGACACAGCTTTTGCACAGTCCACGCTATGCTCGCTAGTGGAAGAACCCCCTGCTTATGATAAAGAGAGCAATTCCCAAACACATCTACTGCAGTCATTGAAAATCAGCATTTATAAGTTTCTCTGACCAACCAGATTAAAAAATGCTTAGGAAATGTGAATTTGATTGGTGATACAGAAAGCTTAAGAGAAAAACAAATCACAGGTTTCAGGAAGTACACTAGCAGTGACTAAGTGTTTTCTGTGATTTGACTGCAGTGGATTATTCAGAAAACGGATTATAACAAACTGACTGAACATTTTGATTTTAGCACAGTTACAAGGCTGCTAGATGGCTCAATTAGCTCACTAATTGCTTTAGCAGAATCCGTATGCAACTACACACAGAGTGAGAGAATGTCACCAGCACACTACAGATCTTCAAAAATGGGTCCAAAGCTTTTTTCAGCGATCACATGCCTAATGAAAAGGTCCTGGGAGGCTAAGAAACATTGCTTCTACTTTAATGAGGTGAATGCGGAATAAAGATTTTTGGAGATCCGTGGTGTGCTGATGACATTCTCTCGCTCTGATTGTCTTCAGTTCCAGCCGGTGGTCATTGCAGCACCCCCTTACATACACAGACATTTCTGTATGAACAAGTGCATTGGGAATAAATTAGCATTGACCAGACACATATACTTGGCTACTTACTAGGCTATTTGTGGCTTTGACATTTTCTTAGCAACCTGACCTGGTACAAACATGCAAATCACAAAATGTCAGAATGCAGTAAGGGATCTCTGCATAATAATTCCAGGTCATCAATTGAGAAAGTATTTAAGACAGTGAATCTGAATGACAACCAGGGGCCTAATATATTTAGGAGAGGTCAGCAATGGCAGCCTCCATACATCCTGAAAGCAGGTTTTCTGTAAAGAGAATCTGTCACTTTGCCAGCTCATGGCAAAGTGACAGATTCTCTAAACAGAATACCCCCTTTCCACACCCAACAATCCTTACCTATCCCACACCTCTTCACTGGCATGCAAAATGGTGAAAACATAGATGATAAACCCTGTGTATGCTCTGACACTGCACTTACTGTTTACAGAGAGAGGTGAAAACAGAAAGGCACAGTGACAGTTGCAGCCAGCAGGCTTGTTTGTAAGCAAACTGCGTGTGAATACTACATGTGGTCACTGTGATCTCATAACAGAAAACCATACTGAATGTATCCAGCTCACTTGGTAAAATCGACAGTAGTCATTGATGGCAGTCGAAGAACTAGCAGTGTGCATGGAACATAGATTAAAGTTGTTTTTGGACAAAGCACTGTACTTTCTGTTAATCTATAGACATTGAGGGGGAGTTCAAACAAGTTAACTCCAACATTTAAACTATCATTACCAGAAAAAAAAACCATTGTGACCATCACCAATATATTACAGAATGCATTTGCTGTGTAAGGTAAAGTGCCCATTAAAATGTAAATCTGACCAAAACTCCTCATGATGGAGGTCTTTTCTCACAAAGTCAAAGGTAGAGAAAAGTTTGAAATTCTTTTATTATAGACATACATAATTTGTAACATATATGCTCCTGTCTTAATGTTTACAGTATTTTGAAGCACTTCTTAAAATCTTGTACAATAAAAGAGAACATTTCTAACCTACAGAAATTATAGTTTGTAAACCAAGCACTGGAATGTATAGAACACACACTGGAACAAAGTAAAACATTTCAATCTACAAATAAAAAATACACACAATATGTTAACAACAGTCCATTAATTACTGAAGTAGGGATGTTATAATATTTTTCAGTTCTTTCACTGAGGCCAAACAATTAAATACATCACAGGAACAGTTGTGTCATTCTCCAAGACTTTCCCAATGTTCTCAAATCAAAACCTTTGAATACAGGATCAGTAAATGGTATGGAAAGCCAGCGACAAAGAAGGAATTCATGAACACTCAAAAGTGAAATGATGTTCATATGCCAAATTTAAACAAAGAATTAGTTAAACTCAGTATATAAAGGATATTCTGTAAACATCTTCATCTATCACTGCCATTTTACTGACAGTCACCTTCTCCTGTTGAGGCAAAGATCACACAACTGGCACAAAAAAGAAAAAAAAAAATCAAAACAAGGTCCCAAACGCAAAGCTAAACTACAGTATTTCCGATTATCGAAAATCAAACTCTAATTTAAAAATAAATAAAAGTGGGAAAATGCACACATTAAACCACGATTGACCTAGTCTCAGCTCAATATTTGCTGACTGCAAACTTTAAGGCACAACAGAGCTCATATGCTTTGCAAAACAATTCTTAGTTCAATGGTTAGTCTGTAGTTCAATATACAAATCCGCTAAATAGCATCTGTTGACCAATGAAGTGCACAAGCTCTCCCAGCAGAGCGCCAGCAATCTTATTTCAGCCTCTTCTTTGATGACCCCCTATAAAATATACATAAACAGTCTGATAATGCAATGCACATTTTCAGAAAGAGCTTCCAGGGAGTTTCATTAAAGCTGAACTCCAGGTACAGTTTGCATTGTATAGAAAATATAATACATATTCTATATCTGCCAGATGCCTGTGGAAGCAGAGAATCACCATAGTAGCTGTGGTTACAACAGGGATTTTTGCTGTCTCCTGGTGGCATGCTGTGACTGTTCTGCTGGATGGTGATCAGCATGGGTAACATTCAGGGAACGCGCCTTGCATTTTTTCCAACAAATGCAATGCGTTCTCTGATTGAATGAGGTGGAGATTGTGAATTCACAACATTACTTCTCCACCTTCTAGAGTTCAGCTTCAACTAACATAATGGCCCAAATTTAGAAGAGATTGGGTCAGATTGCTGGAAATGAACAACATATTTTATGTCTCTGGATGAACATGACCAATTGGTGTACCATAGGAAGGCATGCACATTATGACTCGAGCCAATTAAGAGGCTTGTTTATTCATGAATGTTTTCAACTATATAGACTCTTTAGATCTATCCCTCCTATTATTAAACAATAAAAAACCTACACACCATGCACAACCAAACTCTGAAATATTTGGGGGTTGTTTTAAAATTGTTTCCAGGACAGATGTGCAGAACAGCTGGCACAGTTTATATAGTAAACTGATGCATACGATGCCGAGTAGTGATGAGCTAGGATATGGACAATGCCATTGACCAAATGGCCATATTCGATCAATGATGTAACCAGCATCCTCACTCCTTTGTTACATGTGGCTTCAGGGGATGGGGGAATTACCCAGCTGTAGCTGGTTAGGCTGGCGGTGTTATGTGAGCATTTCCCAAAGGTGCTGAGGGAATGTAAGCAGTGAACATTAAAAAACGTAGGGTATCTTTATCAGCTGATTCAACATCTATGGGATACTAAGGGACAGAAAGGTACAATAGAGGCAACAAGACTAAGAGAGTCCTTAGATTATACAGTTTTTTCTTTGTTCAACCAGTGGGTTGAAAAAAGAAAACTGGTTTGCTCAGCAAATTCAATTCAATTGCTCAGCAGATGTGCAACGGGGAACATCTGCTGAGCAATTGAATTCTGACAGCAGGGAGACTTCCCCACCATCAGAATACACTGATCAGTATTGCAGGCCAGCAGCGCTCATTGAGCGAGGAAAATCCGGCAGGGTGGTTATGCAGAATTCAATCGGTAGATCGACTTATGTACAAACTCGCTGCCTGTACATGGATTGTAATTCAGCGAGCCCTAGCACGGCTGGCAGAATTTTGATCCATCTATGGCCGGCGGAAGTATGTCTAAACCACAACATTGTTTTTTTTTTTTGTTTTAAAGCTGAATACTAGGCAAAAAGCTAAATAAACAGTCAGCATACATACATATATGAGAGCGGTTTGTCATTTTAATGTGTAATTTTCATAAGCCAATTCCCAGATTTACACAGCCAGTCTGATGACGTGACTTTTCTCTACTGTAGTTATGCAGTACAGCTACCTACTCTCGTCAGGTAAATGGACAGTGAAGGACCAACAGTGATGAGTTCCCAATCTGTCCTCTCCTCCTATCAGTATGTTCCTTAACAGCATATGCATGTAGCACACCTGACCAGCTTCTAGTGCTTTCTCTTTTGTCTCCCAGTGTGAGTGCTGTTGTACAGGGGATTACAAAGTAAAATTCAGCTATTTAAACATTTAGGGCCAGTGCACACCACATGCAGTCCAGTGCCTTTTTTTCTGCATCAAAAACACATGGAAGGTAGGTTATATGGTTTTCAATGGCATAATTCACACCACTGCTTGCAGTTCCAGTGCGTTCCAGTTCCAAAAATTAAAAGTAGAACATGCTGCATTTTCCTGAATTGGAATGCTGTAAAACACATAAAAACGCACTGGAACGCACCAAAAAAATGCACTGGTAAACACATGTCCTTATTTAAGGTTGAGAAAAAGAGGGGAAAAATGCACTGGACTGCATAAAAATGCACTAGAACACATCAAAAATACACATGTAACTGTTAAAATTCAATAAAAAAAGGATTTTCAAAAAAAAAAAAAAAACAAAAACACATGTAGAAAAGCATCTGGAACGCCTGCGTTTCTATAGTGTGAACTGGCCCTTAATATTAAAATTTCACGAAGTTTTAATGAATACATAACTGGACTAATTGGATGATTTTTATATCGCCCTTAGTTCAGCTTTAAAAGCAGTCTTGTTTTATTTTACTTTCCTATGCATGTAAACAGAGTGGCTCAGAAATGTAAACTACCCTTGTGAAAAGCATATGAAGTCAGACTCCAGAGTGGTATTCTATTATGATGAACTAATGATGACATACTAAGCAGTTCTGGCCATGTTTAGCTGTCCATGGGTACCTGAATGCCAATGCAGATATATGATCTTATTTATTAAAAGTTTTAAGATTGGCGTGTTTTTACAATTTGCTGAAAAGACAATCATAGGAAAGTATTGTTTTTTAAAAATCTTATTTAACAGCTTTAACCAAAATAAAATTACATTTTGAGCAGATTTTTTTTAAAAAATATGTTTGAGGCCCTCCAAAAAACCATTACACCAGTCACTGAAATACTGCACTATAAAACACTATAAAGTAAAAGAAAATTTAACTGAATTCCCATGGGAAACAGAACGAACTCCATCCATACAATGTCTTAAAAATCCCCAAATGAGGGTATGTTACAAACACAAGAAAATTTAGCTTTTGGTCATAGCAATCAGGTGTAGCTAACATGCACTGGAAATATCATACAAGGAATCTGTTATACACCCTCACCTTTGCTCAAACGTTTTAGTGCTTTTTTTAAATAAATAAGCCACAATGACAAGCATACAGTAACTCACATCACTTAGATTGCACATCCATGCTACAATGTAAACACAAATAAAGGGTTATACTGTAGCATTAGTCATGGTTAGTGCTGACGCTAGGTGAAAGTATTTTGGGCTTAGAAAAACCCAAGTGGAAAAGAATAGAGTTCAGGTTAATAACAAGAAAGGCGTGGTCTGGGTTGGCTGTCCTCTGCATTTCTTGGATCACTTGAGGGATGTTAAAGGTGTCAAAAAACTTTTTATTACTCCTAGAAAAGAAAGAAAATGTCATTGGCTTAGCGATTGTGAACTAAAGTAAAAATGGTCTACTTTCTACAACAAACTGGGGCAGTTTCTTTCCTTAAATAGAAATTTTATTCCCATTAATTCCCCCTATCACGCCTTACCTTTTATGCTGGGTTGAAATCAAAACACACACTCACTAGCCCAGTGGACTGTTCAGCTCTGTCCCACATCTTGGTTGTCTTCAGCTGGATGCCTCTTCCAGGTTTAGACAACCCAGGCCCTAAGATGCAGAAGCTCTACCCCTAGCTGCTCTGTGAATGGGCTTCCACAGCATCTTGGGACATGTACTGGGGGCTGCTGGAGTGGGGCACATCATTCTGGCCTAGGCCAGAATGGTGCTGGGGCCAAAAAATAAAAAAACAGGAGGGCTCCGTAAAAAAAAAAAAAAAAAAAAAAAAAACTATTATTACTGCGGTGGGTGGAGGGTGCAGCAGCACTGGCCACACATCAATGCCATGGACCGGCTTCCTGATAGTGACAATGGTGGACCATGCCTGAGCAACTTACTGTATACTAGAAAAACTGCTGGTAGTCTGTACCAGGTGTGCATGTGATAAAATGACAGCTGTCACCCCACAACAGGAACTTCCTGGATAAGGACATTTATGGCAGAGCAATAGAAAGCGTTTTAATACACTTCACATTCAAAGCTATTTTTGTTAATATGCTAAATCGTATATGAAATTTAGGCGTTTGTATTTAGGTGTACTTTAAATTTATGTCTGTCTTGAGATTGGACTCATGGCTTCCTCCTCACTGACAGCCAAAAATGACTTCTGCATTTTGTGCTTTGTCATCTAAAAACAGAGGTCTTATTTAAGGGCTTGTTTATATATAT
>BLSH010033090.1:54795-67356 GCA_018402905.1 Glandirana rugosa
TCACCGACTCAATAGGACTGACCTGCAGTATACTGCAGGAGTCCTATTGTTCGGCGGCGCGCGGGCCCCCCCGCGCGTAGTGCCGTTAGCCACCACACCCTCCAGACAGACTGGGGGACGTTACGGCTAGAGCCATTTCACGAAGCTACGTTTCGTGAAATGGTACACTGGTCGGCACTGGTTAGTGCCGACCAGTGTCACATTATGTCCTTTCGGCAAATAGCCGAAAGGACATGAGTCCAGACGTCTGGACTACTCCCCTCTCGGCTAGCCGACGTAGGGACTGTCCCTCCCAAACACGACTACTAAATAGTCGTGTCGGGAGGCAGACCTGAGTACAGGAAAGCCGATAAACGGCTTTCCTGTATTACACTGTGACCAGCCGTGATTGGTCACGGCTGGTCACATGGTAAAGTGCTTTGCATCGAAGCACTTTACCGAGATCGGCATTGCAGGGGGTCAGACAGACCTCCCACACCACCGATTGCCGTGATGCGCGCCCCCCCGGGCGCGCGGCGGCTTGTTATCCTGAGGACGTCATATGACGTCCAGTCAGGATAACTCAGCCACTTCCCGGCCATCATTCTGCATACGGCGGTCGGGAAGTGGTTAAACAAATCTGTTACAGCACAATGTTAAAATAGTAAAAAAAAAAAAAAAAAACAACCAATTTTAAAGTGATACTAAAGTCTCATTTTTTTCATTTAAAATAAAACATGTTATACTTACCTGCTCTGTGTAGTGCTTTTGCAAGGAGCAGCCCAGATCCTCCTTTCGGGTCCCTCTTCGGTGCGCCTGACCCCTCCCCGTTACCAAGTGCCAACACAGCAAGCAGCTTGCTATGGAGGCACCTGAGCCGAGCCGCTGCTCGGTGTGTCCATTCAGACACGGAGCCCACCCCTTCTCTCTCCTCACTGGCTCACTGAGAGCAGCGGGAGCCAATGGCGCTCTGCTTCAGTCTCAGCCAATCATGAGGGAGAGTCCCGGCCAGCCGAGTCTCTCATGAAACATCACTGGATCGGAGGAGGCTCAGGTAAGCATTAGGGTGGTGCTGCACACAGCATACGGACAGGCTGGGGCAGCATACGGACAGGGCAACTGTGTAACTGCCTGTCCGTACAAGCAGACAGATACACTGCAGCCCCCGCACCTCTGTTCCCCACTGCATACCCCAACCCACATCCACCAGTTCCTTTCTGTACCCCCCCCCCCCCACCAAGCACTTCTGTTCCCCTGTGTACACAATGCAATGCAGATTCAACGTTTTTTTAAATTCAGCTGAGCGTGCTGCCTTTTTTCCACTAAGCCAGCAGCAGTGGTGGCCTCACCTTGAGGAGAGCGGTGCTGCAGTGCTGTCTGTCCTCCCACAAAATCATTAATGCAGCACTTCCGAGCTGGCCAGCTGCTCTTTGTCCCGGGTCTCTCCCCTCCTCTTCTCACTGCCAATGCTAAGGCAGCACCCGCACTGCAGGCTGATAGAATGGTCCCAGAGAAAGCAGGCTGACAGAACATGGGTGGAGAGGGAAAAATGCTTCTGCACAGAGCGCAGGGGCTGCGGGGAGGTCTTCACTGTTCACAGCAGGCGCATTTTACCGCCCTGGTGTTCAGCCAGCCACGGCTCTCCAGTGACATGAGTGATCAGTGCAGAGCAGTGACGATCAACAGCGGCCGGGTGCTCTGGGTGGCAGTGCGCCCTGGGTGGCCGCCTACTCCGTCTAGTGGTAGAGCAGGCCCTGCAGTCTTGTAAAATCCTACCTGTAGTTCTCTAGAAGAAGCAAGGGACTCGCATTTCCGCTTGGCTTGCTGTAGTGGGTGGAGGGGGTCTCAAAGCCCCCGGTCTGTGCCACCCATGGAGGTGGTGTCGTCCTCCCTCCTTTCTCCTCCACCTCTGGTCCCTCTTCCTCCTCCCTGCCAGCACCGCCCCCCCCCACCCCCGTTGCCCCGTCACTCGGTATCTACAGTATCTCAGCACAGCTGGGAAAGTGAGGTCAGGCCACATTACACAGCGGAGATCTCGTTGACAGGTGTGGTACGTTTGCTATGTCTGGCATGTGAAAACACCGCTCAATGTAATGTCTGCCTCCCGGTGAGTCATCTATCACAATGCTGTCCGGGAGGAGCAGTGTTTTCACATGCCAGACATAGCAAACATACCACACCTGTCAACGAGATCTCCGCTGTGTAATGTGGTCTGACTCTCCCCGCTGGGCACTGACAAGCCACACTGTCGGGCACTGACAAGCCGTACTGTCGGGCACTGACAAGCCGCAATGTCGGGCACTGACAAGCCGCAATGCCGGGCACTGACAAGCCGCAATGCCGGGCACTGACAAGCCGCAATGCCGGGCACTGACAAGCCACAATGCCGGGCACTGACAAGCCGCACTGGTGGGCACTGACAAGCCGCACTGGTGGGCACTGACAAGTGGCGCTGATAAGTGGCGCTGATGAGGCAGCACTGCTTTACTGACACAGTACACTGCCAAAATATCTGTAGGAGGGGTTTCCACCATCCCTGCAAAGTTTAATTTTTATGTCTTATTTTCAGTGTGATGTGTAGAATAATATGTGACATTACATATCACAGAGGTTGGCATTGTGGTGATATTGAAGTCTATTGCGATTTCCATACATAAGAGGGTTCCACCATTATTGAATTATTGATTAGTAAGTTAGCGCTGCACTTTTTTGTTTTTTTCTCATGCTGACATTTACTTGTGTCACATGCTGATATAAATCATGGCTCTCTTCTTTCTGTGGTGCGTCTAGGGATGTCCTCACATACACCATACCAGCACTGATCTCACATCTGCAGCAGGAGGAGGAATATTTCTAATACTGAATTACAGCAGAGTGCAGTGTGTATAATATATCATTATGGGATGTGTGTACAGTTAAGTAATGATTACATAAAGTAAGGACAATATGTTTATCTCCTTGTGGCTGGAGGGGAGAGAAGACATGCCATTTGTGTTACTGGTTAGTAGGCCTGAGGGGTGTGATTCGTGTTGAAGTGGGCTTGTTCACATTTACAGGCCTAGTGTACCTCCCACATTCATGGAAATGTGCAATGCCTGATGGGAAATGTAGTTTGAGTATCGTGTAAAGAGAGGGGAGAGGATATGATGCAATCGCTGTTCTAATAGAGCCTGCCTGTCAAAATACAAGCTGCAATTTTTGAATCACAGAGCTGACTTCCTGTAAATTAAAAATTGGGCATATCTCTTCAAAGGTAAGGAATTTCACAACTGTAAAAACTGTTTAGTGTAGAGGGGTGTACTAATGGGGGATTTTTTGCCGAACCCGGGGGTCTTCTTTAAAGTGTATGTACAGCCACAACTTTTTTTTTTCCTTTTTTTGGATTTGGACAGAGTAGGAGTTAAAACCCTGTTGGTGAGTTTCCCCTTCACTTCTTGTACAGGCTGCACAACAGAGAGGGCTGTTTCACACAGGCTTCAGCTTGTATAAGAGCAGGGTGAACAATGAGCTTTGGCAAATCATTTGCAAAGCTTTCAGAAAGTTTTGTTGAAGCTTTTAAAGTACCATTAAACTCCTGAAGCTTGTTGAAAGCCTGCTAGTGGCTTGTTTCAAGTGTTAATCAACACACCCATTAGGATCTGTGTTCAAAATTTACAAATTGAATGTTCAGCTTGTATAAGAGCAGTGTGAACAGCAAACTTTGACAAAGCATTTGCACAGATTTCAGCAATCTTTGTTGAAGCTTTTAAAGTAACATTCAGCTTCAGTTTGTAAATGTTGAACACAGATCCTAATAGGTAGGAGTACTAATTGCCACTTTAAACAAGCTTGCAAGTTTCAGCAGGCTTTCAACAAGCTTTGAGTTTATTGGTACTTTCAGTTTCAACAAAGTTAGCTGAATGCTCTGCAAATACTTTGTCAACGCTTGATGTTCACACACTGCTCTAAAGCCTCGTACACACAGTTCGACGGTCGTACGACCAAACTGACCAAATTGTGTGTTGGATCATGTAACTCGCGTACAGACATGCACTAAACGATTGTACGACCAAGCCGAACGTAGTGACATGTTACCAATGTATAAAGAGAAAGTTCAGGTGCATGTAATTAGCGTCCAGCCGTTCCTGACTTCTGAACATGCGTGTGTTGCACAGTACAACTTGTTGGACCAAAGTCTCTGTACACACGATACAACGGTGTATGACCGCTTGTTGATACAACCAAAGTTTTCTAGTTTGCTCATACAACTTCTGTTGTACGACCGTCGTACGTAGGCTGTTCTAATTGAGCGTACCAACGGTCGGATGATCGTACAATGAGCAGTTGTATGACCGGTTTCATACGACCGTCGAACCATGTGTACGGGCTTTAGGCTCCATTTACACCCAAGTATCAATTTACTAGTGTTTTTCGGGCATTTTCTTAAGATTTTTGTTTTTTTTGCAGCTATTTTACAAGCTTTTTTGAAGCATTTTAGAAGTGTATGATAAGCATTGTACATCTTCAGACAATTTTGTTTAGCCAATAGAAAGCACTAGGGGGAGGAGAGGAAATTAGAGGTGTAGAGCTGCTATTTGAGCGTTTTACAAGCGGTTATCTGCTCAAGTCAGGCATTTCTTTTGAAGTCTATGGGGCCAAAAATGCTTGTAATCTGCCGAAAAGAAGCTCAAGTACTTTTTTGAGCTTCAGGCAACAAAACGCTCATATGTGAACAGGGTCCTTTGAAATTAATGGGATTTTGCTTGTTAGGTGTTTTGGAGCTTCAGAGCTGAGCGTTTTACAAGCTGAAAAACTTTCAGGTGTGAACAGGGCCTTATACAAGTCGGGGCCTGTGTGAAACAGGCTTTAAAATGAGAAGAAATCTCTAAAAAGAGAGGGGAATCTCCCTCTTAGACACCTGTCACTAAATCAGTTGTTCCTACTTGAAGGTTTACCTTCAGCCCTTGTTCTGGATACAACTCTTACATTTTGGGTTTCCCATCAATTTTCTGTCTCAGTAAGCATGGTCAGCACCAAGAGAGGGTGAATATAATTTGTGAAGAGAAGACAGCAATTAAAACATAACAGAAGTTTTAATCCTTCTCTACGCTATTCAAAACAACGTAAAAAAAAAAAAAAAAAAAAAAAATAAAAATATAGGTAGTTCATATATAATTGCTTCTTAGGCTGGCCATAGACAGTTCAATTCATGTATGGGCAGGCTGAATGTACCCATGTTGATTGATCGATCAACTTGGGTACAACCATCATGTCAGATTTTACATGTGATTAATTACGGTTCTTCCAGCAGGAACGGCTCCGCCATCTGCCCCGCCCCCCCCCAACCCTCGTCGGGAAAACACAATGGCTCCGTGGGAGGGATGCCCTCTTCAACACTGTGTTGATGGGGGAAATCAAGCGATTTTCTTTCCTACAACCCGTGGTTGCAGAAAAGAAAATCGCTCCATGGTTGGCCTTAATGGGACTCTGTCATGAGAGAACAATGGGGGCTGACATTACTGGCTGTGTTTTGAAAAAATCCTTATCTTTAGATTTGTGTTAATTTAGTTACTCAGAAAGCATTGAAGAAAAATGCATCAACATGACAGCCTGCCAATTAGCCACAGCAGTTCTTTAAATGATAAACGTTGCGTCAACCAGCAGAATTAGTTTAAAATCAGGGGCCATTAGAATGTCTAAATTAACAAATTGTGCCTTCTCTGCAATAAATTAGATAGGGCTTTGATATCCTTGTGACTGTGCCGATGCCCTTCAACTACATGACGGCACATTAAAACGGAGTTCCATCCAGTTATAAAGTTAGCAGCCACAAAAAGTGTAGCTGCTGACTTTTAACAATAGGACACTTACCTGTCCCACGGGCCAGCGATCCGGTCGCCCGAGGCTTGCTCTTCTCCCCCTCCCGTCGGCGGCGCTGGCAACACAACTGTGGGTACCCGGCTTTGGCTTCAAAGATGTGCACGCACTGCACATGTGCAAGTTGCGCTGCGCCTTGTGAATGGCCTGTGTATCTTCTGGGACCTGTGACGTGTCCCAGAAGATCGCCGAGAGGGGAAGGGAGGGGGGGGGGCATAGGTGAACTCCAGGAGAGGAAAAGGGACCTGGAACCCTGTGAAAATAGGGTCCCCGGTCCCGCCTCCAAAAAAAATGACATGCCAATTGTGGCATGTCAGGGGTCACCTTCCTTTAAAGCAGAAGTTCCACTTTTGGGTGGAACTCTGCTTTAAGATAAAGTATGCTCCTATTTCACAATGGGAATTGAGCTTTATAATTTCTCAGACTACTAGTCAATAACATGGTGAGAAGGCTGGGCTACACACAGGTCTTTTTTAAAAACTTTTCACAAACAAACTGGAGGCAACACCCCCCAAAAACTGTGTATTTTTCCCTAAAGACAGAACATTTTTTCTAGGGTTATGGCATTTACACAGTTATCTTTTATACACCAATGACAACAACTAAAGCACAGTATAACCAGAGCATGAAACACCAATAAAGAGAACCAATTTTTCTCCACAGTATGTAAACCAGGGTTTGACAAACCCCAGGCGCCAGGTCATCATGGTGACCGGAAACCCACCAGAGCAATGAATCGTTACTGCGGGGGACACACATGTAGGCAGGAAGTGGCAGCAAAAGATCAGCAGCACTGAAATACTTCTTTCCCTTTTGTTTTGTATTTTAACCACTTCCCGTCCGGCTTACTGTCAAATTACATCCGGGCTGTGGTTCCATTATCCTTACTGGACGTCATATCACGTGATCAGGATAACGCGCACCCGCGGGGGCACGCATCGCGGCAATCGGTGGTTCGGTGGGTCAGTCTGACCCACCAGCATTACCGATCTCGGTAAAAGTGCCGCCTATCAGTGCCCATCAGTCCTGCATATAAGTGCCTCATCATCAGTGCCGCCTCATCAGTGCCAATCGGTGATGGAGAAAATGCACTTCTTTACAAAAGTTTTGTGACAGAAACCGAGATTTTTTTTTTTTTTTTTCAAAATTTTCGGTCTTCTTATTTGTAGCGCAAAAAATAAAACCCAGAGGTGATCAAATGCCACCAAAAGAAAGCTCTATTTGTGGGAACAAAATGACAAAAATTGTGTTTGGGTACGTCGTCGCATGACTGCGCAATTGCCATTCAAAATGCGACAGCGCTGAAAGCTGAAAATTGGTCTGGGCGGGAAGGGGGGTAAGTTCCTGGTATTGAAGTGGTTAAAGTGTCACTAAGGCTTCATTTAGATGCACAGGTTGGGTGGTAAAAATGTGCAGTAGAGATGTTTTTGCCACACAACGGCCACCCTCAAGCTCCGTTAAGCAGCAGATGAGGGTGTTCTATATGCTGCAGTCACGATGCATTAGACATAATAAGGAGTTTCCCCCTATAACAGGTTTTTAATTTCACTCTCCCTGGCCAGCCTATAACCCAGATGCAACGGTGTTACCTTGGAATTATTAAGTGAATGCTCTGCTGTAAGTTAGGGTTAGGGGGGAGCAAATTACTTGCCTTACCCCGGGGGGGCGCAGACAACCTACACTACGCTAAAGAAAACTGGTTTCTAACTTTTTTAGCTGGCTCCTAGATTCAAAGCAAATTTGTCAAGCCCTGATGTAAACCATGCTCAGAAAGGTTTCGGATTGTCTTATCTTGTTCTGACCTGTGATGCAATGATTAGTGGGTCAGAGTTTATTCATCAGATCATAAGAATTATCAACAGAGGCTTGCCTGTTTTTTTAATGCGTCGTTCATTTCCTTCAAGGTGTCAAAAGAGGATTTTAGCCTTTTGTTTTCTTTAATCTTCTCTTTAAGAGCTTCTGACAGATGTTTTACCTCTGCATCATGCTGCTATAAAGCAAAGAACAACAAGTGTGAGAGATGACTTCAACTTTAAAAATATTTCATTCTGGATATTTGCTAAACAAAGAATTTCAACTTGACTTTATACACACTTTCTTTTTACAGATCTGGTTTTTATTCAGTTATGTATCCAATAACAGCTTTTTTTTTTTTTTACAAGTATGATGAAAAATAAGCCAAATCAAAATTTAGAACACAGTTTACAAAGGAATAAATTATATAAAAACCATATTAGCTGTGTAATGAAAAACCTGGACGGTTAAAAAAAAAAACAAAAAAAAAACAAAAAAAAAAACAACACACGCAAACACACGCGCGGAACTAAAGGCTCGTACACACTAAGAAAACCGGGCGAGAATTTTAATACAAAGAACTTTCGTACAATTCTCATATAGTGTGTGCACAACCTTCTACAGCCGATTCCGACCTTCTGAATGAAAATTTCCAAAAAGGACGGGCTCCATAATTTTTCTCGTACGAGAAAAGAATGAAGGATCTTCGCTTTGCCTATGTCATACAAGAATTTTCTTTCATCAATTTCCGATTTGCTGCGAAACAATGAGGAAAATCGGACGATCATTTGCCCAATTTTCTTATAGTGTGTACCCCACTTAAAGCGGCGTTCCAACCAAAAGTGGAACTTCGGCTTTAAAGGGAAGGTGACCCCCCCCCCCCAACATGCCACAATTGGCATGTCTTTTTTTGGGGGGGTGACAGGGATCCTGTTTTCACAGGGTCCCAGGTCCACTTCCTCCCTTGGAGCCGCAGCTCCGGAAAGGAAGTCCACTTTCCCCCTCCCTCTCGGCGATCTTCTGGGACACGTCACAGGTCCCAGTGGACCGATTGTTAAAAGTCAGCCGCTACCCTCCACTTTAAAGAGGATCTTCAGCTCAGCCAAAAAAGAAAAATGTAAGGGTTCGTTCACACCATACGTGCATGGAAACTGATAGGAAAACTGCAGAGATTTAATTTGCAGAATCATCAGTTTACATCACTTTTCATGCACATTGACATCAGTTTTCATATATGTCAGATATGTGCCCTATTCAAAAAGCACAGTGTTGATGTCACGTCAGTTTATATTGGTGCCGAAAACTGCATACGCATTATAAATTAAAGTAGAACTATGGTCAAAATGAAGAAATCAATATGTTATGCGTCTATACAGTCTGTTAAACATCTCACTGATTGTTTTGCAAAAAGCAGTAAGGATGGTGAGATATGTCTTCAGCTCTCATGTGCACTTCCTTTAGTGAGGCAACAACTTTACTTTCTGGTTTTCAAATTGCCTGTGTTAAACAGCACACACGTTGTCCCAATTTGCGTTTATCTCTCTGCAGAAACGTCCTGACATCACTGGGGGAGGGGCTCCTATATCCATGGAAATCTCAGCCATTCACGCTACATACAAGACCAGAATAGGCCCCTACCACAATCGGCATGTGAAGCCCCGCCCACTCTGACCTATCAATATACGCCAATTGCAATTTTTTTTGTAACAAAAATATGTAGAAGATTACAGTATATATCAGTCTAAACTGATGAATACATTTGTTTTTTTTATTTTTGGATATTTATTATAGCAAAAAGTAAAAAATATTGTTCTTTTTTCAAAATCGTCGCGCTTTGTTTGTAAAAATACAAAAAATAAAAACCGCAGGTGATCAAATACCAGCAAAGACACTAAACTGTCCAAGGATTTAGTGCCGCCCTCACCCAAGCCAGCTCTTCACTGGTCTTCAGGTCCCCGACGCCGGCATGTTAACAGTGCAAAGCCAGCTATGAATCCTTGCCGATCCCACTGTGCATGAGCAAGCTGCCCTGAGCTTTCTGGAAAGGTCCCGTAACCTTCTGGGGAAGGCGGCAGGAAAAAAAAATTAAAAGGTGTCCAAAAAGATGGGGGGGGGGGCACAGAAGCATAACTTGCCCCTTTGGATGAAGTTCCGCTTTAATCACCAGGCCTGAACATTGTCAAATGAGAGAGAAGGTAGGAGAAAAGAACAATAATAAAATGTAAGCTTTGACATGAAGCTTGCACAGAGATTGCATCCAGCAATTCCATCAGGGGGAGGAGCTTGAGGAAGGCAAGTAACATCAGATGGGGGCCTATCAGGAAAAACTGTCACTTTGATTGAAAAAAACAAAGTAGTAAAGCATATGAGAGGATCTAAAACATCAAAATAAATCAACTCATGGCAGATATGAACTAAAACAAGTAAAAACACCTGTAAACGTAATTACTGCCACATTAACACACCCAAAATGTAATATAACCGTGAATAAAATTGCAGAATAAGAATTCATCTTGCATCATATGGGGGGGGGGGGGGGGGGGGACACTTCCTTCCATAGCCATGTGAAGCAATATCAGTGTTAATCATGTATTAACTGGTTTTACCTTTAGTACCTAATAAAAGCTGTATGTTTTAGGCCCTTTCACACTTGTGAGACAAGATTTTACCGCGATTTGGGATCAGTACGACTTTGTTGCAACTTTGGCACAATGAAAACATATTACAAAGTTGTACAGAAATAGTACAGAGATTGCATCTATATTATTCAGGCGCAATTTGCATGAGACTGAGGGTTTAACAATGAAGTCTATGGACCTCAAGTTGCATCAAAGTTGGGCCAAAGTAATACAGGGACTATTTTTAAGTTGGCACGGCTTAAAAGTCATACAGACATGAACGGTGCTCATTGGAAATAATGGGGAACTACTTGTCATGCGACTTTGCAGTCCCAAGTCGCAGGGCAAGTCGCATAAGTGTGAAAGCGGTCTTATATTAACATTTTGATCCTTCTGATGCCTATAGTCCATAGCTTTTCTCTATTCATTCAATTGCCATTTCAGTAATGGAAAGTGGCATCCTTTACCATTTTTACAGTATTGAATTTCTATAGTGCCACCCAGTAGAGATCCGGAGGACACTTGATAATACACTTTGGTACTGGGACTATTTACACAAGATTTATGAACTTTTACTATATATTTCATATGTAATTGTATTTATTTTTTATTGGTTGATACGAAATTTTCACAGAGCATTTTATTTAAAATAGTGATTTCATATTCATTCAGGACACACAGTGTTGCATTAATGTATATAAATTTATTCGCTGTTACATTATAAAAATTACCAATGACAATGAACGCCCCTTTAAAAGAGCTGCTCCATGAAAAATGCATAGAATTGAAATCACAGCTCAAGTAAAATGTGTACGCCGAGTATCAAGCAAGCACAAATAGACACTGCTATTACGTAAAAGGCTATCATGTATGCAATCCCTATAGGCTGGGCATACAAGGCTCGATTTCAGCAATTGCTGCTTTCAAGTTATCCATTTCTGTAAACCAAGCACAAGTTCTAATTTGCATCACCTCACTTTCATATCCCTGGCAGGAAAAGGCAGTGTGCCAACTTTCAAGTCCAAACACACCACTGTCAGTCCACAGGATGCCATGTACTACACTACATAAACAGCTAATAGATCACCTGTTCTTTGCAAGACCTACCAATGTGGAAATATTTAGAGGTGCTGTGTGACTTGATTTCTTTCTGAAAGTGTTTCAAGATCTTTACACTGGAAAATGACATACCTTTTATTTTGGAACATATGGTACAAAAACTCTTTTTGAAGTGCTTTATTTAGGAATTGTTACTAAAGCTGGTAGTCACACCATGGAAACAGGAACTTGCTCAAAGAAATATTAAGACTGTGAAAATCCATAAAAAGTTTCCAGTTAAAATGTGAAAAATGATTGAATGAACCAAGACAGGTGATGGATAACAGACATTATCAAGATGTTTCTTAGGATATCAGCAAGCAGGGCAAAACATAAAACTTTGATTAGACGACTTCCATATAACCACACCTAATCAAAGAACAAAAAATAAAACCATTATGATAATAAATAGCTTCAACACAGTTGTGTTGGGTGTTTTCATGTCCAAAAAAAGAAAAAAAGAAGAATGAAAAACTGCAGTCTCCATTTCTATGCTGTGATTAATATCAGAGTCTGAATGTTTATGTGCTGTATTTTATTTAAAAAATACACTGAACATACAAAAACAATACATAAAAGCCCTAGCACAAAGAAAAACGGTACGCCAGCTGGTATCAAATAAATGTGTGCAAAATGCTAAGATTACAGCTATTTTTTTTTCATTGTCCCCCATTTTCAATTCTTGGCCACCCATACATTATATAATTTTCTTTTGCTCAACTCTCCCATCAGCACAATCAGTGTTGATGGGGGAATTCCTCCTGCTGTGTTATTGTATTCTGCATGACAATGATCACTGCACTGCCAGATATAGCCGCCGGCAGAGATTGAACGAAACACAGACAGGCTGGTTGTACTGATATCAATCGATAAATCAACTTCAATATAACCAGCCTGCTCATTGATGGATCTTAATTCATCCGGTTCCCGCTGAAAAGGCAGAATTTCAATCTGTCTATGGCCAGCTTAGGTCTCAAAAAATGCTATGGCACCTGTAGATATCATACTAAATAAGAAAGTAAATAAAATTACAGACAAATGAAAGCATTTAACAAATTTGTTTTGGCTTCCAAAACTGGAATTGTGGATGTTCATATTAGCTAATGTGTGCTGCTTTAACCACTTCAGCCCCGGAAGGATTTCCAGCTTTAGGACCGGAGCCCTTTTTGCGATTCGGCACTGCGTCGCTTTAACTGAAAATTGCGCGGTCGTGCGA
>BLSH010033090.1:76491-100363 GCA_018402905.1 Glandirana rugosa
TAAGAGATCCCAGAGACGATTTTTTATTAAATATTACAAACCCCCAAGGTTCAGTAAAAGATCGTCTTTTGTGACCAATACATTAACATTCGGTGATTACACTCTCTCCCAAATCAGAAATTTACCAATTTGAAAGGACTATCGGAATAAACACAACAATGTATCTTCTTCTTTCCAAGCAATGATCTCCGGGCTATCAGGAAAGTTTAACCATTTAAAGACTAAACCCTCTCTCACATTAGTGGCTTACAATTACATAACCAGTGTTTTCTGCTAGAAAATGACTTGGAACCCCCAAACATTATAAATTATTTTTTAGCAGAGACCCTAGAGAATAAAATGGCGGTTGCTGCAATATTTTATGTCACATGGTATTTGCGCAGCAGTCTTTCAAGCGCAATTGTTTGGAAACAAATACACTTTTAATGAATAAAAAAAAAAAACAGTAAAGTTAGCCCATTATTTTTTTGTATAATATGAAAGTTGATGTTACACCACGAGAAATGTGACCTTTATTCTAAGCAACAAAATTGTGATAAAGCCCTGAGTACCATCAACAATTACCACTCTATGTGCAGCTGGGCTCCAGTATTTCATGGTGACCGGAAACCCACCAGAGCAATGAAAAGTCACTGTGGGGGACACACATGTAGGTAGGAAGTGGCTGCAAAGAGGCAGCAGAAGATCAGCAGCGCTGGAATACTTTTCACCTTTTCTTTGTATTTTATTTACAATGTCACTAAGGCTTTGTTTAGATGTGCAAGTCGGGTGGTAATAATGTGCAGTAGAGATGTTTTTGCCACCCTTAAGCTCCATTAGGCAGCAGATGAGAGGGTGTTTTACATGCCGCAGTCACGATGCATTCAACATAATAAGGAGTTTCCCCCATAACAGATTTTTTAGTGTCACTCTTTCTGGCCAGCCTATAACCCTGATGTAATGGTGGAGTTATTGACTGGCTGCTCTGCTGTGAGTAAGGGTTAGGGGGGCGCAAATTACTTGTCTTACCCCTGGCGCTGACAACCCAACACTACGCTATAAAAAACGGGCTCCTAACTTTTTCAGCCGGCTCCTAGATTCAAGGCAAATTTGTCAAGCCCTGACCTAAGTCTAAGTTGCAGAGAAACTAGGATTAAAAACAGAAATCTAGATAACCAAAAGGATCATATTAAAGCCCAACTGCAGGAAAAACATTTATTTTTTATTTTGTATGGAGTGGAGAAACATTTGAACCTCTAACACAAGTGTTCATTGACAAATGCTGAAATATGACCGCCTCCCCTCAAAAGTAATATCACAGTGGAGATGTATATATTCAAACAAACGATAATTGCAATCAGTCCAAAAAAATATAATCACTTGATAATGAAATGACATGTAGACAGTCCACAGTCCAAAAGTGCTGGTGCTATATGTAAACACATAAATCAATCCATAATCTTCAATAAGTGACTTGTGCTTGAAGGTGCTCAAAGAAAGTGCTCAAGTATCATTCCAGGTGCAGCGTGACAAAACTGTGCCAGACCCCCTATGTGTCCCCACTCACCAAAAAGTGTTGACCTACTGCTTTTCAGTCAGAGGTCACACAAGCTTACGTCAGTGGGGAGAGACTGGAATGGAACAGGATGTCCAGACCTCTGGAATAAACACTGAATCTTCGCACAGAGAGGGGTCTTCTGGATGGCTCAAATAAACAGAGAACAACCTCATGTGCAGACTATTAACCAAAGTCACTTTATTGCGCCATAAAAATGTACTTCCAGGATGACAGATAAAAAACGCCTGGTATGCAGTAAGGTGACAGCAACAGCATGCGTTCCACAGTCTCCTGCCCCTGACGTAGACGGCTGCGGCGACCGGAAATGACGTCAACGCGTTTGCCCTTAGCATAGGGCGTCATCACGGATTTACGCAATTATTGTTTGTTTGAATATATAAATCTCCACTGTGATATTACTTTTGAGGGGAGGCGCTCATATTTCAGCATTTGTCATTTCTAAGCGGACTTCTGTCCGAGGAGAGCTGCCCCCCGTTATAGGTATGTGGGCCCGTAGTGGGAACACGCACATATTTAAACACTATTTGAGCACTGTTGTATGTTGAGGGGGCGCTGTTTTTTAGTCTGAACAAGTGTTCATTGTTGCCTTGGAACCCCTTGCATAAATCTCCCTTCTCTTCCGGTGTTGTCTTCCGGACAGGAAGAGAGGGGAATCTCTCCAACAGGGCCTCAATAAAAGCATGTTTGTTTGGTATAGTGGGAAAGGGTTACATTTTTTATGTTTGCACCCCTGTTGAACTGATATCCCACACTTCCTGTGTGGTCAATACAGGCTTGTTCACACGTGTATGGATTATGAAAAATGAAGCAATGTTCATTAACGCTCCTATAGCATTTATGATATGTTTTTGTTGCGTTTGAAGTGTTGAAAAACCTTTGAGAATTCTGGATAAATGCCCATGGAAGCGTTGCTTTTCTAGTGGAAAGTGTTTAAAGGGGAACAAATATGGAGGAAATTATCTACTCTGAGGTGTGGTTAGGTTGTGATGTAATGGTAGACATTTCTGTGATTTCTCTGCAAGATAAATTTGTATGCTTTGATCTCTTTGACACTTGGCTGGGTGCAGCTCAACTTTGCAGACATAAAGCTTTTGTCGCTGACAATACACAATGCCTCTGCTCCTACCTAACATGGTCAGTATTGCTGGCTGGTTGATGCTTTTGTCTACAAACACAAGTAAATGGTGTTACCACACGGCTGCCCTGTATCAGCAGGAAGTGACCGGAGCTGCTCTGTCCTAGTTCTCTATTTCCCAGTGCATTCTGGGATACCAAAGCCTCCGCTATCACTCTCCCAATGCCCAGCTAACACTTTATAAATGTTTCACTAACACACAAAAAATGCTCTAGGATCTGTTAAGGTGTGGTTTCAGAGCCATTACCATTGAAATCAATAGAGACAAGTGTCGATGCCTCATGAAAGCGTCATGCTGCTTACTTTTTAACATGACGCAACACGATGCTACCGCTGTGTGAATAACAGTGTGTGGTGCCCATTGTAATATTCATGGCAGGCATTGAAGGGCGGTAACGAGGCTTTAAAATATCTGAATAGCTGTTGCTTAAACACAGGGTATCGATGTACGTGTGAACAAGCCTTAAGAGATAGCAAGTGAGGGGAAATTAAAAAAAAAAAAAAAAAAAACTGCTGGTATTTAGAGCATTGTAGATCCAGATCCTAAATATAAAGATCCACCAGAGCTTTGTATTTAAAAAACACACATCAAAGTTATATTCCGGAGCCTCACCACAGGAAGACAGCCAACTAGATTAGTGCCCATTAAACTACTCAATTTACAGCCTTGCATCTCACATTGATAACAGTAATAACTAAAATGCAAAAGAGAATCCAGAGCACGCCAGTAAAGTCCTATATTTATTATATAAAACTACTCGCAAAAGTTTCCAAATAACTACTCCTCATCCACCATATTGATTCCATTTGGCTGAGCCACAAATTCCAGAGAGCACTGATTGTGGCCAGTGGGTGCTAACCTAAAACATAGTGCAGATGAGTCAGGCAGAGTGGTGCGTGATATTATTAAATCTATAGCAATGCATGGCAATGGAAGAAGTGGTGCTCCTTTATCGGCATCTGTAGTTTGTGACTGCAATCCCCTTTGACTTTCTGGGATTTGCAGTTCAACCACAAACTATTTTGGCAGACAGTATGAATGATTTCTTTTGGCTACTTCTCTGCGTAGCTTTTTTTTTTTTAATCAATAATTACCACATACTTAGCTATGCTAATTGCACTCTTTTGTCTTTTGCATTGGAATCAACATCTAAAATATATCACAACAAAAGCAGATAAACAGTTTAACCAGAACTCGTACAGAAGATTTAGTACAAAACCATTTAAAGCGGAATTCCACCGATTTCACAGCCTGGAGCACACTGCGCATACGTCACGCGTTCTGAATGGCCGGGCAATCTTCTGGGACCTGTGATGTGTCCCAGAAGCTTGCAGGGAGGGAGGGGTGGGAGAGGAGAACTTCCGCTCGGCACCTAGAGTGGAAGTGGAAGCTGGGCACCTGTCAAAAACTAGGTACCGTATCCTTACCCCAAAAAAGAACATGCCAAATGTGGCAAGTCAGGGAGTAAGGATTGCTTAAAGCGGAGTTCCACCCTAAAGTGGAACTTCCGCTGGTTGGATTCCTCCCCCCCTCAGGTGTCACATTTGGCACCTTTCGGGGGGGAGGGGGAAGAGGACACCTGTCTTTAGACAGGTGTCCTTTTCCACACTTCCGGGAGTTCTGGTCGGCGGACGCGGCCGCTGACGTCAGAAGCCGGCTCCCTCCTCCCTGCTCGCTCTGCTACTGGCCGCCTGGCCAGTAGCAGAGCGTGGCAGAGCTCGCGCATGCGCGGTAAGGTGCCCGGCGTGAAGCTGTACTGCTTACACGTCCGGGTTCCCTTACCCGTGATGGAGGCGGCTGCACCCGTCCCCCGATCCGAAGATCGGCGGCGGGTGCCGACATCGCTGGAGTCCAGGACAGGTAAGTGTCCTAATATTAAAAGTCAGCAGCTACTGTATGTGTAGCTGCTGACTTTTAATTTTTTTTTTTAGCCCGGACCTCCGCTTTAAAGCAGAAGTTCCACTTTTGGGTGGTCACACCACAACGTGCAAATTTTTTTTGCGTGGGAATCTGACATGACATCAACATTGGTGTGAATAGGACACATAACTGACGCAAATGAAATTTGCGCAGTTTTCCCTTCAGTTCCCATCACTATTCATGCACGTATGGTGTGAATGAGCCATGAAAGGAGGAGTTTTGTTAACCATTATTACCATTATAAGTTGTTTGCCTTGATGGCTTCAAAAATCTAGATTTACAAGGGTGTAACTATGAAGTCTAATTTGCACAAACAAACTCTATAAATGAATTTGTAACACTTTCCCATATTTACAAAAGACAATGTGAGTATAATTACACACACACACACACACACACACACACACACACACACACACACACACACACACACACACACACACACACACACACACACACACACACACACACACACACACACACACTGTGCTCCCTGAAACTGGTTTGATGGATGACCCCACCTGTTGGACAAAAATGGTATTTAAAAGTAAAACATAATTTTTATCCAAACTTGTCCTTAAGTCCCACCAAGAGTTCAGGTTTTGCGACAACCTAAATGTAGCTTACAGTGGAGCTTCTGACAAACAGCTATATCAATCTATAACACTTTAGCTGCCAAATAATTTGCAATTCTGCTCAGATTCAGAACTTCACCTTCCTATAGAACCTCTTTGCCCCTAGCCTGTATACTGAACAATGAAAAAGCATAAATAAGCAGGTTTCTGACCTAGAAAGCAATATAGATATCCAGGAAGTAGCAGAGGTATGTGCATCATAAAGAATGGCTAGCAAAATTCCAAAATTCATGCACAGGAATAGAATAACAATACAGTACAAAAGTTTTAGCCACTTGCGAAACAATGATATAAAGTGAGGATGCTTTCAAGAATAAATTAATATTTTTTATCAATTAACAGCCTAAATAGTTAAAAAAAAAAAAAAACCCAACACCTTAACTGAATCAATATTTGGTGTGTCTACCCTCTATCTTTAACAGCACCGAATTACCTGGGTACACTTACAACCTACAGTCCATTGGTAGTTTTAGCAGTCTCAGTCACTTTGCTCTCTTCATGTAATTCCAGGCAGGCTCAGTGGTGTAGAGATGAGGGCTCTGTAGGGGCCATGCCATCTTTTCTACGCATAGGTCTTTTCATTGAAGATAGTTCTTTATGACATAGACTGTATGTTTGGGGTCATTGTCCTGCTGCAGAATGAATACGGGGGGACTATCAGATGCTTCTCTGATGGTACTGCATGATGGAGAAGTATCTACGCAAATTTTTTTTAGTGCTGAGGAAGTCATTCATTCTGACCAAATCTCCAACTTCCATTTGCAGTATGCAGCCCAAAAGCTGAAAAAGGAACCTCTACACCTCTCTCTCCAGGATTTTGGCAGACAAACCTCCTTCTAATACAGCCAAATATTGCAAAATTTGGATCTATGAGTCCAGAGCACATGCTGCCATTTTTCATGATTTTTATGTTTCCTACAGTTGTTGCGCTGAGTTTCCCTGGTGACTACTTTGTTTTTGGTCCTCAATGTTGTCTGTTCTTTGTGCTTCTCCATTGAAGAGCTTGGACAGCACATCTGGAAACAGCTGTCCCTCCTGTAATATCTGCCTGTGAGAAACCTTGTTAGTGCAGGAAGACTACCTTGTGTCCTGCTGATGTACTCAGCCTTGCCATTGTGTAATACTGTTTTTTTTTTTATACACTGAACAGTCTTATATGACATCATTGTGTTTGTAGAGCAAGGTTTTCACTCACAGTTTCATTTCTCCTACACAGCAGCTTATTTTTTTTATTTAAAAGCCTATCCTGACAGTCTTTATTTCCCCCTTACCTTATAAAGCCAGCAATACACACCGATATCTCCCATCCAGGTCCCTCACTGTCACCACTTACTGTGCTGGAGACTGCTAATACAGCACTGAGATGGTGTCCCGACACCACCATTCCCCTGCAGGCAGTGAAATGGATGCCCAAAGGAGGACCTCGAGCAAGAAGTGAATAGAAGAAGGGCTGAAGTGTCATGTGACCATGGCTAAGTAAAAAGGGGAATTTAAATGGGGCTTTTTTTTTTTGGTTTTTCCATTAACACAGCGGTAAGTTAGAGGAAGGTGGTGTGGCATGGGGGTAATCTTTATCACAGGGGTTTTAATGATTGTATTTTAACTAACATGTTATCTTGTTAATCATTAGCACCTCTTAGGTAAGATTATCTATTCATGAACTGGATCATATACTGTACCTACAAAATCCTTAACTGTGTGCAAGTATACCTGGGAGAACTGATGTTGTTTTGCAAAGGTTGGTAAACGGTGGCACACTATTATTTTTTGTTCCTTTTTATGCATTTTGTATACCATTAATTGGTAGATAAAAATAATTTCATAAATTTTTGAAAGCATCCTTATTTGCAGCTTCTTTCATAAGTGGCTAAACCATTTCACACTACTGTACAACGCGTACACGTATCTGAACTGGGCATTTTGCCTGGAGATCCAATTTAAAGCTCACTTGATACAAGTTATATGTGTTGCCATCACTGACCTCCTGCAACCACTGGCTGCCTTGCTTTTATGATTTGCACCTGTATTTAATTAGTCTTTTTTTAAATTCCTTACTCAGAACTGTGCAGATCACAAAAGTCAGAGGTCCTTATCTAAAAACTTGTTCTGGGTCAGTGACTTAAAGGGCTATCTTCCCCCTCCTGCTACTTCGTTTGGCTACTAGGACCAATAGGACATATCTGCAATTTTGAGTATATGTGAGCACCTCATACACTTGCCCTCTTACATGTGACAGTGCTGATTGGCCCAAGAGTATCATATGGAGACCGGGAAGGAATTCATAACCATGTGTAAGCTTTAACAAGTTGGTATGAAGCTTACACAGTACTTTCTTTTCCAAGTCCTGGCGGCCAGGTATAGTGGCAGCGAAAAGGAAAGGTAAGTGTATACTGCTGGGGAAACACAAAGCTAAGATCGTCATCCTGGGCTAGTTACATATGCTACAAGTCTGATGTCAGAACGCCAAATTTCAACAAAACAAGGAGCTGTAAGAATAGGAAATCACATTTTGTCAGGGAAAACGTTAAAAGACCGTTTTCATGGACATGATTGCCCATCAAATGACTATAGCAATATTTTGCACGGTTTCTGTGACCTCACTTTATCACCAACTGCTTCCCAATATATCAACAGAACAGAAATTTCTGAAAACAAGAAGGTGCCTGTCCGAATCGCATGCAGTTTCTCCACCGCTCTTGCATGAACCCAGGCTTGTCAGAGATTTCAGCCTGGGTTCACACAGGATCAGTGTGGGAAGGAGTCGCACCGCAATCCTGTTCAAATTTCATGTGATTTTTTGCAGTGCGATTTGAGCCAATTCATTTTGTATTGATGCACATCACACCACAAAGTATTGGTTTGGGGTATCAGGAGAGTTTTTACAAGTACGAGTGCTCATGAAAATACTCAGTATCAGCACCGATATCAGTGCATTCCTAATTATTGTCATACACCGGAATTAAACCTTACCAGTGAATAAAAATCGGTCATTGCATCTCCTAGTCCTGGTAAATCTCTGAAACGTCAATATGGTCCGATTTCATTTTCTAGCTAGAAAATTTGCCAAAATCTCTTAAAGCAGTTGTATACCCCACTTGATTTTTACCTACAGGTAAGGTATAAGGCTTACCTGTAGGTAAAATGAATATCTGCTAAACCTGTACAGTTTAGCAGATATTCACCCTACATGCAGACGCTGACGTCAGCGGTGCATGCGCTATGAAGGTCCGGCGGATTGTGCCGGAAGGAAGACGTCATCGCGGCTCCGGCCACTCACATCCCTGGAGCCCGCAAACCCGGAAGTAACACTTAAAAGTGAATCAAAGTTGAAAAAAAATGTAGAAGTACCTCTTTCATTATCCCAAATTTGTCATGCACAATCTCTTCAACGCTTTTAATTTTGCTGAGAGTAGCTTGATGCTTAAACAACATGTCTTCCCTGTCTCGTAAACTCTGCTCCCGTTTTTTCAACTGAAGTGAATACTCATGCTGCGACATCCTTTCTTTCTATAGAAATATAAGTGCATTGTCATATGGCATTTGTAAAGCAAAGAAATTAAGTTTAAAAAACATTGTGATAAAAGTCTTTAAAAGCGGTTAAGCAATATACCACAATGGCCTTCAACACAAATAAATTATATACAATGCTTTATTTTTACCAGATTATGGTTTAATTTAAACCTGCTTTACCATCCAACCCTTTTTACCTTAACATTTTGCTGGAAACTGATTTAAAGAAGAACAAGTATCAATTTTTAAAAATAATTGTTGAATCTACCAGGGGACCAAGTACATGTAGCATTGATCCTGTTTTGATAGATGCTGCAGTTCCAAAACTAGCGTGGTTAACAGCATGGTATTCCTCCCCCCCACCACTGTTTGACCATGCTGCTCACATGGAGACAAATATTTAATGAGGTCTGACTAACCGTGATGGACTCTGCTGTAGACGAGTATCATCATACAGCACAGCAGGGCTCAGCTGGAATCAGAACACAAGCACCTCGCGGACATTATACAAACTATTCTGTCACAGGCATTGTAGCGCATGCTTACTGGCAGCTGGCTGCTAATAAACCTATGCTGCGATGACTGTGGCAGAACAATTTCTATGTTTACTAGCAGCCAGCTGATCACACAGCACCGCCAGTGCTGACAGAGCAGTCAGTGTAGACAAGTGATGTGTGATCAGCCAGCTGAAAGTATACATATGCTGTGTAGAATTGACAAGCATTCCTCCAGTGCCAACTGTGCTGCCCTGCATCCTGCAGCGATCTCCATGCCACCAAGCATCAGTCTAATACCAGTAAACAGCACCAGCAGCTTCATCACACCAATAAAAATCACATCCTGGTCAACAGCCTCACATTGCAGGTCTTCTGCTTACTGTGAATGGGGAGAAATGGTAGGACGGGAGAAAGAGGTCTTCCAAGAGCCCTAACAAATGAATGTTCTATATACCCAAGAAATGAGCTGTGTGTATCCATCTGACTGTGATTGCATATCTACCTGTCTTTTCTCACCAATGCCTATATTCCTTTAATAAGCGCTGTGTCCATTCAACAGCCCCATTCAGATAACCCTGCACTGGAGACTTTTAGTCCTTACAATGCAGGATTTTCCAAATATATTTGTATCCCTAACAGATTTGCCAGATAATTCTTCTCCACTCTTGACTCATTGTGTAGTTTCTTAATTTCCTTGCAGGCCTTTTATATTTGCCTTCAGCTGTAATACTGCAATATATGTCTCGAGTTAAGTGCTCTTACAGAAAAGGACTGCCCGATACAGAAGTGCACTCGATCTTTGATGTACCATTTATATGTATGCACCATCTGTTTTTTGGTTTTTTTTTAACTGAATGAATAGGTGCCACTTAAACATGTACTCTACTGTATTACTTTCAAAAGCATAGAAGATGGGGTGGAAGTGGATTACTAAAACTAGAGCAGCTGTGAATAGTAGCCACCAATTAGCTTCTAACTTCAGCTTTTTCACTTAAGCTTTGAAGATGAAAGCTGGAAACTCATTGGTTGCACAGCATATGTGAATTCTCAAAGGCCCATCCACCTTAAAACTGAACGCCATCCCTAAGAGCCATAAATAATATAGACCCACCTTGTGTGCACCAAATGCTTTTGTTATTCCAGCTTTTACCTTGTAAAAGTAGCATGTGTGGGGTATTTAAACCCGAACAATGAACGTCTCTTATTTGCTCTCTTTTGATCTGCTAAAGCCCAAGGTTATTTTTTTCCCATTTTTTTTGGATACAAAAACACGTTACTTATGTGTACTGGTGTGTAATTACATTACCTCCAGACAGCTACAGCTGTTAAACATCTTTAGATCAGTGACCCCTTCAGAGTTGCTGGATAGTGATATGGGTAGCCGTGAACAGAAAGAAGCTGCTGGTACTAAAGAAAAGTTGCACCATTCCTCACCCCCCACCTTGATGAACTGAGATGGAGCAGATCCGGACGGTCAACTGCTCCTCCTCCATTCACAGAATGTGATGCATTGTGGAATATGCAAAATATAAATGGAGGAGAGGGCAGGCAAACAGCGCAACTGTTTTTAGCAGTAATTGCTGTTAAACTTTAAACAGCCCTAAAAGGAGACAATAAACAGGAGATCTTTTACCAGAAGCAGCCATCGACAGGTAATATAATGCACATGTGCCCAAAATACCCAATGATCATGTCAGAAATTCAGAATTGTCCTGTGTTCAGTGCTCACTTCCTGTATTATCCCAAGGACAGGCCTCCCAGTCCTGATCTTAGAACTATAAAATGATTAGCCTTTATCTTATGTGAAGATGGGAGAGAGGTTGGGCCTGATTACTTTGGCAAAAGAAAAATGGGCAGGGCTGGCAACATGCAATTAAAAAAAAAATACTGTGTTGTCAGCCTACAACAGGACTCAGGATTGGAGTGCATTTCAACAGATATTTTTCTGTATTTGCAGAGTCTTTAAAAAGGGATAAGCATAGGAAGATGCAAAACAGGTGTGTTTCCTGTATGTTTTGGGTATAGTGACATAAATGAAAAACGACTATAAGTTACCTGCAATTTCTGGTAGATTTCTGACAACTCTTCATAAATATCACGAACCTCCGAAGATAAAATACTTGGGACCTTTAAGGAACTGTTGTGTGGTCTTCTCAGATTCAGTTTATTAGCAATAGGGCTGTTAGAATCCAGAGATGGCTCAATACAAGTGTTGGCTACCAGATGAGAAGGTAATGTGACATCTGTAAAACAAACATCAATGAAGACTCTCTAAGACAATCGCTAAAAAAAAAAAAAAAAAATAATAATATTGCAAATCATTTATAAAGCTTTAACATTTGCATGGCATTTCACCAGTTTTAAAGAATACCTTCACATATTAAGCAGAAAAACTGGATGTAAAAAGGTGTGTGCACTTTAGAAGGACAAAAAGAGGTTTGGGTACACAACACTGAAACGCTACATTTCTTTTACAACCACTGGAGAGAAGTGTCAGATTTTACTTTGAAGGAGAACTAATATATAAATAGATAGTTCTGAGTAGATTTGGAAAAGGTTAGAAATCACAGCTGGCTGGAGAGAATCACACATCTTTGGCAATTAACTTGGTTAACATTTAGGTGTTTAGCTGTAGAAAGCCATGTTAGTGTTAATAGCTGAACCAGTACTGTATTTACCTGTCTCTGTGTACAGATGTGTATTATAATCCTGAATAGGACAAACGTCTTCATCACTCTGGTCTGCCATATCCATCTGACTGAAATCATATTCATAATCGATCCTATCAGAACCGAAATAATTAGTATACAGTAAAGCCCAGGCTATTTCTAGCCATAAAAATAGATCCTACACATAGACTTTCTGAGCATACAAGACACTAAGGCCTCATTTATACCTGTTCTGCAGTTTGAAGCACTATCCACATTCAGATCGCTATCCAGAGAGCAACAGACAGGCAGTGAGGAGGCAATGTATCGCCTCCTCACAGCCTGTTTTAACGCCCTAAATACCAGACAACCATACCGCAACCACAAGCATTCTGCGTGTTTGCGAGTGAGTTGGTTCTGACCTCAGAAGGCAACATGTGGTATAATTGCTCCAGTGATCACAGCATGTGTACTCATGATGTGGTCTCAGCTGCAAAAGGGGGCGGTGTTGTGGGGTGGTGAAAACGTGGCTCAACCACAGGGTTTTATTGCCCCAGATCACAAATGTAAACAAGCCCTGAAAAAAAGTCAACAGCAAATTTATAGATGTTTGCACACAAAAGCTCCCTGGGACAACTCACAAAGAAAAAAAATGAAATCTCTTTGTACATCAAAAGAAAATAAACAACTTTCTATAAATACAACACTGCTAACATACAATTAAAGCAGAAATTTCATGAGATATGTATACAGGTGCTTCCATGCTTACAGAATTTCTTTTTTTGTTAAGAGTGCACAGCCCTACTGCAGCACAGAAAGACCCTCTGTCCCATTCAAATTCTTATCCCCCTGGTCACTGGTCTTGGATATTCCCCACTGTACATCTTCGTAAAGCAATTGGTTACATAAATATGTCGCCACTTGCTGAAGCCTGAAGTCTGAACTGCCAACTGCACTGTGTAGTCAGACAAATATGGGTGGGCAGAGTCAGAAGCAGACTTCTGGTCTGCCGCACAAATGTTCACAGTCCGGCCCACATGGCCTCCCATTCAGACATGAAATGCCAGGGCCTAATGGGATTTGTAATCTTAGTGAGCTGCGATGAAAACGAACAGGATGTGACATCACCACTTCTGAGATACCTCCTTCTGGAGCCCAAGGATTGACAAATATTATATATAAAGAGAGGACACCACAGGGTGAGCGTTTAATAAAAAAAAAAATAAAAAAAAAAAAAAAGCGCAACGTTTTACTCAAAAGAAGGATAGTGGAAATAAACCCTCCCTTTCTTTACAGTCAATGAAGCTGCCATCTTAGCCTCCTGTTTGATACACAGGAGCCATGGTGCTGCAGATCAGTTATGATACCAGCCATTTGATAGCTTGACAGTTCAGCTGAGAGTACAAGTTATCATTCATGGCCCTATTTTGGGAAACCGTTAAATACAAAACTATTGAAAAGATTTAGGTTGGCCATACGTTAGCTTTTTTGTACAATTTTCTTTAGATTTACCATAAACCATATAATATGAGGTCAAAACTAAACAACATTTTCAATTTTATCCAATTAATTAGGCAGGCCCTTGTACCACATAGTTAAAAGGCAAATCTAAAGAAAATTGGACAGAAAATCTAACATGTATGGCCAGCCTAATTAGTCACCATCCTGGAGCTCAGCCAATGTAACTACTTTCAACTATATTCCGTTACCCCCATTTGGCACCGGTGTGAGTTGCCATGAGATTTGACAGTTCCAAATCTCATGACAAGTCACACCCAATTGCTGGCAATGGAACTGTTCATGTCGCAGCGATTATGAAAAAGGTTCCTGTACTACTTTTTACAGATTTAATTATGGCTTGCATAGACTTCTGTTAAATGAAGTCACAAGTTGCAATGAAAGCCTTTGAAATTGCGCTGAAGTAGCACTGCTGTAAATCAGGGCTGAGACTAACAGAAAAAAAGGTCACATGATCAGGCCAACCTCACACTTTTATTTTCCAATAAACTACATAAATTATAAATGGAACGCAACACAGCTTTACTACATACCAGCGTTGCAGCGCACTATGTAAGAAAAATAGTGCAGGTGAAATTTTTTGTGCATTCTCAGTCTATTCAAATAAATGGGCTGTATTAACATAAGGCATGTTAACACACCAGAACAGTAAGGGCACTTTCACACTGGGGCGGGGTGGGGCAGTAGCGGTAAAGCGCCACTAATTAGCGCTGCATTTCCCGTTATTATAGCGGTGCTATGGCGCTGCTATGCAGTCGGGAGCGGGGCACGTTTAAACCCCAAGGAGGAGTTAACAAGGGGTTAAAAGAGCAGCTGATTGGCGCTTCCACAGCAGCTTTGGGGGCGTCATCCATTGATTACAATGGGGGAGCGGTGTGGGAGCAGTGTATACACCGCTCAGCGCGCCGCCCCAAAGATGCTGCTTACAGGACTTTTTTTCCTCGTCCTGCAAGCACACCGCCACAGTGTGAAAGCACTCGGGCTTTCACACTGGGGAGAATGGGGTTGGGGGGATTTAGTCGCTTGTACATGCATTATTTTTAGCACCGCAGCGCCTGAAAAAGGACCCAGTGTGAAAGGGGTCTAAGGTGTGAAGGAGGCCTTAATGGTTTAAGATTTTTTTTTTTTTTTTTTGCAACAATATACGAATAAGCAGATTTACTCTTAAAAACTGTTTTACCATTTAGAATCCTGTATTATTCCCAGCAATTCCTTGAGGGCTTTGTTGTAATGCTTCTTGTCACTGACAGTCACAGCTGAATGTGATGTTGGCGACGCAAGCATCCTTGACTCTGCCATCTAAAAATCCAGAAAACCTGTAAAGGCCAGAACAAATCACAATAGGGTCAATATAATATGGTATACTTTGAATAAATCAGACTGAAAGACTAGAATAAAGACCACTGACAGAAAATATGAAAGTAAGAATTGCAATGGTACCCCTCCCTCCTGTGTCTGTTTTATCCTAGTCCAATCTAAGGAATCAAAAATCATCTTTGATGCTGAATCTAGCGAGATCTGTGCCAACCTACACATCTGCTGCCCTAAATTACATTTTTTCTTTTCTTATTCCTGCCTGAAATGGTTCTTTTATGTGTGCTTCTAACTGTGCTGCAATATGTAGGTTTATTGAGTTTCACCAGATCACACTGCAACAGGGTTTGCTGCGCTGCTTTGTACTTGTATAGCATTCTCACAAGTTTCAATGTGTATTAACCACTTGACCTCCGGAAGATTTACCCCATTCTTGACCAGTCCATTTTTTGCGATTCGGCACTGCGTTAATTTAACTGACAATTGCACAATCATGCGAAACTGTATCCAAATAAATTTTACATCCTTTTTTAACATTCCTTTTTTTCCCACAAATAGAGCTTTCTTTTGGTGGTATTCGATCACCACTACATGTTTTATTTTTTGCGCTATAAACAAGAAAAGACCAACAATTTTTAAAAAAAAAAAAAAAAAAACACACACCATTTACTTTCTGCTATAAAACATATTCGATATAAAATGTGAAAAAAAAAATAAGATTTCTTCAGAAATTTAGGCCAATATATATTCTGCTACATAGTTTTTAAAAAAAATCCCAATAATCGTATATTGATTGGTTTGCACAAAAGTTATAGGGTCTACAAACTATGGGATATTTTTATTTTTTTACTAGTTATGGTGGCGATCAGTGACTTATAGAGGGATTGTGTACCAACTGACACTTTTTGGGGGCCAGTGACACTAATACAGTGATCAGTGCTAAAAAAAAGCACTGTCACTGTAATGACACTAGCTGGGAAGGGGTTAACATCCTGAGCAATAAAAGGGTTAAATGTGTGCCAAGTCTGCGCTCTCTCACTGTGGGTGAGGTGCTTTTACTATGGGAAGGCACTGCTCCTTGTTCCTGCTTTGCAGGAACACAGGATCAATACCTTCCCTACTAACAGAAAGGCAATCTGCCTTGTTTACATAGGCAGACCGCCGTTCTGCCTATGTACTGTACAATTGGTGGGTGCCAGGGGACATCAAGCTCGCTGTACCCACCGCTGGACTTCTGTTGTGTGTGATCACAGTGGGAGCAGGTCGCTGGTGGTGCGCGCCCCAGACCCGGAAGTGTCAGATCATGTACTAGGTACGTGATCTGGCATAGAGCGGCCGCCCTGCTGCAGTATATCTGCAGTGGGCGGTTGGGAAGTGGTTAAGTATACTAGATGAAAAACGAAATAATCTGCAGTTGACCTCTCCCACAAAAGCTAGCGCCTGGCTGGAATAATACTTTGATGGCCAACACACGGGGGGGTGGGGGAGGGGGGGAGACTTACTAAAACTGGGACACTGAGAATCTGGTGCATCTGTGCATGGTAGCCAATCATCTTCGAACTTCAGCTTGTTCAATTATGTTTTGGCAAAAAAAAAACCTGGAAGCTGGTTTCTATGCAGAGTTGCACCACATTTTGCACTCTCCAGTGATAGTAAATGACCCCCATTAAGTACCTAATCTAAAACAAGAATGCAGTTTAGAAGTAAAGTAAAGTTGCAAGGAAGTCAGGAATCCTGATTTTTAGGCCTCATACACACGGACGTTTTTTGACGCCGGCGTTTTCTGGCGTTTTTTGCAGCTCTCCATGTTAGTCAATGGCCCCATAAAAACGTCGGCGTTTTTGAGCTGTAGATGGCGTCGGCGTTAGTGAGCTGAAAGTGGAACCCACAGCCATCGCGTTCTGAGGCTGTAACGTTTTGGCCCTTTTTTGACGCCGACGCCAACTAATACTGTACCGGCGTTTTCCGCCGTTTTTTGACGCCAACGTTTTTAGGTTGAAAAATAGCAGAGGGATGATTTTTTTTTTTTAAAACGCCTATTGATGCTGACGCTCACTAACGCCGATGCATAACGCCGAAAAACGCAGATTTTTTTTCCTTGATGTCGGGCCCAACATTTTGTTTGTTTTTAAAGATACACCCGTGTGTATGAGGCCTTATACCGGCCCTGGATTAGTGACTCAAAAAACCAGTTGACAGCATTTTCAAAAAGATAGGCTAGCAATGGCAGTCCAGATACTTTATAAAAATACAGGATTTGTTAGAATATTTTTCATCAGTACCCCTAGCTTGTCTGCTTCATGCTTGCAACATGAAATTATAGGTGAACTAAATATCCTCTCAAAAACCATAACACAGCTACTTGAGACATAGCATTTAGGAGACGGCCCCTTGTGTCCACTGCTGTTACAGTTCCGGAAAGGAAAATTACCATATATTAGACCCCTTTCACACTTGTGCGAGTTGTCCTGCGATTTGGGACTCCAAAGTCTCATGACAAGTCGTTACCCATTATTTCCAATGAGAACCATTCATATCTGTACGACTTTCAAGTCGTGCCAACTTCAAAGTAGTCCCTGCATTACTTTGGTCCAACTTTGATGTGACTTGAGGTCCATAGACTTCAATGTTAAACCCTCAAAGTCTCATGCAAATCACACCTGAATAATATAGATGCAATTTCTGTACTACTTCTGTACGACGTTGATGTTTTCATTGAGCCAAAGTTGAAGTCAGTCCAAAGTCGTACTGATCCCAAATCGCGTCAAAATCGCGGTAAAATTGGGTCGCTCAAGTGTGAAAAGGGGCCTAAGTATTACTTTTTCTGGCTGCCACCTCAATATGAATATAAAAAAGTAACCTGAAAAATGGCTTCAGTAGAACACCTCATAACATCAATGCATGTGAAAAGAGAACCAAGGTAAAATACACTAAACAAATACTAACATAGAGACCACTGTATAGAATGTTTCTCATCTTGAGTCTGCTATTGCCCCAAAACACATCAGAGACAGAGAATTTCCCTTTGTAAAGATGCAGGTTTGACACCCAAACATTCCCTCATGCCCAACCCCCTCCCTCTTGTATTCCTATTTAGTCCCATTGCCGTTGCCGTTGCTTGCTGGGGAAAGTGCTCAAAGCAAAGACAAGCCAGCATTATGAAGCGTCCGTCTTCTTCCTAGCTGTTGTCGGATCAGTCACTACAAGATGTAGTTGGTGCAGGTCAGACCTGATATATAGTGTTAGGAGGCATCTAGCAACATGGGACAAGTACTACATGTATTTTGTCCCATAGGGAATAGAACAGGAGAAAAAAGGATAATTCTCATTTAAGTCTTTCTGGTTGGCCCTTCCACATCCCACTGTGACATCAATCAGACATGAAGAGCTACATTGTGGAAGGAAGGATGAGAGTGTTGCATGCTCCCCGATAGCTGGAAGTACCTGGTATTTTCCTCAAGGCTGGGTTCACACCTATGCAAATTAGATGTGGCTTTCCCCGCATCCAATTCACGTCTGGAGATTGTGACTGGCTCTCTATGGAGCCAGTTCACATATCTCTGCAGCGGCTTCAGTGCGAATTGCACAAGAACCCTATGCATGTTTTGGTCCATTTTAGGGCTGAAATTGGACCTGAAGCGGTGAATTGTGACACACCAGACTCCTGCTGTGAGCCTCTGCGATCTCCAGTGTGAACCCAGCCTAAATGTCGTACACACACAATACAAAAAACGGAAGTCAATTTTCGTATGACGAATGATCTGCCGATTTTCGGATCGTTAGTATGGTGCTTTCGACAGCCGATTCCGTTTTTTTTGACCGACAAAAACTGGATGTGCAGACTATAAATTTTTTGTCGTATGTGAACTCAACGTCCGATTTTCGTTTAATTAGTACGATTAGTACTCATAAGAGCAAGACTACACATGCTCAGAAACTAAAAAATACCTACAAAACTATTCAACACATTATGTCACTTCTGAAGTTGTATTCTGTCGTACGAGTTTTTGTGCGGTTAGTAACCTCTTTACTTTCGACATGAAACAACCATGCAACAAAAAATGGTCGAACAGTCATCCAAAAATCTGATCATGTGTATGAGGCTTTAGTCTATTTCAAACATAGTTGAAGGGAGGAGGCTATAGGGATCAGTGCAGGAAAAGGATCAGTAAATATTTAAGGGGGAGGAAAAAAAAAAAAATCTATTGCTTTGCCTCCATGGTTCATTTTTGTGGAGATTCAGAGATATGGTGACAAACAGTCATTCTTAAGCCTCGTACACACGGGACGACGATCGTATACAACCGTTGTATGCGAAATTGATCGTTCGTATGCACGATTAGAACAGCCGGCATACGACGGTCGTACAAGGGAGTTGTATGAGCAGACTAGAAAACTTAGTCAAACCAACAAGCGCTCATACGACCGTTGTATCGTGTGTACAGAGCAGTTGGTACAACAAGTTGTATTGTGCAAAACACGCATGCTCAGAAGTCAGGAAGGGCCGGATGCTAATTACATGCACCTGAACGTTCTTTCTGTGGTCGTGCGATCGTGTAGTGCAGTCAGTATGCAAGTTACATTATCCAACATACGATTTGAGACGAGGCATTAGCTAGTTCTCTTATTTCCTACATTTCACATGCAATGAGACACCACTTGGATTCATCTAATGGAACCCAATGCTAAGAATACAATTTAGAAACAGGTAGCTTACCACTAAGCTTGATTGCAACTTCTTCTGTAAGAGAAAAGCAGCCTTTGTTCTGCAAGGACAACACAAAACATTACCAACTGTCTGCACAGCATAACTGCAACATGAGAAGTTTTATACAGATATTTGTCATTATTAGTAGCTCCTTCAGTTTGTTGTTTGCTCGTTAAAGCGGAGTTCCAGTCCCCTAAACATTTTTTCTTTAAAAACTGCTCTGCATTGGTCCTAACACGTACATTAACAATTACAACATGTCATATGTGTTGTAATTTTACTTTCTTTAAAAATAGTTTTTTACTTACTGATCTCGGAAGCAGGCAGGTTCCATTTTAGCTGTGGGCATCCGAAGCCCTCCTGTCTTCGTTTCCGGGATTTCCTCACATTTTCGCGCATGCGCAGTAATGCCACTGCACGGCTCTCCGTCTTCCTAACAGGTTGCCATAGCAATGTCGGCGTCGGCGCAAGGTCCCGCCCCATTGCTATAGCAACCTGTCAATCAGACACATTCGCGTCATTTACTGTCTGTAAATACCGCGAGATTTCGTCAGTAGGCGATTCGCAAAGACTGCTGGGATACATGATGCTGCTATCCCAGGAACCCTTGCAAATCGCCTAGGCTATGAAAGGGGCGGAAGTCACAAATAACTCCAAAATAAAGGTATTTGCAAGCATTAAAAAAAAAAAAATTGCCATTGTGAAAACTAGGAGATAAGAGCATGCAGGGCAGACAATGTTAAAAAAATGGGTGGAACTCCGCTTTAACCACCGCTGTACTGAGAAAAAAAAAATGGTGTGAAATGGCTGTGTTTTCAGTGATCACTAAACAGCTCAGATCACAATCATAGTGTACAGAGCCAATTAGAGTGCCTCTGTACCTTGTGATTAATGTGAAGCTATCTCAGCCATCACAAATTGTTCACATTCAGCCCATTCACAATATAGGAAGTTTCCCTTCCTCCATTGTGAATGGGTTGAATGTTTGAAAAAACAGCAGATAGGACGATCAGCATATCTCAACTGAATGTGAGGGGTTAGAGGAGTCCTAAAGTGTCACTGACAACCAATTGTGATGAGAGACTGTGTGTGGTTAAAATGCCACTGATCACGAAGGATGGGCTAGGGCTTGTTCAGAACCGAACGTGCCAGAGCCCACCAGGAAGTAAACCCTGCACTATGCTAATCACATTGCCCTGATGTGCGGCTGCAGCGATCTGGGAATGTCTCACTGCCTGTGATTAGCGCAGTGCAGGGTTCATTTCCTGGTGGGCTCGGGCACGTTCGGTTCTGAACACACCTGAGCCCATCCTTATTGATCATCAATGATTGTGGGATATTAAAGTGCCACTGGACATTGATGGCTGTGGGGAAGTTTTTGGCAGGATTTTAACACATTTGCAAAACAGTTCTCAACAGCCACTTTATTAGGTATAGCTGTTCAATTGCTTGGCAACACAGATTGCTAATCAGCCAATCACATGGCAGCAACTCAATGCATTTAGGCATCTAGACGTGGTGAAAATGACTTGCTGAAGTTCAGACAGAGCATCAGAATGGGGAAGAAAGGGGATTTAAGTGACTTTGAACGGTTGCTGATGCCAGACAGGCTGGTTAGAGTATTTCAAAACTGCTGATCTACTGGGATTTTCACTCACAACTGTCTCTGGGGTTTACAGAGAATGGTGGGAAAAAAAAAGAGAAAATATCCAGTGAGCAGCAGTTGTGTGAACAAAAATGCCTTGCTGATTTCAGAGGTCAGAGGAGAATGAGCAGACTGAGTTACTGTTGCCTTTCTATCCTCTAGAACCAAACAACCACTCATTACAACCAAGGTATGCAGAATACCATCTCTGAATGCACAACACATTGAACCTTGATGCAGATGGGCTACAGCAGCAGAAGACCACACTGGGTGCCAGTTCTGTCAGCTAAGAACAGGAAACTGAGGCTATAATTTGCACAGGCTCACCAAACTGGACAATAGAAGATTGGAAAAACATTGCCTGGTCTGGTGAGTCTTGATTTCAGCTGCGACATTCATATGGTAGGGTCAGAATTTGGCGTAAACAACATGAAACCATGGATCCATCCTGCCTTGTATCAATGGTTCAGTCTGGTGGTGGTGGTGGTGTAATGGTGTGGGGGATATTTTCACACTTTGGGGCAGGGCCCCTTAGTACCAATTGAGCATCTTTTGAACGCCACGGCCTACCTGAGTATTGTTGCTGGCCATGTCCATCCCTTTAGGACTACAGTGTACCAATCTTCTGATGGCTCCTTCCAGCAGGATAGTGCACCATGTCACAAAGCTCAGATCATCTCACCACTGGTTTCTTGAACATGACAATGAGTTCCCTGTACTCCAATGGCCTCAAAAGCCACCAGATCTCAATCCAATAGAGCACCTTTGGGATGTGGTGGAATGGGCGATTCGCATCATGGATGTGCGCCTGCCAAATTTGCTTCAACTGCGTGATGCTATCACGTCAATATGGACCAAAATCTCTGAGGAATGTTTCCAACACCTTGTTGAATCTATGCCAAGAAGAATTAAGACAGTTCTGAAGGCCAAAGGGTACTGGCAAGGTGTACCTAATAAAGTGGCCGGTGAGTGTATATGCCCACTACAGTTGGTGACACCCACAGGAGCACAGCCTCAGACAGGGTCAAAGGTGAACTACAATAATATTTTGTTTACATTTTCATTATTTTACTGCGTTCTTTTATTGATATTGTGTAAGCATTTTGATGGTTAATTTGTGCACAAATAAGGCGTATTCCAGTTTTCCCTACCATTATTGTAGAGCACCTTTGACCCTCTCTGAGGCTGTGTAACTATGTTGTGGGCTGTGTGCTATCAAATGGTGACACAAACAATCTGATAGCTTTACAAACCAGCTGAGAACTGATATAAGCACACTAGCAACTGTTTTGGAAAATACTTGATTTTTCTGAGCTTTTATCTACAGGAAAATGATGCTGTGCACGGTAAGTGGAGCAATTTTTTTTTATGGTTCTACAATTTCCTAATATATAAAAAATAGCGTTATCCCAATATGGAAAAAAAGTGGATTAAAGAGTAACTCCACTTTTGTTAAGAAAAAAATGAAAACACCCCCCTCTGGGTGATCTATGTACATTACAAGGATTTTAACAAACTTTGTTGCAGATTTCTACCCTTTGTTATTCTGAAGAAATAGCTGTTTGTTTGCCTGTGTTCATGTACAAAGTGAATCTGTATGGGGATTGGTTTTATAATGATCAGTCAGTTGTTGCACCTGTAGGGCACTAATGAGGAGAATTGTAGGGTCTGCATCCCTTTAGCTGTGATTTCCTATTGGAAGTATCTCATCAAAAATTGCATTTTTTTGCAGGGGATGCACAAATTAGTGCAAACTTCTGGGAAAATCAGTGACCAAATCACACAAGCAGGAAATGACAAAGTCGAACTATACTCACCTCGGTTCTAGTGACGCAGCATCCCAGAGCTCCCTGCCCTGCTGCTGACATCTTCGGGCGGCCAGCTTTCAGGTCCTAAACACCGGATCCTTCATTGGCCAGGCAGGGAAGACATCACTCCCATGCATGTGCGGGAGTTCAGTCAGATTTGGCATTGCTGAATTTGTATAGTGAACTGTGTGTGCGTCCCTCATTGTACAGGGGTGGATAGTCAGGTAGGTAACTTTAAGGTTGGGTTACATATATGTCGTGTGGGACACCACATGTGTTTCGGATAGCAATTGCACCGTATTTTAGAGCTGCACAATTTTGGTTAAAATGAGAATCATAATTTTGTTGCTTAGAATAAAGATCACAATTCTCGCGGAGTAACATCACCTTTCACATTATACAAAAAAAATGGGCTAACCTTTTATTTATTTTTTTTTAACCGCTTGCCAACCGTCAATCGGCAATTGACGGCGACAAGGTGGCGCTCCTGCGCAAATCGCCGTCATATGACGGCGGCTGCGAGATCGCGCCCAGTGAGCACGCGCGCGCCGCTGGAGGCGCGCCCGCATGCTCACTGTGTCCGGGGAGGGCCAGGGAGCGGGTGCGGCGGCTTCGATTGCCGCCGGCCACCCGCGATGCCCCCCCCCCCGGAGTGAAAGAACAGAGGTCCGTGTAAGTAAACACCTTCGGCGGCGTGGGCGAGGGACCGGGAGGGGCCTGTGTCACTCGTACGCCCGCGCGGAGGTCGCCGCGCGCGCACGAGTGACCCGCGCTAGAGCGTCGGCGGCAGTATACTGCCGCTAAACGCGTCCTCGCGGTGGAACAGCGGCAGTTAACGGCTAACTGCCAACCGTTCGCCAATTTTTTTTTATTTATTTTCCAATCGGGTAAAAAAAACATATTACACTTTCCACTACAATGAGGCGCTCTTAACACTAGAAATAAGATTCGTTGTTTTAATACTAAGAGTAAAAT
>BLSH010033090.1:130479-152385 GCA_018402905.1 Glandirana rugosa
TTTAAAACGTTTTTTCATTAAAAAGAAGTATTTAAACCCGCTATTAAATATGACGATGTATAGAAACCAATTTTATTGGGTTTAATCACCTATAATAAATAAGAGACACATTCAATATCTCAGATGTTCGATACCACTTTTAGTAACTTTTAACTAGTGTGGACTACATGACTGGTGGATAGAGTAAAGAACTCTGGGATTGTTCGGTCCTTTCATGTTTATGGGGGGTTTACTGGGGAAAAACCTTTCATCTGTAAGGTTCCAAAAATCATTCCCCGTACCACTCAAAAAACTTCAACATTAAAAAAGGGTGTTAAGAAACGTTTTACTTCTAAAAAAAAAAAAAAAAAAAAAAAATTAAAAAAAAAAAAAAAAAAAAAAAATCTTCATTTTGCAAAGAATTGTGGGAAAAAATTACAACTTCAAAAAACTCACCATGCCCCTTACTAAAAACCTTGGAATGTCTACTTTCCAAAAAGGGGTCATTTGGGGGGTATTTGTACTTTCCTGGCTTGTTAGGGTCTCAAGAAATGAGATAGGTGGTCAGTACATCAGGTGTGATCAATTTTCAATGATTTTCACCATAGCTTGTAGACTCTATAACTTACACAGAGAATAAATAATATCCACTAATTTGGGTTATTTTAACCAAAGATATGTAGCAGTATAAATTATCGCCCAAATTTATGAAGAAAAATTACTTTTTTGCAAAATTTTTCAATACAAACTAAAAAAAAGTGTTTTTTTTCCAAAAATTTCGCTACTTTTTCACTTATATTGAAAAAAATAAAAAAACCCAGCAGTGATTATATACCACCAAAAGAAAGCTCTATTTGTGAGAAAAAAATGATAAAAATTTTGTTTGGGTACAGTGTACCATGACTGAGTAATTGTCATTTAAAGTGTGAGAGCGCTGAAAGCTGAAAATTGGTCTGGTAAGGAAGGGGGTGTAAGTGTCCTGTATGGAAGTGGTTATTATTATTATTATTATTAATAATATTTTTTTTTTGGTTCGGGTTTGGGTGTTTATTATTATTAATAATAATATTTTTTTGGTTTGGGTTTGGGTGTTTATTATTATTATTAATAACAATTATGTATTTCATATTTTTTTAAGGTTAGGGGATTCCTCTTGTACTAAATTGTGATGTAACTGTACTGTCTGCCTTCATTTTGTAAAGCGCTGCGCAAACTGTTGGCGCTATATAAATCCTGTATAATAATAATAATTATTATTTATTTATTACATATTTTATTTTATTTATGATTATTTTTTGTTATTGTGTATTTAACATGTATTTATTCATATTATTACTATTTTTGTTTTATTTTTTGCATTTGAGCAGAAAATCGTGCAAAAATGCGCATTTCCATTTATTTCTATGGGATTAAAAGCGAGTAAATCTTCCCAATTGGAGCTACGAAAAAAAAACTCCACAAAACGCTGAGGTGTGAATGGGGCCTTAGCGCAGATAACGCAGTGCACAAGGATGGCAAAGTGTGAATGGGCCCTTGTGTTATCCTTTCAAGAAAGGGGCCAAAAATCGTCCACCTCTAAAGGTAATTCAGGATGCCTCCTTTCATGGTCAAACCTCAGCTGACCACCAGAGGGAAGCAGAGGGCATGCATGTATAAAGGGATGTTGGGGATGCCTATGCTGATGTAACAGACAACATATGGCCACAGCCCAGCTGCTGCCATCACACATTCTGTATACTGCCTTCTGCTATGTGTTTCCTAATAAGGATATGATGATGGGGAGGAAGTAGTGTCTGTGTGACCAGAAATTACTTCCCCCATCCTCACGCTGTGTGTTGGAGCTGCTGGTGAATAGAAGGTACTGTGATTGTATAGAAGATATATTAACCAATAATACTGTAAGGAAAGATCATTGACCTGTATGAATATTGTATTTTCACAGGGAGGAGCAGCGCCGCGATTGTGTCCAGAATCAGACAAGATGCAGGTGAGTCACAGGAAAATCGCAACCACGGGGCGTTCGACCCTCCAATGTGAGCCACTCCATGGGGACCCATTATTCCTACGCTTCTGTCCCTTTCCAATGTACAGGGGGTGTCCTATAATGCCCAGGGAATAATGAGACAGACCGCCAGCACTCCCCCAGTATTATGGACCTTCTAGAAAGGTCTGAGTTTCGTGAGGTTGCTTTAAATCTTCCGCTTGGTGACTTTTTTTTTAACGAGCTTTTCACGCTACCTATTTAACCATTTCAGCCCTGGAGGGTTTTACCCCCTTCATGACCAGGCCATTAATTTGCGTTAATTTAACTGACAATTGCACGTTTATCCAATGCTGTAACCAAATAAAATTGATGTCCTTTTTTTGCCACAAATAGAGCTTTCTTTTGGTGGTATTTGACCACCACCTCTGGGGTTTTTATTTTTTGCACTATAAACAAAAAACACAATTAAAAAAAAAAAAAACTTTCAGCTATAAATCTTATCCAATAAAAAAAGGAAAAAGTCAAATGTATTCACCAGTTTAGTCCAAAATGTATTCTGCTCCACATTTTTGATAAAAAAAATGCCAATAAGCGTATATTGATTAGTTTGCGCAAAAGTTATTGCGTCTAAAAACTTTGGGAATAGATTTATGGCATTTTTTTTTTTTTACTAGTAATGACGGCGATCTGCGATTTTTAGCGGGACTGCGATGTTGCGGCAGACAGATCAGACACTTTTGACACTTTTTTGGGATCAATGACATTTATACAGCGGACAGAGCTTTAAATAGCCACTGATTACTGTATAAGAGCCCTTTCACACTGAGCTGCCCGAGCATCAGCGGTAAAACGCTGCTAATTTAGCGGCACTTTTCCGCTGTTATAGCGGCGCTTTGAAGGGGTTAAATAGGGGTTAAAAGTGCTGGAGCGCGGTGTTCCCGGAGCCATGTACAACCGCTTCGGAAGCGCTGCCCATTCATTTCAATGGAGGAGCGGTGTATACATCCCTTCCGCACCGCCCGCAAAAATGCTGCTTGCAGGAGATTTTTTCCTCTCCTGCAAGCATACCGCCCCAGTGGGAAAGCACTCTGGCTTTCCCACTGGGGTACATTAGAAAGCAGTTTACAGGTGCTATTTTTAGCTAAATAGCACATGTAAAGCACCTCAGTGTGAAAGGGGTCTATATGTCACTGGCAGGGACGGGCTTAACACTAGGGGGCAATCAAGGGGTTAACTGTGTTCCCTCTGTGGTGTTTCTAACTATGGTGGCTGGGCTGACTGGAGGAGGAGAGAGATTGTTGTTCCCTATCACTGGGAACAGATGATCTCTCTCTCAACTCCCCTGTCAGAACGGGGATCTGCTTTTGTTTACACTCACAGATCCCCATTCTGCCTGCCTCAGGAGCGATCGCTGGTGGCCGGTGGACATCGAGTCCGCCCCACCCACTGATTGGCTCCTCCGCTAGTCAGTGAGCGTGCGCGCCCACACCACACTTTCCCGTGAGCGACGTACAACGGTGTTTTGCAGGAACGAGCCTTCCTGCCACTGTAAAACGACGGTGACTGGTCGGCAAGTGGTTAAAGGATAAGTCCAGTGTCCACCCTAACACTAAAATCCCTGCTTCTACAGACGTCCACAATCCACTATCTAGCCCTGTAAATAAAAAATTGACATACATACCTATTTTGATGTCGATCCGACCCGATCCCACGCTGAGCTGCCAGACGCAGCTTCGCTGTGTAGGCGGTGCAGAGGACACATCCGACAATGGAAGCCCCATAGTAGGTCTATGGGTGACGTCACTCTCTGTTCATTTCACAGCCGTTGTCGGCCGTGTCCCCTGCAGAGCTTCCACCGCTGGAGATCAGATCAGCTTCAAAAAAAGGTATGTATACTGATTTCTTCTTTACAGGGCTAGATAGATTAGTGTTAGATCTTGGATGCCTGTAGATGCAGGGATTTTAGTGTTAGGGTGGACTTACACTTTAACCTCTTGCTTACTGGGCACTTAAACCCCCCTCCTGCCCAGACCAATTTTCGTTTTTCAGCGCTGTCACATTTTGAATGAGAATGGCACGGTCGTGCGACGTTGTACCTAAACAAAATTTATATCATTTTATTCCCACAAATAGAGCTTTCTTTTGGTGGTATTTGATCACCTCTGCGTCATTTCTGATCGCCGCTATAAACAAACAAAGAGCAACGATTTAAAAGAAAAAAACAATATTTTTTACTTATTGCTAAAATACAAATCCAAAAAAAATAATAAAAAAAAAAGTATTCATTGGTTTTGGCCGATATATATTCTTCTACATATTTTTGGTAAAAAAAAAAAAATTGCAATCGGCGTTTATTAATTGGTTTGCGCAAAAGTTATCGTATCTACAAACTATGGGAATTGCTTTACGGCGTTTTTATTATTTATTTATTTTTTACTGGTTGACGATCTGCGATTTTTATCAGGACTGCGATATTGGAACGGACATGTCGGACATTTATGACACTTTTTTGGGACCAATGACATTTATACAGTGATCAGAAATTTAAATGTCCACTGATTACTGTATAAATGTCATTGGCAGTGAAGGGGTTAACTGTGTTCCCTGGGTGTGTTCTAACTGTGGGGGGCGGGGCTGGTCGGGACATAACAAATCTAACTGATCCCAGTGACAGGGATCAGTAGATCTATCATGTCCCCTGTCACAGAACGGAGAACCGCCGTGTTTACGTCGGCGGTTCCCCATTCTGCAGCTCTGACAGGGGATCGCGGGCACGCCGCCGCCTGTGAGTGCGCGCCATCCATGGATGTCCACCCGGAAATTCAGATCCGTGCTGGAGCCGTACTTCGGCTATAGCGCCGATCTGAAGGGGCTAAAGCACACTATGAGAAAATCTGAAGAAAAATTCTGTATGTGGCACGATCGTTCGATTTTCGTATAATGTGTACACAACTTTCGACATCCGATTCCGACTTTGCAGACAAAAATTTCCGAAGGGACAAACCCCAAAATGTTTTTTTCGTACGTGAACAGAACAAACGATTTTCGTTTAATGTGTACTGTTTTTGTATGATTTTCGTACAAGAAATATCAGATATGAAAGACTGCGTATGATCAGAAACCACAAATAACAAAAAAGAGCCTTTGTCGTACAAGATTTTTGTACATTATTTCTATCCTCGGTTCCGACTTGCTGTGACACATCAAGGAAAACTGGTCGATCGTTCGCCCAATTATTCTAATAGAGTGTACCTCACTTAAAGCTTTATTTCCAATGTTAGTGTTGGCAACCCTAAGGATTTGTTTATACTTGCAGTTGGGGTCAGGTAAGAAGCGGGTGGTTGAGGTGAATTTTTTACTGCCCCCCTATAAGCTGCAAAGGCAACCAGATGGGGGGGGGGGGTGTACACATCCTGCAATGCTTTGTGGCTGCAGAAAGAATTCTACCCCCTGTCACCTGCAGCAGCCAGTACCACCCATCGAACGTGACCTATTCAAATGAATGGGGCTGCACCACGACTGCATGCAGTGCATGTGATTGCTGTACGATGGTGGGGGCTTTTGGGGCTTAAAACAGGTGTGGAGGCTGCTGGTCAAATATACTCTGTAAAGTGATTCTCTGAAAAACACAGGAGGGCAATGCTAATGTAAATGAGCCTTTACTCCTTTTCTTCATCTGAGTTTGTCTGATTTCAGGATCCAAATGCAGACACCGAGTGGAATGACATCCTGCGGAAAAAGGGTATCCTACCTCCTAAAGAGGCACCGAAGGAGGAAGAAGTGGAGGAAGAAGGGATTTTGACCCAGCAGTCCATTGGTGAGAACAATTATACTTTACTAATAAAAGGCTAGTTTTCTGAGAAAAGGGGTGCAGACATCATGAGATTTCATCACCTCACTTAAAGCGTTTGTTTCCCCAACATTTCATATATGTTCCTGCTGTACCATGTACTTGTATGAGAAAGTATCCTGTTCTGTTTGTATTGCTTCCTTTATGTGAAATGCCTGGTGTTCCTGCTAGCCCCTCTGCTTTCCTAATAAATACTGACCACACTAAGCAGGAGAGCACAGCATGGTCAGTTCTCTAGCTGTGCTGGAAACTGAGCCTGCTCTGCTTCAATGGTCAGACTTGTCCTGACACGCTCCCATTGCATAGCCTTTCACTGGGAAGCTCAGTGTTCTGCTGCTTCTCCCCCCCTTTACATGCATTTTTTAGCTAAAAAGTGCCTCAAAAATCCCCCTTAATGTGAGAGTCTGAGTGCTTTCACACTAGGGCGGTGCGCTTGCAGGACGTTACAAAAAGTCCTGCAAGCAGAATCTTTGGAGCGGTGCGTTGAGCGGTGTATCCACCACTCCTCCACCGCTCCTGCCATTGAAAACAATGGGCAGCGCTTCCGTAATGCCTGCACACCGCCTTGGAAGAGTCAAGCGGTGGTGCTTTTAACCCCTTGGGGGGGGGGGGGGGTTCAAAGCACACTGCTGCTGTCCGAATAGCGGCGAATATCGCTAAACTAGTGGTGTTTTACCGCTAATGCCCGGGCAGCCTCAGTGTGAAAGTGGCCTTATGCAGCTGAGAACAGAGAATGTGATCACTTATAAAAAAGGTTTTTTTTTTTTTCCCTTTTATTTCAGTTTTAAATAAATGGGTTGTTTTACAAGGTGATCATTTACCATCACTTTAAGGGTTTTACAACAGCTACATTTTTCGCTTGTTTTATGCCTGTATGTATTTTTGTATTTCAGTGAAAACCTATGAGGATATGACACTGGAAGAGCTAGAAGAGAATGAGGATGAGTTTAATGAGGAAGATGAGAGAGCTATAGAAATGTATAAGTGAGTAGTTGCTGGTAATACACAAACACCATGGGGTTAAATTCTTATTGGTAGTATTGCTGCCCAATCAGGATTTTTTTTTATTCTTAAAATGAAACTTGATAACTTGTTTACCGGTGACTGAAATATGCTGTTCGTTTTCTTTTCTCTAGGTTTTGTGAATCAACCCTAATATTTATGTTTTAATTAAGTAGATGGTTTTTGGTGAATTTGGGATTTCCTTTGTACAGATACACATGGGTATCATCAGTTTTAGTCGTGTTTTTTTTTTTTTGCTAAAAAAAAAAAACCATACTGATACAGGTTACACCAGTTTACACATCCGTCTTCAGTTCCCTTTTACATTTGTTTTTTGCATCCAATTTTTACATGTCCGTTTGTCCAACAAAAGAAGAAACAAAAAAAAAAAGTTTCTTGCCTAAAATGCACATAGACACAATGCTTATTTCTGTTTACATCCAGAAAAATAGGAAAGAATGCAGACCATTCTTACTTTTTTTAAAGACATAACCTGACTTGGATGTAAGCAGACACACAGACCAGTGCTCTGTCAAAAAAGGCACCCTATCGGATAGTGCTTCCAACAGGCTGTGAACACGCAGTATGGAACCTTGCTCCAGCTGATTTCACGATGAGCTGGCGTGACGGCGCATGCTCAGATCGTCAGAGGCAATATCCGACGATCTGCTGAGCGCTGAGGGAGAACTGATCAGCTGGTATGCTGGAGATGCCTGCCACACACTATCATTTGCATTAATCCCTTGCGCGGAGCTATTGTATTCTCCCAGCGGGCGGGTGCGGGGAGCCATCCCTGCCAAGGGAGCACAATGATTACTGCTAACAGCTATAACTGCTGGCAATAATCGCATGCTAAAAATCTGACATGCGTGTACCTACATACCTTGGTTGAATACTTCCAGGAAGGATCCACATCCCCAATTGATTCCATTTATTTACCGACACCTGGGGACAGGTGTTCATAAGGTTGATTCTTTGCATAAGCCTTGTTTGGTCTCAATTTTATGTTATTTTAAGAATATATGTAAATTGTTGTGTGTCCTGATGATATATATGTATATCTAATAAAAATGAGTAAATCATCTTTTTAACATATGCCTAGAAATTCCATTTTTCCTTTTTCTTTTCAAACACATTAGTTTAAAACCTAGGATGCGGCATAAAAATACTTTAGGACCTACCCACAGTCCCACCCTGTGGTAAGATAGTTTTTTTTTTCCTTCCCATTTTTGTTCTGATTATACCCAAAGCAATCAATGGATTGACTTTGGTACAGTCAGCCTGTCCATAGATGGCTCGAATCTTGGCCGGTCCCTGCTGAACTGGCCAAGATTTGATCCATCTATGGCTGGCTCAAGTGTGAATGGGGACTGTTGAAGTAAATAAAGGGACAGAACAGTGGGGAGTAACACTCTGCAGCTGTATTTGTATCATAGTTAATGCAGCTTGTGTGGGAGGTGTTGAGTACTGTCAGATTTCTGGAAGTAGTCAGCCCATTTAAGCAGCATAGTTAACGGTTCTTTTTTCCTTATTTCTAGCAGATATCTGTCCCCTAATATTATACTACAATCAGAATGTACAATAAAAAAATACTATGCAGATACATAGAGACATTTGTTAATCATGTCCCCATCTGCCTAGACCAGTGGTTCTCAACTCCTGTCCTCAGGACCCGCTAACAGGCCAGATTTTAAGTATTCCCTTGGGGAGATGCAGACTAGAATACTGCAATCACCGAGCAGCAAATAATATCACCTGTGATGTGTTTCAGTTATCTTGCAAACCTGGCCTGTGGGTCCTGAGGACAGGAGTTGAGAACCACTGGCCTAGGCTATGTCTTCGGACACTGTTGAATTAGAGCTGACATTCATGGACTTGGGGAAGGCCTGGCAATATTTTATCTGTTGTAAGGATCATTTCACTAAACATATGGACTATATTTCTAGGGGAAAACATTCAACTCCAGATTGCATGCTTATTTTATATGTCTGACAGATGGGGAACGCTCTGTCTCCACCCTCAACAACCAACCACAGTTGTAGACATGCAGTACTGTGCTATTTTCTCTGCTCTGATAGGGACCCACTTGACTTTTGTAGTCTTTTTTGTGTGATGAACATCTTTGACTACCTCCTGGTTTTTGTTATATTGCTTGTAAATAGCCTGATTATTCCAAGAATTGATCTAAGTATGTAGTATCAGATGAAATTATTTGGTTATTTATGGGTGGCTTTAGAAGGAAAAGGTTGGGGTTGGAGGAAATGGAGGACATTTTACAAATATACTGCCAGACTAATTTGACTAATCATGCAAGTAGGTAAATGCCAAATGGTTATTCTAGTAAGGTTTCTGCCCATCCATGAAGGACTCTTGCTCTGATCTATCAGGAATCTTCTTCCCAAGTCATCCAGTGCCTGGATGTGTTGTATATACGTTAAAAGCTTTGTTTCCTAAACCCTATGCCCTATGTAAAGCAAAGTCAAGTCAAAATGCATTTTGGAAGACCAATGTATGCAGTGACAGTTGAGATCCTCCAACTCTTTGTCTCTGTTGTTAATATTGATGCATATAGAACTCTACAGTATATAGAATATTCTTCTACAACATTGAAAAAAATGTCATGCATTTAGTTATGGAAGCTATTTTAAGATTTGTAAAACATGCATTTTTACTTTCGTTGGTTAGTGTTTTTATGTGTTTGACTTTTATAGACAACAGAGACTGGCTCAGTGGCAAGCAACACAAATAAAGAATAAATTTGGGGAAGTGATGGAGATTTCTGGCCAGGACTATGTGCAAGAAGTAACAAACGCAGGAAAAGATCTTTGGGTGCTCTTGCACCTTTACAAACAAGGGTATGTATTATTCAGTGGTGATCCTTGTGGGATTTTATTGAATATTTTTGTAAATGCTATATGATTGAGGTGATTGTAGCCCTATTAGTGCAAATGTACCAGAGAAAACTGAGTACTGTCCGTGATACTTTTTTTATTTGCACTAACATACAATTTTTCAGGACAAGCTTTCAGGGTATCTCCCCTTCTTCAAGGTCCAAGCAGTACTGAATAAAAAGAGTTTTAGCCAAATGTTAACAAAAAAAAGTTCTCTGAGGGAAAGGGGAAAAAAAGGAAAAACAAACCAACACACACAAACCAATGTACAGTGCCTTGCGAAAGTATTCGGCCCCCTTGAACTTTGCGACCTTTTGCCACATTTCAGGCTTCAAACATAAAGATATAAAACTGTAATTTTTTGTGAAGAATCAACAACAAGTGGGACACAATCATGAAGTGGAACGAAATTTATTGGATATTTCAAACTTTTTTAACAAATAAAAAACTGAAACTCCTTCCATTTCAATATTATCGCTTGCACAGTGCTCCTTGGGATGTTTAAAGCTTGGGAAATCTTTTTGTATCCAAATCCGGCTTTAAACTTATCCACAACAGTATCTCGGACCTGCCGGGTGTGTTCCTTCTTCTTCATGATGCTCTCTGCGCTTTAAACGGACCTCTGAGACTATCACAGTGCAGGTGCATTTATACGGAAACTTGATTACACACAGGTGGATTCTATTTATCATCATTAGTCATTGAGGTCAACATTGGATCATTCAGAGATCCTCACTGAACTTCTGGAGAGAGTTTGCTGCACTGAAAGTAAAGGGGCTGAATAATTTTGCACGCCCGATTTTTGAGTTTTTTATTTGTTAAAGTTTGAAATATCCAATAAATTTCGTTCCACTTCATGATTGTGTCCCACTTGTTGTTGATTCTTCACAAAAAATTACAGTTTTATATCTTTATGTTTGAAGACTGAAATGTGGCAAAAGGTCGCAAAGTTCAAGGGGGGCGAATACTTTCGCAAGGCACTGTATATGGCGATGGTAATAAAGTTGGCAGCAGGGTCACTGAGAAAACTGTAGTGTAATGGGTAAGGAAACCTATATCTAAATTTAGGCCGTTATATTTTTTGTGTCAAAAAGAAGTATCATTCTTAGACCAAACGTTTTCCTTTCCTGGATAGTTCTGAAATGCTATAGAAACACTTTGAAGCATTTTTTTTTTCTACATTTTTATATACATAGACTCTTAATACAGACGTGATATACACATATAGAAAAAAAAAAAAAAAAACAACAATTCTCAAAACAATAAGAAACACTGCAATATAAAAAGTACATGATATTCTACATATAACGGAAACCTTTACACCTGTAAAATAAAGATTAGTGCTACTACCAATAGATGGTATGGACCATTGCAGGAGAATATCTATTACAGAAGATGGCGAACCAAACAGCATTCAATCTTTGTCTTAAGAGAGAAAGTGGATACATCATAACTTTTTAGAACCGGCAAACGCCAGAATACTTTAATCTTTTAGCATCCATTGTCTAATCCAAAAAGAGTGTACATGACAAAAAACAACATGAAAAAAGCAAAAAGACAAAAAGAGGAAAAAAATAACAATAAATAATAAAAAAAAAAAAAAACATTTTGTACAGGAATTTTGTATGTCATTGAAAATTTTGCTTTTTATTTAGCTCTGTATGTGTACCAGTAATCCTTTTATATCAGTGTTCTTCAAACTGCGGCCCAGGGGCCAGATGTGGCCCTTTGCTTGCCTTTATGTGGCCTTTGGGGCATTATTCATCCGACTGATATAAAACACTATTCTGCCCACTGACACCAAGAATGGGGCATATTTCCTGCCACTGACAGACACACAACAGTGGGGCTTTATTTCTCCCACTGACACTAACCTAGGAGTACTGTTCCTCCCACTAAAACCAAAGCTCGGTCACTGATGTCAGAAACAATTTCTTTTTCCACTGACCACAGTCTGGCCCCCCTGAAGTTTGGAGCACAGTAAGCTGGCCCTTTGTTTGCAGACCCCTGCTTTATAGTCTCTTCATCCCTTCCATTTTTGAGTTAATTTGTCATTTGGCCACTCTTGCTTTACTCTATTACAACTGTTAGATAATTCTCTTATCAAACACTTTTTCTCTGTTTTATGTTTAGAATCCCGCTTTGCAGTTTAATAAACCAGCACCTAGCAGTGCTTGCAAGAAAGTTTAGAGATGTGAAGTTTGTGAAAGCCATTTCAACAACGTGTATACCAAACTATCCTGATAAGAACCTACCCACCATCTTTGTTTATCGGGGTGGTGAAATTCGTGCTCAATTCATAGGACCTTTAGTGTTTGGTGGCATGAATCTCACGCAGGATGGTAAGTAAATAGCCAATGGTCGTTAAAGACAACTGTAATATATAAAATGCAACACTTTCTGCAAACTAATCCCAGATCTCATTTTGCCAGGTACATGTGCACAAATTTTAATGTGTCTTTTCACATGTAGCCAAAACATTATAGCAGATCCACTGGCTTCTGAACAAATTTGACCTTCAGAGGTCGTTGAGTATATATCTGTGTACTGGCATTAAAGACAAATGATTTGCAAAGCTCACTTAAAGTGGTTGCAAACTTCTGACAAGAAATATGAACAAAGCATATCACTCTATAATGTGTACTCAAAAAAGAACACAAAGTGTAATTTCTGTCTGCTGCCTCCTCCATCTACTATTAACATGTTTCAAAAGGGGGAGTATATCACCCATAAACATGATCTAAAAACACACTCAATTTATATAGGTATTCACATTACTCAAAAACAATATGCATCAAAGTACAATGTCGGTATGTTACACTCTGCAGTCCTACATTGGGTATGAATGCCCAACGCATTTTAGGTTCACACCTTTCATCAGGAGCTTATTTTTAAAATATTTGAAAAAACAACACTTATCTATGATAAGAGTGTGTGTAGCAACCAAATGAGCAAATGTGTAGATTGTGTGAAGTAGACCAGGCGTACATCGTCGGGGGTGGTGCAGTGGAAGGATAGGACTGAGGCACCCTGTGCTTTGTATGAATCCCCAAGCTTCTATGTTTTTTTTTTTTTGTTTTTTTTTGTTTTTTTTTTCTTGTCTTTTGGCAGTGGAAAGCTATTAGAGGGCCTCAGTGAATAGCTGGCACCCTATAGTCTCCAGACTTACAAACAAAGCCAACATCCCCCACAGGCATACCACTATGGTGGGGTACTCAAGCTTGCACAGGGTATTGCTTTTGACAAGGAATCCTTTTTCCCCAAATTGCCGGAGCCGCGGGATCTTCCTTCAAATATTTTTTTAAAAAAAACTTTCTGGATATGGGGACCTGAAACGCGTCGGTCATTCATATCTAATGTTGGACTGCAGAGTGTAACATACCGACATTGTACTTTGATGCGGTATGCGAAAAGAAACTCCGGACGACCGCACTCCTTTGCAATAATTTAATGAATCCAAATCCATATGTACAGACAAGAGAAGAATTGCTAACGCGTTTCACGCCAACCTAGGGGCGCTTACTCATAGCTATGAGTAAGCGCCCCTAGGTTGGCGTGAAACGCGTTAGCAATTCTTCTCTTGTCTGTACATATGGATTTGGATTCATTAAATTATTGCAAAGGAGTGCGGTCGTCCGGAGTTTCTTTTCGCATACCTGATCAAGCATCTTAAACCTGCACTCTCTGGGACTGTGATACTGCTGGAAGAGCCGGGTGTTCTGGAGCTGTTCACCTTTTCCTCATTGTACTTTGATGCATATTGTTTTTGAGTAATGTGAATACTTATCTAAATTGGATGTGTTTTTATAATCCTGTTTATGGGTGATATACTCCCCCTTTTTAAACATATGTTAAAATAAAACTCTATATTTTTTTATATATTTATATACTTTTGTGTGGTGTCCCTACCTATAAAGTCTCAAACCAAAGGGGTTTTTCTTCACAGTGATATACAGGAATTGGTAGCCCCACCGCCTGTACTGCACCGTTGGAGATACATATATTCTAAATTCCTGTGTGAGCTGACAACACGGTACCTATACTCCATTGAAGTCCCAAGCAGTGTTAGCCTTGCTTCTCTTCTGCTCTACTAAAGAACACCTCCTTTCCTCATCTCCATAACATAAGGGGGAGATGTTCTATAGTCCAGCGGGGGGATGGGCAACTTGGACAGTAGTAATAGCTGCTTCGTAATTCAGTACAGTGTATAAGACTTGTCAACTCAAACAGGAAGTTAGATTACAGGATTGTTTTGGAAGTGTAATTGGTATTTTACCATACTTTGTACATTGAGCCCCCGTTCACACCAGTGCGACTTGTCATGCGATTTGACAGTTCCAAATCACATGACAAGTCACACCCCATTGACGGCAATGGAACCATTCATTTCACCGCGACTCATGTTGCAGTGATTATGAAAAAGGTTCCTGCACTACTTTTTACCAATATCATTGCAACTTGCACAGATTTCTGTTAAATGAAATCACAAGCCACAATGAAATTGGCAGTGCAAATCACACTGTGTGGCTTTGAAATCATACTGAAGTAGCATGATTTCAAAGCCGCACCAGTGTGAACCAGGGCTTAACAAGAGAAAACATGTGAAAATGTATATGTACTGCATATTTGTTTCTGTAGTGGAGAATCGGTATTTGGATATCTACAGTTCTAAATATGGGGATACTAATGGTGTGACTTCTGACTCCATAGAATTAGAATGGAAACTTTCAGAATCTGGTGCTATCAAGACAGACCTTGAGGAGAATCCCCGACAACAAATTCAGGATCAGCTCTTGACTTCCATTCGGAGTGCCGTCGCCACAAACAAAAACAGTGACTCCGATGAGGACTGAATTTATAGTTCTATTTTTTTTTCTATTTTGCTTTTTTTTTGTAAATTTGTTGTAATATATAACATCAAACATACTGGAGATGGTTACTTATTGGCTTTGATTCTAAAAATAAAAGGACCCAATGTGGAAACTCAAAGTGTATGTTAAAGTGGAAGTTTGTGTGCATATAATTCATTCTTTGGTCCCCTTTTCCTCCAGTTCAAGAGGTAAATCATTTTTTTTCAATCAAATCTGTCAATTAAGGGCAGTAATCAAGGTGCCCTGCCCTAGTTCAATTACATATAACAGACCAGAAGTTACACATGGGTTTTACCGGCACCAATTAGTTTTTTTATAGAAAGGGCTTAAAGCTCATAAAATCGATGAGGCCAGGGGGGTCCATTGCCCATAGGTGATAGATCCACTTGGTCTCCAGTTCTAAGATTTGATTGTCGAAGTCTCTCCCCCCCCCCCAAGGATTCTCATGCACATGGTCCAGGACCATAAATGAAATGACGTTGGTATCACTCTTATGTTTTAAACCCACCTGCCTATGTAGACATGCCAGTCAATATAATAGTATGTTATGTAGTCATACACCCAACATAACGATATTCCACATAGCGCATGTACAGCGATTTCAATGTTCATCAATCAATAAAATTTGTGTAGACAGTATAGCGAGAGTCCATAGTGTGTCCAGAAAGGGGGGTAAACTTCCACACCAGATGATAAGCCAGCCACCAAGATAGTCGGTTCCACCACGGAGTATGCTGTCCCCAGAGAAGTGCCCACTTAACAGACACTTGCCTTGAATACACCTATTCACGGTTAAATGGGTCCTCCAGGCAGCAAACAGCGGCTGGACATCTGATCAATGTATACCCAAAAAACACAAAATGCTCCACACTTACAAAACAAAATAGATAAAATTAGCTTTAAGATGAGCAATTACTCATACATCACCGCTCCTAGTCATGCAGCCGTCCACTCGGTCTCCACTGCAGACTTCCACGTTCAGCCGTCACGATTGGAGCGCAAACATCACTACTCAATCGATGTCCTCAATCACCCGGCAATCCGACATCGATTGCGTTTATGGGGAATAAAATTCTCTTGCCAATTGGGTGTCCAATTGCCTGTTACTCTAAGGAAGCCCTTTGATTGGTAGGGAGGTTCACCCCTCATATCCAGCTTGCAGATATCTTCCGTAGCCATGCCGTGTGGTCACGCCCTCCGTAGAAGTCGGAATGACGAAACATGATCCCATGGCTAACCGGAAGTGATGTTTGCGCTCCAAGCGTGACGGCTGAACGCGGAAGTCTTCAGTGGAGACCGAGTGGAGGGCTGCATGACTAGGAGCGGTGATGTACGAGTAATTGCTCATCTTAAAGCTAATTTTATCTATTTTGTTTTGTAAGTGTGATGGTTTGCGGGGGTACAAATAAAGTGTTGTGAAACGGTAGCACACTATGTGGAGCATTTTGTGTTTTTTGGGTATACATTGATCGGATGTCCAGCCGCTGTTTGGTGCCTGGAGGACCCATTTAACTGTGAATAGGTGTATTCAAGGCAAGTGTCTGGTAAGTGGGCACTTCTCTGGGGACGGCACACTCCGTGGTGGAACTGACTATCTTGGTGGCTGGCTTATCATCTGGTGTGGAAGTTTACCCCCCTTTCTGGACACACTATGGACTCTCGCTATACTGTGTACACAAATTTTATTGATTGATGAACATTGAAAGCGCTGTACATGCAGGTTATTTATGTGGAATATCGTTATGTTGAGTGTATGACTATATAAGGTTGTAATTTATTTATATACGGCTGCTTCTAATTTCCAGTCAGTTTTAGAGAACTTCAACTTTATTGCCTACTTTTTGCACCTAGCGCTAATTAGTGCATTTGTGGGCGCCTTACACTTTTCTTGAGATTAATATAATAGTATGGTCAAGGATCCACCACCAAAATGGATGTTTAGTTTTCCCTATATAAAATGCTCCACATATACATTTAATTAGGTAGGTAGACCACCCCTGTGCTCTGGCAATCCACATAATGTTTAGGAAGGAATCCACTTCCATCAAGAAGAATGTATTTCAGAATCAGTTTTTGTTTTTAACCACTTAAGGACCGGAAGGATTTCCAGCTTTAGGACCGGAGCCCTTTTTGCGATTCCGCACTGCGTCGCTTTAACTGAAAATTGCGCGGTTGTGCGACGTTGTACCCAAACGAAATTTGCGTCCTTTTTTCCCACAAATAGAGCTTTCTTTTGGTGGTATTTGATCATCGCTGCGTCATTTCTGATCGCCGCTATAAACAAAAGAAGAACGACAATTTTGCAAAAAAACCCAAATTTCTTACTTTTTGCTAAAATACAAATCCAAAAAAAAATATAAAAAAAACATTTTTTTCATTGGTTTTGGCTGATTTATATTCTTCCTCATATTTGTGATAAAAAAAATCGCAATCGGCGTTTATTGATTGGTTTGCGCAAAAGTGGTCGCGTTTACGGATGATAATTCATTTTTGGGGTTTTTATTTTTTTTATTTTTTACTAGTAATGGCGGCGATCTGCGATTTTTAGCGGTACTGCGATATTTCAACAGACATGTTGGACCATTTTGACACTTTTTTGGGACCATTGGCATTTATACAGCGATCAGTGCTATAAAAATGCACTGATTACTGTGTAAATGCCATTGGCAGTGAAGGGGTTAACCTGCAGGGGGCACTCTAAGGGTTAACAATGTTCCCTGGGCATGTTCTAACTGTGTGGGGACTGCCCTAGCTGGGGAAGGGAAGTGGTCACAGCCTCCATGTAGAGGAAGGCTGTGATCACAGCCCTTCCCCCTCTCACAGAACGGAGGTCCGTGTTTACTTTCACTCCGGGGGGCGGGGCATCGCGGGTGGCCGGCGGAGTGGATCCACTCCGCCGCACCCGCTCCCTGGCCCTCCCCGAACACAGTGAGCGCGCGGGCGCTCACTAGGCTCGATCCCGCAGCCGCCGTCATATGATGGCGATCCGCGTTATCGAGCCACCTTGCCGCCGTCAGATGCCGATCAGCGGTTGGCAAGTGGTTAAACAAAAACATTTTTTTTGTGTTTACTGAATTTACTAAATGTATAAGGAATATAATTTTTTTTTTTTAGAAATGGCTGTTTTTGTTTTCACAAAATACCTCCAATTTGACCCAGTGACATCATCACTGTATTTGTCTGCTGGTCAGGGTTGCCAACCGCCAGTAAATTTACTGACAGTTTGTAAAAATCAGGATTTTTACAACTGTCTATGAATATCAGGGTCTGATAATTTGTCATGCTGTGTTGATTTTTTAAGTGTAAACCAATCAAATTACATGATATGGATATTGCCAGTGTTTCCATGTTGTGTTTGAATATCAATTGCCTTAGTTGTTAATGGGAGTTCTGTTATTTTTCAGGTTGCCAGTAAAAATTGTTCTCCGCCAGTAAATTTTCCATGTTTTGCCAGTAAAAAATGCTGCAGGAGGTTGGCAACACTGCTGCTGGTCTTTACTCTGAATTTGGTATGAGGGGTCAGCACCCTGCCAGAAAGAACACATCCCGGGCATCCCTTTAATTGTTCATGATGTCCCTGCTGGCCACAGTGTTGATCAGCAGATTGCAAGGCTTGTCTGCATAGATAGACGGCTACAGCGCGGTCTTACAATGCGGGGACATCTGCCCGTGATCGCGCTGTCTGCACGCCCTGTATGGCTCGCATACGGCGCATTCTGTGATCGCTGCATCCTTTGTACACAACAGATTACAGATTGGGGTAAAGGGCCAATCACAGCAGCCCTTTATTACGTGATCAGCTGTGTCCAATGACAGATGATCACAATGTAAACAAGCCAGTTATCGGCATTCCGACAGCGTGAAGCGAGCCGATAACCTGCTTGTGTAAAAGGGACATCTACACTGATAATTGGGGCATTGATTATTAGCGCAGTCCCAACAGTGCCCACCAGTGCAGCCTATCAGTGCCTCCTCATTAGCGCACATCAGTGCTGTCAATCCTTGCCGCCTCATTAGTGCTTCCTCATCAGCGCACATAAGTGAAGGAGAAAAATTACCTAGGTAGCATTCTATACATTTTTAGAAAAATTACCGGTTTGCTAATTTTCTTACAAACTATGAAAAACGTTTTTGTTTACGCTTGTTTAGCAAAAAAAAAAACCCAGTCATTATGAAATACCACCAAAAGAAGGCTCTATTTGTGTGAAAAAAAAAATGATAAAAATGTCATATGGGTACAGCATAGCATGACCACTAGGGTTGCCACATCATCCCTTTAATCCAGGACGCATATTAATTACACAGGTTCTGTGGCTGATTAAGGTGGTAATTATACTCACTTGGTGGCTTATCTGCATTAAATTAGCCTCAGAACCTGTGTAATTCATATGTGTCCTGGATTAAAGGGATGACGTGGCAACCCTAATGACCACGCAATTGTCATTTACCTTGTGACAGCACTGAAAGCTGAAAATTTGGCCTGGGCAGGAAGGGAGTAAAAGTGCTTAATAGGTAAGTGGTTAAAGAGAGCCAGGAATGTGTTCTTTCATATAACGCTTGAGAAAATGATAAAGCTAATTGCTCCGAGAGACAGGCAATGGCAGTATGGATCAGGAGGAGAGGGGGTTGATAATGATTGAAGTCGTTTAGACAAGAAATAAAGGTGGGATCAAAATGGCTACTGCAGTTTCCAATGCGGGGAAACAAGAGTAAAACTTTTCAACACAGGAGAGGTCTTGCTACAAGTGTGGATAAAAAAGGGTAAGGCTTGGGTTCAGCTTTAAAACTTTAACTTAACTGAGCTTGATATTTAATTTAAAAAATAACAAATAATAGTTAATAAAAACAACTAATAAGTGAAATGTAATTGTGGCAAATAGAAAGTAATTGTCAAGTTTTATGGTTATGAACTTAAATGTTAGGGCTAAAATATATATTTGCACTATATCAATGTGTATTGAATGACAGATGCCAGAATTCCCTAGTACTGAGCTCGCATCACTTTTCTTTGGTGCAGTGTAACCACTCATCCACTGATCATTCCAACATAGAAACTGGGCCACACCCCAGAGACCTTTCTCACATCCAAGTAGTTCAGCTTATCCACTGATACATTCAAAATAAGTTTGGACTCCTCCATGCAATAGTTGTAAATGTTTGTGGGTTCCCTTGCATGAACTGCTTATTTAAAATGTTCCCCCACCCCCAACATTTCAATGGCCTCTGACTAAAGCCCCGTACACACGGTTCGACGATCGCACGTTCGATCGCGTCTAATCGTATGTTGGCTGTTGTATGCAGCATACTGACTGCACTACACAATCGTACGGCCGGGGAAAGAATGTTCAGGTGATTGTAATTAGCATCCGGCCATTCCTGACTTGGAGCATGCGTGTTTTGCACAATACAACTTTGTTGTACCAACTGCTCTGTACACACGATACAACGGTCGTATGAGAGCTTGTTGGTACGACCAAGTTTTCTAGTCTGCTCATACAACTCCCTTGTACGACCGTCCTGTGTTCAACTGTTCAAATCGCACATACGAACGATCGATATCGCATACAACGGTCGTGAGTACGACCTGTTGTATGCGAACGTCGTCCCGTGTGTATGGGGCTTTAGTCAGTCCACCCCCCCTTTTTTTTTCTTTTTGAGACATTCCTTGGTGGATTTGCTGGTGTTCTTTGAATCATTATCATGTTAAAAACAGAAAATTTCTGTCAAATACTTACTGTAATTTTCCTTTCCTGATAGACTCCATGGCAGCATATGTGTGGGTAGGCTCCGCCTCCATAACTACCCTATAGGACTCTGCTCCCATAAATCTTTGCTCCTCCCCAACAACCATGTTCCGTAACTAGCCTACTCCAGGCCTTTGGGTGGGAACTCCTGCTGCCATGGAGTCTATCAGGAAAGGAAAATTACGGTAAGTATTTGACAGAAATTTTCCGTTTTCCTGACAGACTCCATGGCAGCATACGTGTGGGAAATAACTTGCTACACACACGGGTGGGAATCTGCTGAGCAAAGAAAATTAATTAACATTCTCAAGGGATAGAACCTGAGCACCAAAATTAACAGAAGACAAGGCTGCAGGTTCCACACAATAGTGAGCCATAAATGTATTAATAGAGGACCAAGAGGCCGCCCTGCAAATCACATCAGGGGCCACATGCCGAGCTGCTGCCCACGATGTTGCGATGCTCCGGGTAGAGTGCGCCGTCACTGCCTCTGGAGGAGCCAACCCCTTTTCTTTATAAGCCCGTTGGATGGTCTGAACGATCCAGGAGGCTATCGATCTGCTTGAGGCTCTAAACCCTTTGTTTTTCCCATACATGAGGACAAAAAGATGTTCCGTCCGCCGAAAAGGAGCTGTGGCTTCTAGGTAACGCTTTAGGGACTGCCCCACATCTAGTGGATGAATTTCAGAACTGTCTGACCTCTTAAGAGTGGGGAGTACAACTTCTTGGTTTTCGTGGAATACAGAGGTTACCTTGGGTCTTGAGCCTAGCATAGGTACCAGAACCACCCTATCAGGGAAGAAGGTTATAAAGGGTTCTTTTGATCTAAAATTGCTGATCTCAGAAACTCTCTTAGCTGAAGAGATTGCCACCAGGAAGGCAGTCTTGAGTGTAAGGTCCTTCAGCGTCGGTGGACTGCTTGGGTCTAAGTTAAACTGCGACAGGGTATCCAAGACAAACGGAAAATCCCATTTTGGAAATCTTGGCTTCCTTTGAGGCCTCAGCCTGGCCGCCCCTTTGAAAAATTGGCGTATAAGAGTGTTTTTAGCCCACAAGACTTCCGAAAAAGCTGAGATAGCTGAAACTTGGACTCTTAGCGAACTGACAGATAAAGATAAGTCGAGGACAGTTTGCAGAAAACTAAGAACGTCCGAGACTGATAGGGCATCTCCAGTGCTATTTCTGGAAGACACATGATCCATGAACTTCGCCCAAATCCTCTGATACACCCTGTTGGAGATGCAGAGTCCCGGACCAAAAACTCTCCTCTTCCAACCTTAGTGAGCCAACGGGCCTTCTCCGGTACGGGTGGAATAATTCACGCTCCTCTTCGCCGTGGTTGTCCCACATAGTCTCCTAAACCCGCTTCAAGTACCTAGTACACAGAAGGTCTTTATCGTGACCTCTACGGGATAGTCAGAGCCTGCAAGAATCAAAAGACGTTTGACAGGAGCTGAATAGAAATAGACAGTCAAGCGATTCTCAGGTTCAAAGTCGATAGAGTCGAAAAAGCCTTCAGAACACCCGATTTTTGTGAGAATATGCGGTTAAAAAGTTTCCCCGCCGGTCCGACTCCGGAGTTTCC